>CM035811.1:51634315-52059315 GCA_020458035.1 Magallana ariakensis
TATCGCAACAAGTGGTCTAGCATTTAGTATAGCGCTGACTTCCATCAGGAATGTGGTCAAAACTTCATGAGTTAGAGGTCCTTTGTGGTTCATGAGTAAGCTGTCCAAGATCTTCCTTGAAGCACCTATCATTCTTTCCCATACTCCACCAAAGTGAGAGGCATGGGGAGGATTAAACACCCATCTAATCTTGTTTTCTTCAAGATATTTCTGTGACAATGGGTCCTCTATCAGGTCAGAAGAAATGTTCAGCTCATGCACGGCCCCAGTGAAGTTAGTCCCTCGATCTGATCTGAACTGAATGACTTGTCCTCTCAACGCCATGAACCTGCGCAATGCATTGATAAATGAAGAGGTAGATAACTCTTCAATGGCCTCCAAGTGAACTGCACGTGAGACAAGGCAGGTAAACATCAATGCCCATCTCTTTTGATTCACAGTTCCTCCTCTTGTTCGTCGCTGTGTGGTGATCCATGGTCCGAAGGTGTCAACCCCAACATAAGAGAAGGGTGGGGCAGGCTGAAGTCTATCCTCAGGTAAGTCAGCCATCTTTTGCCATCCGAAACTTCCCCGTAACTTGCGGCATGTAACACAAGAACTTATCTCCGACCGTACCAGATTCTTAGCACCGACGACCCAGAATCCACCAGTGCGGATTGCGCCTTCCGTCAGTAGACGTCCCTGATGTAGCACTTGATGGTGGAACCTACGCACCAACAGCTTGGTGACGTAGTGGTTCTTGGGCATAATAACAGGGTGATGACTGCCATCTCCTCCACCCAGCTTCTTCTTGTCCAGTCTACCTCCAACACGGAGCACGCCATGTTGGTCAACGAATGGCGACAAGGCAACTAGTGAGTGTCCATTGGGTAAAGACTGTCCACCTTCGATGCACTTGAATGCCTCACTGTATGCTTCTCTTTGTACCGTCTGTATCATGAAGAGCTCTGCAAGCTCATATGCTGTAGCAGAACCAATGTTGCTGTGTTTGATTCGCTTACGAATGAATAATTTCAGGAGTTTGACTCCTCGCACAAGAGATTCCCACGTTGAGAACCTTAAGAATCTCTCTGACCCTATTCTGTGGTTGGTGGGTTTCTCATCATCTATCTGGATCTTGCTGCAGGTAACCTCTGGTCTAATCTCACAATCGCTGTTTGGTTCCACCAATGGGAAACGCAACAGAGGTTCTGGTAATGTCCTGGTTAAAATATCGCATGAGGGTCCAGTTAGCCACATGCTGTTGGTGAGCTGTAGAGCGCTAACTGATCTTGTAGCCTGATCTGCTGGGTTCTGTTCTGTTGCAACATGTGTCCATTGATTCGGTGAAGTAGACAGGTGTATACGATTCACTCTGTTTGATACATAGACGTAGAATCTACGGGTAGTGTTTGTCAGATAACCCAAGACAATTTGGCTGTCTGTGTAGAATCGGAAACACTCTGATGGAACACCCAGTTGCTCTTTTATTATGTCTGAGACTTCAACTCCAAGAACTGCTGCACATAGTTCCATCCGAGGGATAGTATTCCCACCACTAGGTGCAAGTTTTCCCCTTCCAAGTAGAAAACTAAGGGTAGGCTCTGAGCCATCAGCTCCAATGAGCTGCAAGTAAGCAACAGCTCCTATTGCATCCTTTGATGCGTCGCAGAATATGTGTACGAGACGTTCTTTGGAGTCGACGTACGAGTGGTTAGAGTATTGTCTAGGTATACGCACACTTTCCAGTTCTGCAAGGGATTGCACCCAGGTACTCCACGATTCCCTAAACCTTTCGGGAAGTGGGTCATCCCAATCCAACGAGGTTGTGGTAGACAGCATTTCTTTCATCAGAAGCTTGCCTTTCAAAATGACTGGGACTGCGAAGCCTATCGGATCATAGAGTCCATTTATTACCGACAGTATCCCACGTCTGGTGAATGGCTTTTCTTCTTTACAGGTAGAGAACGTGAACTGATCAGTTTCTATGTCCCACGAGAGTCCCAAGCTTCTTTGCATAGGTAGCGTGTCATTGCAAAGATCCAGATTGCAGAGATCTTTAGCCAGATCACTCTGTGGAAATGAATCCAACACTTCTCTGTTATTGGAGGCAAACTTGTGAAGCCTAAGTTTTCCATTATCGT
Source organism: Magallana ariakensis (assembly GCA_020458035.1). Lineage (NCBI taxonomy): Eukaryota > Metazoa > Mollusca > Bivalvia > Ostreida > Ostreidae > Magallana > Magallana ariakensis. The sequence goes on from CM035811.1 coordinate 51,636,439, forward strand.
ATAGGACGCGCTGTGTCTGGACGAGTAGCTCAACGGCTTCTTCAGGAGTTCGACAGGAAACCAGGCCGTCATCGACATAGAAGTTTTTGTAGATAAAGTCCTGGACATCTGACTCGGCTTTCTCAACTGCCTTGCGTAGCCCATAGGTGGCCACAGCAGGGGATGGGCTATTCCCAAATACGTGAACGTTCATGTGATAGTCTATCAAAGGCTTGGATAAGTCGTTATCCTCGTGCCAGAGAAATCTAATAGAGTCTCTATGTTCCAAGGCAACAAGAAAGTTGTGAAACATTTGTTCCACATCTGCGGTGACCGCAACGGCTTCTCTCCGGAAGCGGAGCAGGATCCCAAGGAGGCTGTTGTAAAGAGGAGGTCCCTTCAGTAGGACATCATTGAGGGAATGGCCTTGATACTTGGCAGAAGAATCAAAGACTACTCTCACACTGTTGGGCTTCTTAGGATGATAGACACTGAATAACGGCAAGTACCATATCTCTTTGTTGTTAACTGTCATGGGAGCAGGTTCAGCGTGTTGTCTATCCAGTATCTTCTGCATAAATTCACGTACATGCTCTGCCTTGGTCTGGTTATGTATGAGACTGTTTCTGAATGAAATAGCTCGTTTCATCGCAGCTTCCCTGTTGTTGTGTAGAAGTGGTCTACAGGTTCGAAAAGGCAAAGGAGCTGTCCATTTACCACTTGCGGACATCTGGAATCCTGAGTCCATTATGTCCAGGAAGGCTTGGTCTTCTACAGAAAGTCCTTCACATTCGTCGAACACAGTTTGCTTAAACACAGGATCATCCTTCACGTAAAGGGAACTGTCACAGGGCTCTAGGTAGGTTGGTCTACCATTCGCTAACATGGCGGTCTTGTTGACAGTGATGACTGGCTGACTATGAACTGTGCCAAGACATGAGTTGCCAATCAATACCCACCCGAGGGGTAGTCTCTGTCCTAAGGGAACACCAACACGTTGGTCGAGCACTACATGGGAGTCAAGAAGGTCACGACCAATGAGTAGTTCGATCGAAATATGATCTTCGACGGTAGGTATGTTGTCAGCAATGTCGCTTAGATGCGCATAACTAGCCGCTACCTCTGGAGACGGTATCTCATTACGGTTTTGTGGGATCTCATCACATTCTATGATGTCTGGTAGTTTGAATGTTCGGGACCTGTCACAGGATTCTATCACGTATCCCCTGGCCTTACGTCCGCTGTTCACAGATTCTCCGGAACATGATTTCAGTGTGTACAGGTGGTCTGGACCATACTCGTGGAAATGATCGAAGAACCGAGAAGTAGCAAGGGTGTTGCTGTTTTGATCATCTATGATACAGTATAGATATCTAGCATGGTTAGGTTTATGTTCAGGATACACGATGGCTTTGATAATCTTGGCACATGACTTGCTTGTATTCGCTGGTTTCCCACAAATCTGTGTACAGCTGGAACTGATGACTGGAGGCTTCTCCCCCTCGTGGCTTTCCCTGGTCACCAGAGAGACAGTCGAGTCTTGGTGCAGAGCGGATGGATGATCAGTTGCTTTACAGACTGAACATAGAACAGTCTCTCGACACTTTGTCCGAACATGCTTCTTGGGCCCACAGCAACGAAAGCAGTATCCGTTTTCTTTGATGAATGTTCTACGCTCATCTAATGGTCGTAATCGGAATGAACGACACTCGTTCAGCGAGTGTTTTAACTTCTCATGGATAGGACAGAAGTCTGTAACAGATGCACCATCATTGTAATAGGCTCCTGAGTTCTGTACACGTACTTGTGTTTTGAATGCACAGACTGTAGGGCTGTTCTTTCGACCTTGTGTCCTTCCTGATAATGCTTTCGGCTGTTCGTATCTGTTAGCATCCTGCGCTGTGTCGAGCTGTAGGCTAGGGTCATTCTTTATCCTCGTGATTTTCTCCAGGAATGCCACAAACACAGGAAATGCCGGATATGGAATTCCAGATCTCAGTTTGTGATTGGACGCCTCTGTTATCCATTTCTCTTGAATGCTGTGTGGCAACTTGGCCACAATCGGGTTCACACCTGATGATGAGTCGAAATAGGCGAGCAGTGTCGAATAGGTAGGATTTTCTTTTAAAGAGTCAATCTCTGTAACGATATCTAAGAGTTCGTACAACTTTGCATAGTCCTTATTTCCCAACTTGGGGAACCGCGCAAGTTTCCTCTTAATGGATGATTCCACAACTTCTGGGTTCGCAAACCGGTCATTAAGTCGATTCCATATACGTGATAAACCGCGTTCTGGGTTCGATGCATTAGCATTCCTGATACTCTTTGCCTGGTTCGCTGACGAAGTATCTCCCAGCCATTGAATTAGCAGGTCCATTTCCTCACTTGGTGAGAGGCTAAGTTCTCTCACTGCATTCTTGAAGGACGCTTTCCAAGAGGAAAAGTTCTCTGCATTGTCATCAAACAAATGTGTTTTTGCGACAAAGTCTTTCTTAGCAAATATCTTAGCAAACTCTGAACAAGTGTTTATATCGGTAGGTCCCAAATGTGCTGAATGTTGGTTGTGCAGAGTGTTTATGTTCCCTTGGACACCATTAACAAGATTTGGTTGTGGGTTTTCTGTACTGACATTGTTTAAGGTACTGCGGTCTAACTGAGAGTCTGTCTGCCTATCCAGCTGTCCTGTTACACCTCTGTCCTCGATAGGGGAGTTGTGTTGACTGGGTTGATGTGTCACCCCCTGCTGTGAGTTGACGTAGGATTCTACGCGCTGGAGTCCAGCATCTGGATCAGGTAAGTTGTCGTTCACTAAGGACGGCGGAGTATAGCTTTCTCCCAGATCTGACATATCATATAGGGCTTCAAGGTTGCACTTAGCTTCTTCAGCTTCACGCTTCGTGGTGAGCATCATTTTGCTTGCCTTGAGTTCAGCTTCCTGTCTAAGGAGTGCCGCCTCTTCCGCTGCATACTTGAGACGTGCTTTGGCTGATGAGAGTCGCTCCGTTTGTTTCAGCACAGCTTCGCCTAGTTGTTTCGTTCCTTCTTGGGTGAGGAATGCTGAAAGTTTGGAATGCTGACTAAGTCGTCCAGATTTCGTAGGTAAAGGCTCCCTTGGTACTTGAAGACGGCTGGTCACATGCTGTATTTGCCCCTTCATAGTATCAACAACCGTTCTCCATTTTGTGATCTCTGCTTGGCTCTCAGAAGTTCTTGATGACTGTAGATAGTTTTCAAATTTCGCAAAAGTCTTGTTCAAATTACTGAAAAGCTCTTCAAGCTTGTTAACTATATCGTTCACATCCTTTAGTTGCACAGGTTCTTGTGAAATGTGATCACAAATATTGTCAATTTCACCTTTGTACTTCAGCAACTTCTTTGTGAATGATTGAACTGTCTGCTGGTGTTGTTCAAAACCAAGTTCAGTAAGTTCCCGTCCTTCTCGTAAGTCGTGGGGGTTCGTATCGGCCATGTTCATAATGAAGAGAGAGAGAGAAAAGTTGCACCGAAGATTTCCACTATAACGGTATGACACAATAAAATCACAGGTAGATTTATTGGCCCATCAATGTCACAAACCTCTCTCACCGAGGGTGGAAACTAAAATACAAATGTAAAGACAAATAAATTACAAAGCACAACATAGCGAATCAGCATAACAAATTAAAACTAAATCACTAAATATGATTACACATGTGGGACACCATACTTGTACAGACGATTGACACAGTTTTTAGAAATGCGTAAATAATTAAAATCCTGACCTGACAATTCGTAGATACTGGTACATTCACTAGATAATTGACAAATAATAACAAATACACAACAGACTTACTCTTTAGGGGCGCAAACACCGAATTGGCCTGTAGGAATGCACACAAAAAACAAGCATGGCTTTACACGGAATACACTATTGGAAAACTACTTTTAAAACCAAATCCGGAATGATTCCGGCGCCACTACAGCGACTATATTTACATAGTGGGCATGTTCCGTATGTAGGCAAATACACACATATTACGCGCATTTCTATCAAACACGACAACCAACAAAACAGTTAGGAAGATGACCATATATTCTGTATTTTGATGTTAACATTATATCAAAATGATTTCTACTGTCCAGCATGTTTGAAATATCATTCTTTGGACCTACATGAATTAATCTGACCCTGGCTCTTCAAAACCGTCTAAGTTGTAATTATGATTATCCCATGTTTCTATATCTAAAAACACGCCTAATCTGGATAAAAATGTGGATTAAATTAATCCGTACATACATTTTTTTTGTATTTTCATTAACCTTTTGCTTCATCACCGATTCATACAGGCATATCATACCGGCATACCCGGTTATTTCATAAAAAAAGGGGGGGATCAACCTATTTTTTAAAAATCCCTTGTTCTAAAGAAAATGTTTATGATTCAAGTTTATAACGGAGGCATCACACAGTAAGTAATTTTGAAAAAGAATTTAGCACGCATGCAAACTATTACATTAACAAGCGTTTAAATGACTTTTATCTGACAATTTCAATTTATCTACATGTATGTACAGTTCATTTAATGCGATTAAAAGATAAATGTATTAAAAAAATCTAACTGTTTCGGGATTCGAACCCAATAGAAAAAGTCGGTCACGGATAGAATCTATTCTAACAGCAATACCACTTGACTTATCTAGACATGACTTTATAGGGGAATATTCAACACAGCGTTCTTACAGACACTGAAACGTGTACTACACAGATTAAGACTTCCCGGGATAATTTGTGATTAGCAACACTTATGTATGTATACCATGCGCGGATCTAGAGGGGGGTAGGGGGGTCCGGACCCCCCCCCCCGGAAAATGATTTTTTTTTTTAATTTACATAGTAAAATTATCGCAAATATGCCTCGGCCCCCCTGGCAAACGCCCCCCTCCCACGGAGTAGGAATTTCCTGATTTTGGGAATTTTTTTGTTTTTGCTTGTAAAGTAGTGTGATGATTCAGACCTCCCCCCCTGAAAAATTTTCTGGATCCGCGCATGTATACTAATGACTTATTTTGTAAAAGTTTAATCAGCTCTTTGTGGTACTGTCAAGTCGTAATAAACATGTAGTATTTGGGGTTGATTTTTTTACACATCGATAACTGAAACTTTTCGACCGTGTACAATTAGCACTCGGACATGGGGTAACACGTACATGCAGCTGACTAAACCTGTCAATCAAACTCTGTGTATTTTTTTCATTGGGTGGTGACGCGTCTCTTCTTTTTTGTCAACAGCCAATAAAAAAAATTATGACTTAAAAGCAGTCGGAATCAGTATTTGATAAAGGACATCATTTTAATGATATAACGTTCATCAACTCAATGAAAAAATTTAAAGAAGAGAGGGGGAAATATAATGTTCATATTATATATATATGTATGGTACTAATTTTAAACAGTTTGTGGTAAAAGCGACGTTATGCGTACACGTATATTGAGTCTGAAATTTAATTCATTGATTTTGTTCCTTCCGATATATATAGTTATCCTGAATAGGGATACAAACTTTATTTTTGTTTATGCTAATCGTCTTATTTTCTCTCTGGTTTTATGTGTTGAACATGTATTTTAATATGCGATTGATACGATACAAGAAAAAAAAACATTGTTTGATTGCATAGCCTTCTTTTAAATTAAATTCGGTGACTAATTTACTTCTAAACAATTGTCAATTATCAATGTAATTGAATAGTTTTTTATTAAATATTACGTTTTTAATCTCTTTAACCATTTCAAAACAATTCCTAATGTTGAAAAATAAAAACGCCGAATAACGAAAAATCTATTTACGTTACGGATTTCAATTTTAATGTTTTAAAATTAATAAGCCATTTACATTTTCTGTATTTTGAAATAGAACAATTTCATTTTTCCTACGACATTCCTACGACATTAAAACGAGTGATTAATATTTATTTTGAAGGATGAATACATGTACGTGTATGTTCTGTAGAATTTTTTTTTAATTCTGTGAATTATTTATTTTCATTATATGTCAATATTGTTGATTTTAAAAACAAGATATATTTGTGAAATATCAGTTTATCTATTATATCGTGCCATTTTAAAACAACTCTTACCATCAGAGAAAATAATCCGAGAGGACCCGATTGAAATGAAAATCAAAGCGCGTCCAAAGCGTGTGAAAAAAGAGCAAACCGTTTCGTGTGAGAAACGTTTCGTGCAAACCGTTTAGCGTTTCGGGAAAAGCGTGTAGCGTTTCGGGAAAAGCGTGTAGCGTTTCTTGTAAACCGTTCAGCGTTTCGTGTAAACCGTTTAGCGAGCGTGTGGTGTAGTAGTACGTAATTCAAGGTCTGTAGATTACAAAGATATGAATGATTTTTTCAAAAACTAGATTTTTAAGAAATATGCCTCCTTGAAACCAATCTGATTAAATAAGATCTTTGATCTGCTCCGACAAATTAGATGTCGCTTTGTGTAGCGACATAGAACTTGTCGGAGCGGATCAAAGATCTTATTTTAATCAGATTGCCTTGCAACAAAAATCGGAAATGGCAGTTTTCAAGAAATTGTCTTACTCTAAACGTTAAGATAAAATTAATTTTAATCAAAGGATGCGGTTTTTCACAACAATGAGGATTCCCATATTATAAGGCGTGAAATCTGCCACATTTGTCTGTGTAACCATTTTAAAATCTTTTTCCCGGTCGTATTATAAGTTAGTACAAACTTTTCAGATAAATTTTTACATTGCTTTTATAGAACGCTGCGTACAATAAAATATTTTAATCAAATTCTGAAACTTTGTTATTTCAATTTTATCAGCAACTCCTTTATGGAAAATAAGCATAGGAACTGCAACGCCCTCTGCAATTAGGCAGTCTAAAGTTATAAACTTTGCTCTTAGTTTGCAAGTTCTACAAAATCGGGTCACTTGTTTTGTAATTTTTGTAAGTGTCTTAATCAGTCAAAAACTTCATTATTACACTTAGGCTTATTCATCAGAAAGTATACATGCATATATACCAAAGTAGATAAATAAATAAAAATGCGTATTACAGAGTAGATTTTAGAGTTACCTCTCTTGTCCTTTTTGTAAACAAAAGGGGAAATAATTCTAACTCAAATCCCTGTTGTAAACACTAGAGTTACTGTGCAAAGTAAATTATTTCTAATGGTCGATTAAGGTAATAATTATGAATGATTTAATGTTTTTTTATTGTATGGTATTAGATAATCAAACGTGAGATAGCACCTTGATGACACTAGTTTAGTTTTGACTTTAAGTTTTATGATGATTAAATTTAATCCAATTTTCCTCTGTTATAAAGTTCATAACACTTTTTAATTTCATGACAGTTATGTAGTATTATGCCAATTAATTCTTAGTGAGTTTATATCAAAGTGAAAAAGGTATGCAGTTTAAGTAGATTACGGTATGCTTTACTAAGTATTACTAAGTATATTGCTTAGAATATTATGCAACAGAAACAAAGCATCTTGCTTATATAGCTCAGAATTCTGAAAATTTAAAAGGTGTTATTGAAAAACCCGTAAAAGAAATCAAATTTTCAAGAGCAACGATCGAAGTTCTTGTTGTAATGGAATGTATGTTGATAAATTAAAATTTTACAAATTATTTGTATATTTATAAATTTTTAAAACTATAAGGACGATAAAACTCTTTAACACGTTATGATGTATTCCGGAATAATTAAAACTTGATTTTTAATAATGACCGCAGCAAACGCGATCGACGGGATAGTTATCAATCAAAACATTATAGTTTTATGAAAAACATTTATAAGTTTCATGAATCGCGTTCGTTGCGACCATAGTAAAAACTGTGAACAAATTCGGAAAAACTGCGATATTTAGAGAAAATATTGGTACATGGTAAGGTTTTGGAATCTACGTAGTATATGTGTGACGTTTTGGCGCCATTTTAATACCGTATTTTGATAGACCCAAAGGTGTAGAAAATAAATGAGCACTTTAGAGCTGATGATGTCGACGTTTAATTTTTGCAAATTTACTAGGCCGATATAGGTAACAACCGTACGTTGTTCTTTGTAATTGTCCACGTTTTCCTCTAATATGCTTAAAAAATTGAGTTTGAATAAGGTGTTTCAATTTGTGTTAAAACTCGGCTTTTTGCCTAATACTTTGTCTAAAGTCTTTACTAAATCCCGGTCGGGACTGTCCTTCATAATTTTAGAAAATTGACACAACGGTATTTTATATAAAATAAGAACCGAAGGGGAAAAAATACGTCGACTTAGCGGGGAAATCAAAACAACTTAATCTATAGGTAGATTTAATTTAAATTTTTACATTTATTCAATTTTTTGATCCAAGAGAAAATCCACAAGTCGGTATCCGTTATACAAGGTTTATGAAAACTCTTAAAACTCTCCAACTGATGAATTACCGAACAAAGTTAACATTTGTAACAGATAACAAACAGAGGAACATGACGTTAGAAATATTTCTTATATCTATTATAATAAGATTATTCCAATTATCATAACAACTAGAGCAGAGCTCGTGGCAAAGCCACGAGTAGGTCTTCCGTTGTTGCTGCGAGTTAAAAATTTCCAAATATGATTTGGTGTCAAATGATTATAATGACTAATGACTAAAATTTCACTTCTGCTTTTGTTATAAAAACGTGTTGTGATTGAAAACCTGTATAAAGACAGGAAGAAAATGTTTTAGGAAAACTATTTGTCAAACACAGTTTGTGTAATTGTTTTGAAAACTCTTTATGGCCCTGTCACCAAGTTGCGTTCCCAGAGCGTGTTCACGGCGTTGTAAATTTCATGGAATCGCCGTAGGATCGCAACGAAAATTAAGAAAAAATATACAATCTTATTTAAAAATTTTACAAGTGAAAATGTCACGGCATCCTGACGGCGACTGAGGCGTTCTAACAGAGCTCCCAACTACGTTTCCACGGAGTTCTACTTGGCAATTGACTGCGCTCTCGCTGGGTATCCGCCAAGCGCTCATGACGTGCTAGGAGTTTTTACCGCGCGTCCACGGCGTGCTCTGCGCGCTGACTGCGTGCACATGCGCTGTTGGAGACTTTACGGCGCTGTCACGGCGACCTTACTCCACTTCTACGGCGTCAGAACGCAGAACCACGGCGCGTACTTTGTGCATGGTCAAAGTGCGCGCCGTCGCATGGCGTTCTAAAATGTTCTAGGATATTCCACCGCAGCGAACGAAGATGCCGTTGCGTTGTTACGGCGCTGTAGCAGACTCTAGTTCGTTAACCATGGCGTTTTACATTATTCAATGACACAGCGGGATCGCCATGATGACGCAGCTCCAGTATGACAGGGGTTTAAACAATGAGAAGTTTCATGGCGAGTTAAATTGTTAAGGGTAGCAAGGATTGTCATATACATGTACTAATGATTCATGAAAGGAAATGTATTTTTTTAAAAAAACGAACCCGACTTAAAAACATGTAACTTCTGTAATTAAATCTTTCTAATTTTTTGAAGACTATGTGCAAGTTTGAAATTGTTGCGTGCTGTAAAAATTTGGTAAATAGTCAAAATTGATAGCATCTCTGAAAATTTCTTCAGGGCTGATTTTATTTAATTATACGAGTAGACTTGAACATTCAAAATAATAATCAACTATCAAAGATCATTAGGAGAATTTATGCATAAGTGAGCGTCTAAATTTTACACCTGATATACAGACACCGCTATGTAACGTTAAATTAAATAATATACAATTATAGCCTTTTGATGAGGTCAATACATGGTTTTATAGACCTGATGAGAGTATATCGACCGAGGACGAAGTCCGAGGTTGATATACTCTCATCAGGTCTATAAAACCATGTATTGACCGATATCAAAAGGTTATAACTGTTTTATTATAATAAATCAAAAACTAATTCTCTTCATTCTCTTTAAGCGTTTATTAGTGAAATATTTTGTTCATAATGTATAGATGTTGATTTTCTCTGTTTTATCATTAAGATATATCAAAAAATTACATGTCACAAGCAATATTTGCCTTCTCTATTTATCTTGTATTTTAATAGATTAGGTATTCATTGTTGACCTAAAATTAGTATTTCACTGGCTGTAGCTAAACTTGTAAGTCAATTAAGTTGCATGACAACCTCATACCACACAACTTCAATAAAACGTTTTTTTTAAATCAATTTTCATATAATTAGCAATAAAGAAAATCCCCAAGAACACATGTCCATCTCACTTAAGTGTAACGTTGAGAAGCGCATATATTTTTTGGAGGCAGATATGTCTGTAAGTCAAGTGAACTAATCTGTCCACACTTGCAATACGTTGATGATTTCTATGGCGACCGCCTGCATAGCATAATGTAGTCGTATTTCATAACATCTAATCCCAAGAACAAATTACCTTTGACTTAATTAAAACTTTAAATTATAATATATATTATTCTGTTCATAACTATATATCATAGAAGTTTAGCGTGTTCAACAGGTTAAATTATAGCCACGTTCTCAGATTACGATCTCGCAACTTTAATGTGAAAATGAAAGTCTTATTGTTTGATAATTGACCACTTTGAATAAAACACCCTTCGAACTGTTGATTAATTGCATAACAATTGATGATCTGCAGCTATAAATAACCTGGGGCTATATATGTTCTGAGCTGTGTGCGCTGAAGCGACTCAAAATTTTCGGTAGCACGTGGCGATTGAATTTACGCAATAAAGAAAATTGAAATTTACAAAGACTGACCGAATAAAAAAACGGGAGGGAAAGAGAAACACGTTCAGGAGAAAATGTTACACATGAGAAGAAGTCACTATCAAATGATTTTCGACAGATCTGGAATTTAAAAAAAAAGAGCACTTGGCAGCGGGGCGGTGGGAGGGCAACACAGAAATAAGTTCGTTTTCACAATGAAACGAACGATCATGTAGAAACACTACAGAAGTTATTAATATGTGACCGATAGAATCTAAACAAAACTTGTTTCAAAACTCATGTAAATATTCTTTAAAATAATCACCGAATGCCTCAATTCAGGGCATTCTTTTATCGTGCCAGCACCTACCGCAAACATGTAACATGGAACTTTGATCATAATTTGATTTGCCTTTTAAATTACCTTGTACGCTGTCGTATAAATCAATGCTAAATCAACTGTACGAATAAAATAAATTTATCCGTTCACCTTAAACCAATATAATAGTTGAAAACATAATAAAAATAGTTGCGTTCGTACAAAATACCAAAACATGCACGCGTGATAAGGTACATGTAGAAGATGTCCTCTTGCGCGGGATCTCCTCGGCCATGTGCAAGGGATGATCATTATTTAAAGGTTTTATTATTTGTGTTGTTTTTTGTTTTTTTTTTTTTGTTGATTGAAAACATTATTTGTACAACTTTTAAAACAAGACTTTCAAACCAACCATTTAAATATGTCTGACGAGTATTTCCGATTTGGAGTAATATCGCTTTTATTAATTTTCAGAACGACTTTTTAATTTACTCTCCAATGTTTAATTTAAATAAATACAAAATGAACAAACTTTTATAACATAAAATTAAAACAGTGTACAGTGTATTTACGGTTATATAAACTAAAACTCGTTCATATTCATGTAAGTGTGCGGGTGCGAATCTTGTGTATTAGATAACCGTTACCGCTAGGTAGTGCAGCCGTGGCCGATTTCCTCGGCCGCGGGCGAAGGATAAATTACGTAAAGGTTTAATGCATACACATGCACAGCTCAGAACCTAAGAAGATTTGAAAAGTTTGTAATTTAATTACTAAAATCTATCAAATAAAAATATTTTTTTTTTTTTTACTAAAAACCCACAATTGATATATATATCTGATATTGCATTAGATTGAGAATGGTATTGCTTTTATTAATTAACTGAACGATTTCTTAACAATTCTTCAGTTCGCAGCTAAATTAACTCATATATGAGAGACGCAACTCTCGTGTATTAGATAACCGCTGACCGCTAGGTAGTCCAGCCGCGACCATGGTGACCGATTTTTCGGCCGCGGGCGAGGGATAGCTTACGTAATGATACGCATACAGCTCTGATTCAAGGTGGATTTTAAATGCATGCAGTATGATAACTAAAATGTAATGCATAGAATTTTTTTTTTCAAAACGTATTTTGTGTTTTACTAGAAAAAAAGGAATGTTTTGTTTTCCGATTCTCGTCTTTAAGGTTTGTGCACTATAAGAACTAAACACAATGACTTAAACTTCTTTAAAAAAAACATGTGTTCTAATTTTTTTTCTCATGAATTAAAGCCCCTTGTATAAACCATCATACTTTCTGTGGTAATTTTATGCCAGTTTTACGCACAAAGACCTTCGTTAACTTGCCAAATGAAAACAGGTACATGTTAACATGTAAAGCTTTTTACACTCATACTACACAAATCACTTACAAAATAACATTGTAACGACCTTTATGAGATCCCAACAAACAACTATTCCAGCGACAGCCATATCGAAATCCTAACCGTTTTTGAGTTATTAAGCAAAATCTTTTAAGGGCTACTGGCCCTTAATTTAAGGGGCCAGCCCTTTTTTATTGGTGTCAAATGAAAGCCCTTAACATTATGCACAACTTTTGTTCTATACGTATTTAGGAAATACTTCAAACTAAAAGGTTACGAAGCTAAAACGTGAGAAAAATTTTGCTAGTTTTAAAACATAGATTTCGATTGATTAATTCGAGTGGAATAATTGGAAAAAACTAAAATACAAAAATCAGAGGACAATATTCAAAGTGTGAATAATAATGATTTTTAACTAAAAATTATTTGCTACGGACCGTTTCGGAGCCTTTGTCTGGAAACTAATGCACCTAAAATTTTAGAAAAAGGGGAACAACTCAAAACCGGAAGTTGCGATTTTAATTTTTTTTTGTGCTCTAGAAACCTAATTCAATTTACAATATACCGTGAAAATTTGAATAAAATCGGATGACAAACAAATAAGTTATTGAGGTTTTAAAAACGTCTAGAAGAAGAATAACAATAACTAGAACAAAGCTCGTTGCAAAGCAACGAGTGGGTCTTCCGTTAATGTCGAAAGAAAAGCTAGATGTTCCTGTAAGAAGCAGAGCTCTATAACCAATACCAGGAGTTTTAAAACAAAAAGATATAAAAATCGAATAATTCTTGGTACGACTTAACAAAATCCGAATGACTTTAAGTACGAATTAACAAAAACCTTAACGATTTCAACAACGACTTGACAAAAAAAAAACCGAATGTGTTTAAGAACGACTTAACAAATATCGAATCATTCTAGGTACGAGTTAATTTAACTTTGAACATAACACTATTTTCTTAACCAAGAATAAGGAATCAAAATTTCAGGAAAATCAATTTTTAAACCCCTATATCTCTATAATGCATCGTCCGATTTTAAAACGGATTTCAGATTTAAATTAAACTTAATAAGTTGAACATTTTTGCTTCAATAATATATAACAAATTATTTTTCAGTAAATAGTTATTATTAAAAGATTTTGTAGCCGTCCTGGCCCCTAATTTGAGGGGCCAGCCCCTTTTTCTTGATATCAAATGAAAGGTCTTGCAAATATAAACATATTTTGTTCAACAACTGTTCACGAATTGTTAACCGTTCTAGAGATATCTGAACAACTGTGTTTTAGGGGCCGACCCATAAACTCCCTAATGGGGCCACCAATAAAAAACTTTTAGGTATTATATTATTAAAAACATTATTTTGAGCAACTTTTCTTCTACAATGCTTTCCAAAATATTTCTCCTTTTCTAGCTATTACTGATCAGAGTTTTGGACTTCTGGCCCCTTGAAACCCCTAATTACGTAACATATGACTTAGGTATGGTACTGTATAGATAAATAACTGTACAAAGAATATTTTTGCTTCTATAAAATATAACAAATTATTTTTCAGTAAAAAATATTATTGATAGACTTAAGAGCCCTCTTGGCCCCTAATTTAAGGGGCCAGCCCTTTTTTCTTGTTATCAAATGAAAGATCTCGCAAATATAAACATATTTTGTTCAACAAGTGTTCAGGAATTGTTGACCGTTCTAGAGATATCTGAACTAATGTGTTTTAGGGGCCGACCCTTAAACTTCTTACTGGGGCCACCAACAAATTTTTTTAGGTAGCATATTGTTGAGAACATTATTGTAAGCATTTTTTCTTCTACAATGCTTTTCAAAATATTTCTCCTTTTCAAGATATTAACGATCAAAGTTTTGGATTTCTGGCCCCTTGAAACCCCTAATTACGTAACATATGACTAAGGTATGGTACTGTATAGTTAAACAGCTGTACAATGAATATTTTTTCTTCTATAATTAATAACAAATTATTGTCCAGTAAAGAGTTATTGCAAAAAGACTTTAGAGCCCTCTTGGCCCCTAATTTTAGGGGCCAGCCCCTTTTTCTTGTTATCAAATGAAAGCCCTTGAAAATTGACACAACTTTTGCTTTATATGTTTTAACAAATTATTTACAGGTTAAAAGATGTTTTACAAAACGTGTTAAAATTTTGCTTAAAATTTCGGTGCTAATTTTCGACCTCGGGCGAGCTTCGGCGCCTTGCGCATTTTCCACAATGTCAATTACAGAGGATCATCTACAGACATCCATCTACATATTCCTGAAAGTTTCACGTTTTTATTACCATTAGTTTCGGAGGAGTTACGTGGACAAAATGGGCCTTAAAAATTCACAAAATCTTCAAAATCTCAAACCGGAAGTGACGTCATCAGTTCAAAATTTTATAATTGCAAGCATATTTAAAGTTCTATCGGTCCTGTAAATTTGGTGAAAATCGACCCAGTAGTTTTTGAGTTATAGCGCTCGAAAAATGTCAGAGGAAAAATATAAAATAATAATAAAAAGAAACCGTAGAATAACAAGAGGGTCTTCCGTTGGAAACGGAAGACCCTAATGAAGAATTACCATCAGAATCAGTACAAGGTCTTCCGTTGGAAACGGAAGACCTTAATAACAAGGTTGGTCACGGTCGCCATTTTGATTTTTTTAAGACCGGCTTATGTGCCACGATTTTCTGACAGAGATTTACGTAAAATTAATAGGTAAAAATAAATATGTTCACCACTTTCTATTTTTTGTTGGTGTAAACTTGTGCATCGTTTACACGAATTACGATATAACCGTTCCTCTTATTACCGTCTTCCTTGCAAGACGGTATAAAGAATTGAAACAATTTACAGTCTTCGGGTTGTGCACTTCCTCTCCTTTGTGATTGGTAGAAAATACATGAGGTGAAAATTTACATTCATTTCATTGGTTGAAAAACTGTTCGGCGCAAGGGAGATAATTTTCTGATGATCTTTTTTACGAACGACTTAACAACTTTCCTAGATTTTGAATCTTAAAAAGTGAGAAAACGAAAAAAGCAATAAAATTAGCTATCAATGAAATTCAGGCTTTAATTTTTCAGTACAACTAGTTGTTCTTTTCTTGTTGGATTGTTTATGTAAGTACAAAAATGTGAAAATTTGATACGGTATGTCTAATATCAGTAAAACGATACGGTATCGGGTAAAACTAGAAGCATTTTAACAGGAGCTCGGACTTTGGGTAGTTGTGTCAAACAGCATTGTGACGTAGGCCTGTCTATTTCATTGCTGGCCATACAACCATTACTCTTTGAAACAAGATTTGGCTTTTGAGCTAAGACTACGTAATCGATGCATATTTTGCTTGAAACCAGCGTCAGTTTTAACTTGTTTTGACGCAAGAATAGATATTAGTCCTACTGAAAGTCCAACGTCTTGTTAAAATGGTTCTAATATCAGTAAAACAAGTGCTGAATGTTGTGGTGGTAAGTTTGATTTTATTAAAACTTAAACGACCCTTCCTAAGATATATCTTTCCCTACTATTATAGTCGATCTCAACTCACAAGCACATGGTACGCATTTCTCAATTTTAGGCACGCACGCTTAATGTACATATAAAGTAGTTTCAAAAGCCATTGCATGTAGAGGAAGGCGACCTTATATAAAAAAAAGAATTAAATTTTCTTTGATACCTTAATGCTGATTAAAGTTCGCTCTAAAGACGGTAAGCTTTTTTTAAAAGCTAAACTTGTTGAAAATCATACTCCGAATTCAGTCTACTACTTTTCAAATCGATAAAACTAGAAAATTGAAACACGTCAAAAATTGGTGTAGACCTTTCCTGATTAGCTGTTATATTTGTCGTTAAAAATAAAGCAACATAATGATAAAGACATTAACTGATAAATGTACAGAGATAAGTCAATTAAAGGACTGGTTAAAAAATAAGTAGAATGTCCAGATCAGTCACTTAGTGCTAATAAAGGAGAGAAGTCTAAGAGAAATATTCACACGACGGTAATTTGCAAAATTGACGCTTTTAACAATAAAATTAACAAATGTTGTCGGAAACTGTCATTTCAGGTATATGTGTCCGCGAGATCTTTTCAATACACTATCGTCTAAATTTTTATGCGTGTCTTAGTAAAAATAAACTTAATTTCGAAAGCGATTTAATTTGATTTTTTTTTCAAAGAGCTACAAAAAAGGATTTGTAAATTATATTTTAAAACTACAATATAAATTTTGAGTATTTATCTTCTTAAAATTGAGATAAGTACTACTTCTATTTACAATACATGTATTACCACACGGTAAATTAAAAATTTAAAACAAAACAACCATTCAAAGGTCTAATATTAGTGTGAGATATTTACCGATTGGAGAAAGAGGAGCTGACTTCCTGATGCTAGACATTAAGATATTAATGAAGAAATAACTTATCATGAATGTGACTGGTTTTGTACGTTATAAAGTATAGAAAAAAAAGTATAAACTAATGTCTCATAACAGGTAAAAAAAAATACATATATATTCCAACTAAGCCGGACAACATAAACATTAACATTTTAACTTGGTTCTTCAATTGATGAGATTGTATACATGTATATTGTTTTATGTATTGGTCACCCAAAAAGTATACTCTATATTGATTTTGCTTAAAATGCATTGTTCAAAATTTTAATTCAGTTTAGTTAACTAAAGTCAATGAACGAGAAGGCAAATTCAGACTTGTTATTATTTTCTATGTACAAAATTCCTTTAGAGATGAACAGCAGTCATACCGCAAGTAGACTGGAAGCCAACGAAGAACCTATCTAATTCGTAAGACAGCTGTGTATAACCCGTTCAGATTTTAATTTTGTCTCGCGCATGAAGTTCGGTAGCATTCAGGTAATAGATTGTTAAATAAAATTCACAACTTTTTAAAAATGGCACTTTGCGTTTGTGAGCTTTACTTTCGATTCAACCTTCAATTCCTTCTATCTAATAATGAGCTCGTCCACCAAATGAATCGTCAACTGCGTTGTGTATTCAGTTTCGTAACTCATTCCACAAATCGCTACTACTATTGAATCTGAGCAAGAATATTCTGATCAATAAAACTATTTGCTTATTTTCTTTATAGAATTTGGATTATACATAGAAGACCTAAAAGATTTAATGTGTGTTTTTAAATTAAATATTTACTGAAATGCATGAAAACTTTCTGCACTCTTTTCTTTAACGTAGACTCAATTCATATGTTCTACGCGTGCCTTCCGGTTTGAGACTTCAGCTGACAGTAAAATTATAGACGGGGTCACGTGACCCCGTCTAAAAATCATCGGACCAAAACCAAATTCGCACTCGATCTGTATTTTCTAGTAAAGAACCTACATAGGAAATATCAGCTTTATATATGCATCTCTTCAGCTTTATATATGCATCTCTTCAAACGATAGAGAACAGAAACTGAAAATTTCTCATTGTTTTAAGTTCAAGAGGCATAACTCTTGTCAAAAATAATTGAACCTCAATCAACGGCTGTTGAGATTGTGATAGGAAAGTGAATGATGACGGTATGGCAGATAGACGGAATGACGGAACAGGGTTACACTTTATGCCCACGGCCATTTCATGGCGGGGGCATATATAAAAAATCATAATCAAATATATATGTAAATAAAACAGATGAAAATATGACAAATTATTCGTATTTAAAAACTCGATAAGATTGTTTAACGAGCTACAGTGTTTAAACAATGCACGACAGTATATAGAAATGAACAAATAAACATTCAAAATAACTATTTTAACTGGTATATAAAATCGAGGTACGAACTTTTACATAAAACACAATAGGATAATTCTTAAATATTAGAGTCATTGAATATAAATAAAATTTGAGTTTTAATACAAATGTTATCTGATGGTAAATATAAAAGAATAAAATGTGACTATACTCTCTAGACTATTGTCCGTCCTGAAGTAGATGGTGATGTGATGGATACTGTGGATGCTGATCAGGTCCACCCACCAGGTGGCGGTTTGTTTTAGATATGATAAAGCACATTGACCTCCATTCAGACTCAGGTCTGATTTACGTCCGTCTACAGCGTTACTGGCGTCCCATGTGTCGTAACCCGGTCTGTATTGGTTCTGTAGGTATGCTGGTTTGTTGAGGGCGACATTAACTGTGAAGATAAACACACAGTGTACTCATAATGGAATTCTAGGGATGTATATCAACTCATGGTGCGTTGGTAACTATATACATAATTGTTAAAAATAAATTATGACATAGGGAGATACAAAATTATTTATAATAAATATGCCACCATGCCAAAAAAAGGTTTATATATAGTATTTGTTATCTTAAAAGCCCAAACACGTTAAAATTTAGAACACTTATGTCGTCTACAAACCATGTTATTCTTATGAAAATTTGTACTTTAATCCGTAAAACATTTGATTTGGTTGGTCATCCTATGTACCAACTATATAAACTTCATTGTTTATTTTTTTTTCTGTTTCTCTTTTGTAATAAATCTTTTTTTTTTCTTATACTTTTGAATATAATTCTTCTGCATATCATTTAAAATTATTTGTTTTGAGTGAATTAAATAAATGAACTTGAACTTAAAATTGAACATGCAAATATATCTTGATTGTAACTGTCACGCGATTTTAGAAGCTCAATATTGAGATTGATTAATTTGTTTGTATATTTTAAATGTTGTACACTCGTGAATATTTTTTGGTCAATTGATACTTCTTTATAAAATGTTTGACCGCTTGCACTGTGAAACGCAATACGCCGTGAAAATGAACAGATTTGTACATATAATTTAATATTTAGAATTAACTCATGGGGCGATGAGAAGTATACTCAGTTATATCATAAACTATACAGGCATGCATTTATTTATCTGTTAAGATTGATCTCTTACAAATGTTGACCCTTTATATATGCTGAAACATGTTTAATGGTTGATCAACTACTTTGTCAGTGTGTAGGTTGTCTGACCGCTTGCTTTCTGTGCGGTTGTTAAGTAAAAAAAAAACATACAAACGAGGAAACAAACAAAAACAAAACTTGTAACTAAAAAGAAACCCAAACAACCATCACCCTCATAACAACCCCCCCCCCCCCCAAAAAAAAAAACAACAACAAAACAAAAAAAAAAAAAAAAACAAGCACACAAACAAACAAAAAATATCCTTGGAGTTGTCCTCCGTTAGAATAGTAAAATTAAATATCGTGCCAAGATGCATTGAAATAATTTTAAAGGAATCTTTCACACTCCCATAGTTTGACAGTCATGCATTAATCCAAGACCTGCATCTGTCGATGTAAAACCATACAAGGAGCGGTGCATAATATATTTTAGATCCGCGCCACTCATCAATTCCGATCTGAAATGTGACACCCCAGCGATGTCGGAATTTTAAAAGTATCACTTTCAGTACACCCAGTTATTACTATCTAGATAAAAAAGTGGCTCGCATTATTTTAAGGTAACATTATATTAATATAATAATATCAACTGTCAATGAACATAGAAATTGCACTTAAATGATACTTATGTCGTGAAAAACATTTCAAGTCATGCGCAGGTCAAGAAAAGGAGGCGGTGTCAGGATCCCTCCCCCTTGAAAATTCAAATCAATTAAATATACGTAGTAAAATTATCCTAAAAAGGCCTAGGACCCCCCCTTCTCCATTAATCAAAATTATCCCTCGACCCCCTCCCTTTGTTTTATGGGTCCGTGCAAGCTACGCACGTATGTTTAATATATAATGTTGTAACGGGAGGTAAGAAATAATGACCGGGATTCGAACCCAGGCCCCCTGAATCTCTAGTCAGGTGCTCTCCCAACTGAGCTATCTGGCGCCGGTAATCGTACTGGTCTGACCGTCACAATAAAACATTTGTCTTTACAAGTTTACAGTGGAAATTTATCCGATTATTTCACACGTGAAACATTCTAAGTCTAATCACGTACACCAACATGCATATTTACGTGATTATTGTTAACATGAACCTGTACGTGAAGTTACTCACCATACGCCGCCTGGGAGACTGCCAGCAGACAGAACCACACAGTGAGGACATCGAGGTGATACACAGAGTGTCCGGATAGGGACACCATGGTAGGGTCTTGTCGATCTGGTCAAATTAGATTACTAGATTGTCCAACAGAAATAACCAATAGAAAACATCAAGCCGTCTGAGTAAACGGCAGGTTGAAACAGAGAGGAGTTGTGGGTTTAGAACGTAGAGAAGGCGCATACTCTATGATCACGTGACAAGGAAGTAACACAAAGTATACAGAGCTCATTATAATATTTATCGACTAGTATGTCGGAAGTAGTTGAACATGATAAGATTTTTTTTTCTTAACTACTACTGCATAAAGTTTTTGATTTTCATATTCAAATTCGAATTACATATACATGTTTGTTTAAATCTCGCCATTTTGTTCTGTTTTCAAAATCCCAATATAAAGACCTTCTTCTTTAAGGATCTTCCATACACCCGGGGAAAGTTTTGCATACAAGCCCATTCTTCTAAAATACTTAAAGATATGGATTTTTGGTATGTGTTCGATTTGAAAATGAACACAAAAACTTTCAATTTTGGGGGAAAATCAACTCTTTAATTTTACCGCTCTTCATAACAAATAAAAATTCCTGCAGTATTCGAATTCGGGACCTGCGGGTTGGTAGTCCGACGCTACATCCGTTACGCCAGAGTGATAGTCATCAAACTTTGGCGATATAAACTGTTTCTGAATGTGTTGAAATCGCCAATTTGTGACGTACTGTCATAAAAACTAGAAGTCACGGGGTGTCGAGGATCCTTAAGGACGGCGGACCCAATTCATTTCTACAATAGATTTTTTATTCAAATTTTTATATTATGTTAATCAGTTAATGGTGAGTGCAATTAATAAAAAAATTAAATGATCATCGACTTCCCTATTTTACTGGGGGCGTTTCAAAATTTGGGTACGAAAATCCTCAGATATAATAGAAAGTAATGGGAATTTTTTGGGGTGTGGTATAAAAACTGATATTTTAAAAATTATGCAAAAGATTTTTTACTCCAAATAAATTGCAATATCAAGAAGTCAATTAGCTTACCATTGAACAGAAAAAAGATGTAGGTCATCGACCTAAATTTTTTGAAGGGTTGTGTCTAATTTCCCTGCATAGCTCATTTTTCCTCAGAAATATCATTGAAAAAAGGACATAATTAATTATGCCTGACGTTACATTAACTGCTATATGTATAAATATGATAGTAAGGTTACGGTATAAATTCAATATCTACCAGATTATAAGACTACAGACTGCCTTTGGGGTTTTAGGATTTATAAACCGTGGAAATATAACGGACTTGTCGCAAACAGAGGAAATTCGAACTAATTTTTCTTTCTTAATGATTCTCCACTAAAAATATTTTGACATCACAAATTATTTGTAGTAAAATTAAATTTTTATTATTTTCTCTATTTCTGATGTACGTAATTACGACAGTCACATGTTTATAGCAAATGCGCGGATTTCTGCGCAGAGGTGCGAAATCTTGAATTGGGTCCGTCGTCCTTAATAAATGGGCATGATCTACAACGTTAACAAAGGCGGTACAGTGCGCCATACCTTCGCAAGACCCGCCTATAATTATCTCTTATTATCAATTACACAAGGATTTACCGATTAGTATTGATGTATGTCTAAGAATCTTATGTGGAAAACAAAACAAACCTTCCAATAGAGCATCAAATTTCTCTCTCTCTCTCTCTCTCTCTCTCTCTCTCTCTCTCTCTCTCTCTTCATTGTCCTCTTTTCCTCACTTAAATGATTTCCTCTTTCATTTTATTACTGTATAATTTGAGAATCATTGAAATCAACAACGGTTGTAACATTTACTGTATCCTGTTATTCTTATTAAACCATACATGTACATATTTTAGATCATTAAAAAATGAATTTACAACAAGAAATCTACGATTTGTAACATATAAATACATATATATGTACTTATATACACAGACAATTGATTCATTGATTTAATGTTTTCTTTGTTTTATACCTACAATAAAGAAACAAACATTATTATAGAACATTCATCAAGCAGAGACATCTTTAAAACGCTATTAATAGGAACTGCCTCTTGTCAGCACTAACAAGGCGTGAAGTCGCACGCTGTATAACGTTCTAAGTCTTCTTTACAGTCTTTTGACCCTGGTGTTTTGTCATTGACCTTTGTAAACGACCTCACTTCCGTTTTATAACCACGCCCACAAGTCACGGAACATTCTGACACCGTCATCCAGTCACTGTATACACACTGGGCTTCTAGAAACAAAGATATTATAGAAAGCATTATTCTTATGTACCGTGTAATTATTCTATAGTTGCCAATACAGACATGTATTCAAAGGTAAATGTTGTTTATGAGTATAAACTTAGTTAGACAGTTTAAGCATTTGTAACAATAAAGTTTAAGCTTTATAAACCAGAATCTTTAAGCTTTATAACCCAGAATGCGGTTCATAAAAAGTTTATAGAGTTAAGTTTGTATGAGTATTTTTGTAGCTATTAATCAAATGCATTTTTCTTATTAAAGGATTCAATATACTATGAAGAACAAGGAGAGGGGAATAGATTGTCACCAATAAGCATTGACATTTTGGTGAGTATTTTTATGACGGGACTTGTGAATATCAATAAACAGGTTTATACAAATTTACCCTTTTAATAAAGCCTAATAAATTGTGAATATCAACATGAAATAGAAGTTGTGTGTTATTTAAGGGGTGGTTAAACTCTCTGTTTACAACATGTTGTTTTCAAACTCCTAGTTTTTTTTTCTTATCAACAAATTGTTGGTTAAGAAAAACCCAACGTATTTTGTTCAGATCACAGAATCCACGTTTTTGCGCAGTTCTTGGTCGCCCATGACACATACGGGGTTTTGCACGCCCCGGCGCCATACTCCTCACAGTCCATAATGACGTCATTACAAGGTTTGTCTGACAAGAGATCAATTTGGTTTATCTATTTCTTACAATGATGATACTCTACAACTTGCAAATAGTATTCTATCAAAATCTCTCTCTCTCTCTCTCTCTCTCTCTCTCTCTCTCTCAGATAAATTACAACTTTACTACAGAATCCACAATATGCAGCACAGTTTAGATACGCCCATTGCCGGTATGGGGCTTCACAAGCGACCAGCGTGTACTCATGACAGTCCGGAAGAACGTCTACGCATGCGTCACCATGACAGCTATGAACTAAAAAAGAGCGTTAATATGTGTTTTCTTTTAATTTGTTTTTTTTCCCTATTATATTTTTATTCATTCTTTTGTTCTTTTTTGTTTCTTGTGGGAAGTAGTTTAAGGTAATTCCAGTGTCTTTCGGACCCGGTTCTTGTTTTACACGGCTTGCTAAATTGCCGGTCATAATTTTGGCGCACAACAAGAGTTTTAAACTACTAATGGTTTGGTCAAAAAGGGAGAAATTTGTTAAAATATCGTATCTCCGTCGTTTAGAGGGATTGGAGAAAGCAAGGAAAGCAGCGAAATGTAAACATAGTAAATGAGTCGTGTAATATAATTGTACGTAGTGTATGCATTCTCCTCCAACAATTACACTGCATTTATGTAGCTTGACGACCTCATGTGTCCTCCGGGACAAGGAGAGTAAGTAAGTACTTGTGTTGCTTCAACATTAATTAAAACTTTATACCACTGATTGATGTTTAATCTACAGATAAATATGTTTAAAAACTGGATTAGAAAATATTTTACAGAAGGGGGGGTACTACTGCACTCAATTCTACGTGTTTTTTGGCAGTCTCGACCTTAATTTTATATGTATAATACAGTTTCATCGAGTATATCAATTTTAGTGACTGTTAGATTGTGTCTTTTTGGTACATTTCAATTGTTTTCAAAGATTGCAAAAAACAACTTGTAAATTGACATTTTCAATATGGGGGTACACGTGTTCAAGAGACTATCAAGCAAAAACTAGATGGTCAATTTTGATAAACTCTGTTGTTTTGTTAACACAATATGTAACTCTTTATAAATCTATACTACTATATTAAAATAATAGACTCGAATTTTTGGGCTTTAATACCGAGAAATCGGAGAAGTATTGTCTTTTGTTTTGTGTATTTTAAACATCATTGGTACTTGAAGATTACAAATTTGTTTTTATTTTTCCTCAATCAAGCTTCGCTAATTAATAACCAACAAAAATTCCTTTAAAAAATCCGGAAATCACCTGGATTTTTTGGATTTTACAATATTGCGCATGCGCATTATATTCACGCTTAATCACGGGAGGCTCCTTAGTTCATGTTTCCACAATATCACATTTGCATGGATAAACTCATAAAAGATAATACAAATACGTGTAAATTTTCATTGAAAATTTGCTATTTATTCTGTTCATCAAAGAAAATACGGGAGATAACTCTAACTCAGTGCATCTAATATGAAAAATCACGAGAGTTCCGAATGTCAACATGGTGTGAAAAAAAAGTTGGTGAAAAAGTGGTGAATTCTTCATTAATATGAATTAAATTTTCAGATGAAAGGTATTTACAGCCTCAAAATGGTTTGTTATGAATAATTTGACTGTTATTTTCAATGCAGCTTCATTTATTTTCTCCAAAATCGTTTCTGAGCGATTCTGCTATTTTTTGCTACATTACGGGTATATGGGAGGCATTTTAACTGTTACAGTGGTGAAGGCCTGTCCCGAGACACAGTTAGATTATTCTAATTAAGCAGAGTATAGTGAAATTATTAATAGCATTATTGTAGGCCTAAAGCTTGGTTATGTAAATGTCAACAATACGGTATGTCGATGTATCTATTTCGTAAATGTTCTATATCATATGCAATTTCAACCCGTGCACGCACGGGTCAAAGTCTAGTATTTATTTTGAAATGTATGTAAACTGAATAATTTTTTCAGAATTTTCCAAAAATATGCAATTTTGTGATTCTTTTTGTGAAAGGTCGTGGCAAGAAAAAATGAAATATTTTTTATATTTTCTGTGGAAAATCAATACATGTAATTTTTTTATGATTAAATGATAATCAATTGATTTGCTTAAATTATAACCTAATATGATGTATTTTGGTGCATAATTTAATAAATTATGAGATCATGCTTCATGGTGTTAAATTTTGGCTGTTGATATTTTGGACCTTTTGAGCTGAAGCTCATTGTAGGAAAACACATGTGCAAAGGTATACATATTTTGGCCTCTATAGTAAGTTTATAAGTTGTTTTAACTGTTCAAATTAAAAAAATGTTTGGTTTGACACGCATTTCTAAAACACTGGAGTTACCTTTAAGTCTTATTTAATTAAAGAAATAAACATCTTGCTACCTATGCAAAGTAAAAATTACTGATTTGATCTTTTCTTTAACGCTAGTATGGTAAACCGGTACATAATCAGATTTTTTTAAAAGTTCTTACAAATTGTTTTTCTTACAGCAAATTACAGAATACCAGTAGAGTTTTCAAAATCTTGCTAGATTACTAAATAGGGTATTCTATTTGGTCAGTAAGGTATCATATTAATTTTAAATCTAGGTAATGTGATCGCAATAAAGTGAGTTATATCCAGTAAACATTTGCATATTTAGGGCTTTTTTTTTGGTTGGGAATACTATCTCTATATTATCCTACCTTACTTCTATAAAAGTTTGAGCTAATACAGCAGTCACAGCAAACAAATAATATCAGTGCTGTACGTTGCACCAGGAATCGGGGAACCAAAATGCCAATCAAGTTTTGTTTTTTTTTTTTGCAAGAAAAATTAACTTCTTTTTACGCTATGCTTTTTTCTTTTGTTTGTTTCTTCAGAAATGTGTTTTGAATTACATTTTTTGAAAATAAAATGAAATTACTCCAAGCAGAATTAGTGCTCTATAGAATCCAGTGCTGTCCAGGTGAACATTCCATTCTTAAATAACTATGAATAGAATAACTAACAATAGAAGCGATTGATTTTTTTTAACCAGTGACGTCATATCTCTAAATTTTATTCTTTAGGTCAATCAAATTTCACTACAGTTTTTTTCACTGTCCAAAATGAAAATTTTAGACAAAAGACTGATATACTGATTGGTCAGTAAGGTATCATATTAATTTTAAATCTAGGTAATGTGATCGCAATAAAGTGAGTTATATCCAGTAAACATTTGCATATTTAGGGCTTTTTTTTTGGTTGGGAATACTATCTCTATATTATCCTACCTTACTTCTATAAA
This sequence comes from Magallana ariakensis, assembly GCA_020458035.1. NCBI lineage: Eukaryota > Metazoa > Mollusca > Bivalvia > Ostreida > Ostreidae > Magallana > Magallana ariakensis. Next base: position 51,663,079 of record CM035811.1, read on the forward strand.
AGTTTGAGCTAATACAGCAGTCACAGCAAACAAATAATATCAGTGCTGTACGTTGCACCAGGAATCGGGGAACCAAAATGCCAATCAAGTTTTGTTTTTTTTTTTTGCAAGAAAAATTAACTTCTTTTTACGCTATGCTTTTTTCTTTTGTTTGTTTCTTCAGAAATGTGTTTTGAATTACATTTTTTGAAAATAAAATGAAATTACTCCAAGCAGAATTAGTGCTCTATAGAATCCAGTGCTGTCCAGGTGAACATTCCATTCTTAAATAACTATGAATAGAATAACTAACAATAGAAGCGATTGATTTGTTTTAACCAGTGACGTCATATCTCTAAATTTTATTCTTTAGGTCAATCAAATTTCACTACAGTTTTTTTCACTGTCCAAAATGAAAATTTTAGACAAAAGACTGATATAAAAAAAAATCAAAAAATTGGGAGAGTGGTCACCCCTCCTCCAACTTAACTTCCCCGTTTAATTCATATTTATAAACTTAAAGCACAATATGTTCATTGTTTACAAATTAACGTGTAATGTTTATTACCAATCTGTCGTGGTTTAAAAATGTATGAAATTTAAAAAAAAACCCTAGTGTATGCATATTAATTTGCATTTTTAAAACCAAAGTTGTCAGATTTAAATTATCCCGATGGTTAACTCTCTCTAGCCTACTCTTTCCGCCATGGTGTATTTTAGTCAAACTGCGTTCCTGGGCACGTTGTGGAAAAAAATTCTTTTGGTCAAAACTAAAGTTGTATAAAATTGTTTATTAATTATTTAATAACTTTTTTGTATTAACCAATGATGTCCCATCCAAGGTATGAATATCTGCCCGCGATACATGATGAACAAGTCCTACATTTTCGCCATGGCGTTAATTAGTCAAACCGCGTTCTTGGTCACCCAGTTCTGGAAAGTTCTATTCCATTTTCTCGCCAGAGGTCATGCTTCGCTAGCTTCTATCCATACAAAAAATAAAAAAGCACATTCAAGAAACGAATTGCCCTAATTCATTTATTTAGCATTTGTCAAATCTTAACTTCTATGTATAGTCCAAGTAAGTACCTAATAAATACGTTCACTGTTTACGTAATCATTCAACATCACTTCATGACAAGGATATGTTTTACTGCTAACTCCCATTGACTTGGATCCGCTAAAGCGTGTCCACCACTTAACCCTCATTTTTGCTATTTTAAACTGGTTTATAGAAAATGAATGTAGGTTTTTATTTCATTTTACAATAATAACTTATCAGGTAAAATTCAACTATAACTTACGGACATCATATAACACGTGTTGAAATACCAAAGGTGTAAGCAGTTACGCTGGTGCAGGCATTTTTTAGTTTATTGGCAAAAAGTCTTAATTGATAAGTATAGATAGATGTGATACCTTGCTGACCAAATTGAATACCCTATTGAGCAATCAAACAAGCTATTGAAAATTCTACCGGTATTCTGTAATTCGCTGTAAACTGTTTATTTTTAGATTATATGGGAAATATGATTTATATGCAATGTTGATTACATACATTTAGTAACATTTCATCAGAAATTAATCATTCCTTGAAATTCTATTGAACTATTCATCGGAAACGCTTACTCTCAACTAATAAAAGTTAGATTCTAGAAATGTTTGGGTGTAAATTCTGATTCTAAAAAAATGTAAACTAGGTATCAATTAAATTCTCGATGTTTGTTAGAGAGCAAAAATGCCATTAATTTTTTTTAACTTGAAGAGAAAAAATCCGTAAAATATATGACTCTCTATACTTACTTAAAAAGGTAAAACTTAGTAAGACCTTATAATAACCCATTGCGCATGGTCCCTTGGCCAAAAAAGGAAAATAAAAACCAAAACTTCCAACTCAGAAATAGACGGCATGCAATAATATCCAGATTTGATTTAGATATATATGGTATATAGCGTCCCTTATCAGGCAGAGTTCACTGACACAGGTACTTATATGTTTATAAAAACATGCTTCCCAAGGTTGCCAAGGATCGTCTCTGGTAAATAGATATTATAAATACTTACATACGTATAGTTACATACATATACATTCAAGTAATGCAGGCACGCAGCATCGATGTTGAAAGTATGTTTGTATGTATGTGCATGTTGGGGAGTGGGGGAGGGGGGCACTGATCTAGGAATCTCCAAAGAGGCGAGGGGTGAGGGGTGTCAGTTACCATGTAACTTGTAGTATTTTTTTCACACTGGCAGTTCGCTGTACTTTAACCCCCCCCCCCTTCCACACCACCCTCACCCCCACCCCCCACCCCCCGCCTTCACATTGTGATTATAAAAATATAGTAGATTTTAAGAGTTGTACTACAGCTAATATCACCTCTCATTTTTTTAATTACACTGTGAAAGTGGTTTTAATTTTAGTTATTATGACACTGTTGATGATTGTGTGTAGTTATATAAATAACATGTGTGCTAAACTATATAGGTGTACATAATATGATGTACATTGTGTCAATAGACGATACTATAAGGATGATACCTTATATCTATACAGGCACTTGGCATCGTTCTCAAAAGTTGAGGGGATTAACCATAAACTAATGAGTGCACTGTTCTCATATACACGATGTGATACAGTGGCGTCGGAAGCAAATTGAATGAGAGTGGGGGGTGGAGGGCTAGACTTCTTAGAAATCTTGAACAAGCCAAAAAAATATATGGTTATGTCATGTCTAACTTTGCAAAAAAAAAAGTGTGGGGAGAGTTAAGCCCCTCCCTTTCCAAGCCCCCTCCCCTCCCCTGCCTTTGGTTATGAGGCTTATGTAATACTAGTAAACTACTGCTGCTATCTCTCTACATACAGTCGTTTGCGAGAAAGTGCAATTTATATTTATCTGGAAAAACTATATCACGTGCTATCCCTTTTCTATCATACCAGAAAAATAAAATAATTTTTTAAAATAGTAATTAGACAACAATGAAGATTTTTCCCTATTTTAATATTCTCTCTCTCTCTCTCTCTCTCTCTCTCTCTCTCTCTCTCTCACACGCACATATTTTTTGTAAGGGGCGGGAAGGGGGATTTTTATTAATTATACACTTTAGTATCTAGGTCATGCAAATCATAGCTATATATGGGCAATTCAAACCCGAGGTTCACCTATAGAGAAATTTATTTCTATGAATTCACCCAAAGATCTTTGTTTTGTTTTTTTAAGATAAAGAAGGTATTCGGTTTTTTTCAATTAAAATTGTATCCGGTATATGATTTACATTATAATACATAGATCACTATAATAAATGAATTATGAACGCGTGCATACGTATCCGAATTTGACCCCCAACCAACCCTTGCAAGTTATGCAACATTCATCGCTCAGACGATACATTCGATGTGTGTTTATGTAAGAAAAACAAGCTAAAAGGCCGCATTGTAACGATGTTTAGAAGTGACAGCCTCATATAAACGATGTAAAAAAAACCACTTCAAGTACTTGTTATCTCTTTACACACAGCCCTATGTTAGGGAGTGCAGTTCCTGTTCATTGGAAATTATATCACACATTTTCTTATAATTCTTTTTTTTTCTCCTTCATTCAAATTTTATGCATGTAGAGGGGAAAAAAAACCCACACACAAACTAATTTTTTTTTATTCTCTCTCTCTCTCTCTCTCTCTCTCTCTCTCTCTCTCTCTCTCTCTCTCTCCATGTGCGGATTCAGAATTTTTTCCGGGGTGAGGGCGGTGGTTAGAAGGATACTTATTTAATAAACGTTCATTTTCCGGGGGGGGGGGTGGGGTGGTAGAACCACCTCCCACCGTGGCGAACAGATGTATTCCTCAGACTACCCCCTTCCCTGAAAAAAAAATACTAGATCCGCACATGAATAACCAGTTTACGGTCCATCCACAATATCGGAATAAATTAAGTTGACCGCTGTCATTTTATCTTTTTCGTCGCATGTCCTGAACTTCCGGTTTGACGTATCGACTCGTAGAAAAATTACAGGTATATATTTTTTTGATACACTTAGTGACTTACTACGCATACTTCTATACTTAATGGTCACACGCAGTACAGTTAAGGCGGCCAATAAAAATATCGGCGAATGTTTGTGATGAAAACACGTATACTTTAGTTCAAATGGCATGTCCTGTTTAAATTCAATAACAGTCGCTCAAATGCAATATATTTCAGAAATATATATAAATAACAGTACAATATTTTATGTTCATAGTGGTCACGTGATATGGCAGTCGCATGGTACAAGCGGATGTATTTGTGGTTTTGAGGTCATTTAAAAAATTCAATATTGCAAGGACATAATCATGTCAAAATTCACAACTGAATTGTAAAATAACTGGATGTTATATCGTAGATTTTGATAATTGCGCAGCTAGGTTAAGGCCTCCCATAGATTTCACCTCATGAATATCACGTGACATTTCATGACGTTAGCTCCGCCCATTATTCATGTTTTCATCTTTTTCCTACTTTCGATATAGTAAAGCGATCGCTGTTAAAATTTATCGATTGATTGCTTTAAATAATCATTTTGAATTTTATTTTAAACAATATTGATTCGAAAATCTGTGACTAAAGGCGTTAATTTCTTAAAATTGCATTGTCGTTTGCTTACCATCCGCGTCAACACAGCGCTTTCACTCGCCTTGTTTTGGTTGCGAACAGCTGACAGCGGTGTGTAAACATTTTCATGAGATGCATGGCCTGAAGGACGCCGAGAGTGGAAAATGCAGCTCAACCATCGTTTAAGAGATAATAAAGGTATGTTTTAATACAGGATATGTCGTGTTGACCTTTTCTTTTCAAAACATTTGCTCTTTTCAGTCCATGCAGTGTACCTACACACGTGTTGTTTTGCCCATCTTCGCTGTTTTGAATTCTTATGTCTAATTCGGCTATACATTTATTTCTTTTGTGTATTGAACTACACACCAGACACTGTAAACATTGCACTTGAAAGAGGTGGGGTTCCCAGGGTACACAATTGTAGAATGCTGTACAAAGTGCATGCATGTTTGCATGGTGATTACACGTTTTGCACTTCAGTAACATTTTGGATCTTAAATGATATAACTCATTTGCTGGATCTGTGCTTACAGTAGATATCTATAACACTGTTTTGAATTCTTATTTGTTATTTTGCCATATATGTACACGTGTGTCTTAGTTTGTATTGAACTATTTTATACACCATAATAGGATACACTGTAAACATGTGGGGTCCCATGGTACACATAGTCAAGTGTAGATGATGTAATCATCATGTGCATGTATGCATCATGAATTCTTTACTTAATTTTAATAAAACAATATTGTATCATATTGTCTTCCATGGCTTTGTTTATGAAATAAAAATTCAGAAAGATTTGCATGTACATATTTGTATGTGCTGCATTAAAATTATATGATTATAATATATTTCATGTGTTAAATATGTGCAGTAATGGTTCATAATAATCTGATAATAAACCCCAACCAGTAAAATCCAACATATGTGGTGGTCAGACTCGGCCGGTTTAGACCAGACTGCATAGTGGCTAGATAATACTCAAGGGGCACAAGCTTGAAACTGACCTGGTTTGTTATTATTCACTACCTGATCCACATGTACATGCATGCAATAACATATACATTTCCTCAAAAGCAGATTTTTTTAAATTAACCAATGTAAAACTTACATGCTATTCTACAATTTATTTATGTATTTTCTTAAAAGAGGATTTTAATCTTAAAATTGAAAGGAACTTCATATTACATTAAGGTCAGAATTTTAGGGTATTTATGTTCCCTGATATTCATAATACAGTCTTTTCGAGATTAAATTTTTTTTACAGAATCATTGTTTTTTGTTTTGAGTTATGGTCTATCTCTATGTAAATACATATTGATTCATTTCTCGGTAAAGTTTCCATGCATAGCACATGTACATGTACATTAATTTAATGTATACAAACAATTTTGAGATAACAAATACATGTGTATGTTGGATTAATTGTTACTGTGCTTAGATACATCAGCTTATGTGTGACTTTATGGACAGTTCATTGATAGAAAAAAATATGAAACTAATGGAATTATAATAAAGTAAAAGATTATTTCGAGAAGAGATATACTGTATATCAAAAGAAATTAAATATTTACTATCACACTTTGAGTAAAGCAGACTCTCTCTCTCTCTCTCTCTCTATCTGATCTCTCTCCCCCTCTCTTTCTCTCTCTCTCTCTCTCTCTCTCTTAATTTGATATGTGTTAATAGTTTATACCTAAGATAGTTGGTTTGATTTTTGTACTGCTATCTTGTCACATGCACAGATCCAGAAAAAAATTTCTGGGGGGTGGGGGGTGTCCGAAGGGTAATTGTGTTTTCCATGGGGGTCCGAGGCATATTTGTGATAATTTTACAATGTAAATTAATTTTTTTATATTTCCCGGGGAGGGGGGGGGAGTCGTAAAACTTCCCCCATCTAGATCCGCACATGTTGTTATACTTATAATGCTGCATGGTCAGTGTATTTTTTTTAACAAATATTAATGTATTTGCTATGCACATGTTCCCACAGCTAATTGATTTTTTTAATTTTAATTTCAGCCCAACATGGACTTCTGCTACAACCTGGCGACATGGGTTTTGCGGGTCGATTCTTGTGGTTTCAACTCTTGAGGTTACCCTGTCATCCCTACCCATATATTCCCTGTGTTCTACAGACTATTTAATATAAAAATTAATGTGATAATGCATAAACATGATAAACAAGTGCTCATCATCATGCTTTGGTGTATTTTGAATGTGTTAAGACATTATTAAAAACAAAATTAAAGCTGTTTAAAAAAAATACAATTGTGAGTTTTGAAATTTTGTTTTTCAATAAAAGTATATTGTTTTCTTTATTTTGTATTCATTTGATATCATATGCACTATTTTTATGACAATTTTATTCATCTAGACAAATATGAGGTTCAGTGTGTCTTTAAAGGAATTGTGTATCTTAATGTGATGAAAAAATATTCTGACTTTATGGTAGAGATACTCTTATAAGCAAGATTACTTTATATTGACCGAGGCAGAGACACCATGTACGGATCCAGAAAATTTTCTAGGGGGGTCCGAAGGATGATTGTGATTGCCGGGGGGGGGGGGGGGGGGGGTCTGAGGCATATTTGCAATGATTTTGTTATGTAAATTTAATACATTTTCATTTTCCAGGGGGGTTGGGACCCCTCTGACCCCTCCTCTAGATCTGCGCATGGACACTTCAACAATATCAAATAACAATATCACACAATTTAAAATTACATATTTAATAAGCAGGGGTGGATTGAAGTAGGCATGTAGTATAAGATTTGGGGGGGGGGGGGGACTGGTCCCCCCGCTTTTTCTCACTGAAAACATTTTTCTTTAATTTACATATAAAGAAACGAATTATCATGTAGTTGCCCCCCAACTGTTTTGCGAGTATATAAAGAAATTTAATTTTTTTTTTTGCTTGTCAAGAATTTTTGGATGAGTCTGCCTCCGCCCTTTTCAAAATCGATCCTACGTGGATCTGGCTTCTTATTTCCTTTTCTTTAGCCTGTTATCTATACACTTAAATTAGTCTGAAGTTATATGAGGAAAACATTTATAGAAAACCAGCCCCCACCCCAGAACTTAGATCCGCGCATGTGGTTATCTGATTCTGGTCTGGTGCATTGAGAAATTCATCACTCCATTCTGTTTAAACTGAACAAAAAATAATAAAGTGATAATATTCCTGTGTAGTTTACGAATTGAAAGGTTCAAAAGGTTAATGAAATGTGCAGATAAGGAATAACCAAAGATTAACAAGGTAAATCTTTAAATTTTCCGCGCTTCACAACGCCAGATTATCTGCCCTTGATCCTGATTATCAGTGCGTTTGAAAATCGGCTAATTTGCATAAAATCATATATATCTGTCTAAAATTGCGAAAGTTCAACGATATCCCGTCAATTCTAAGGATTGTGTTTGACTTTTTTATTTTCACCAAATACCAGTGTTTGTAAAAAGTGCTGGGAGCAAGTTGTAGCTTGAAAGGAAACATTTTTTTGACACGTGAATTGACTCAGTTATCGACAAAATTTCTAAAACTTGAACGATCAATGCTAAAGTTAAGCATGTTGCTGGTACTGCTATAGTTGCTCCCAGCACTTTTTAGATTAAGCAGTTAATTTTCTTTTAAGTGATATAAACAACAATTTAATATTTCATTCGTATATCGTTGAACTTTTGCAATAAATGAAGTCATATGAAGCTGCTCTATTTTTAGCGTATCACGCGATAAACAGCTGATGCGGTGACTGTGTTCCGGTGAAAAATGTAGGGAGATCGGTAGTAACATTATGATGTATAAACTTTATCATTGCCATATTTTGATGAGTTTGTAAACATTGTCTGAAATAAAGTCTGTTTTTGGTGCATTTATTTCATACGGTAATCCACGGGCGTCCTTAACCTAACTGCGTGGTGCGAACTTTTTAAGATAAGATTATTTGTAATTTATAATGCAGATGTTGATTAGTTTTGAAGGTCACGGTGTTAATTTTATTAAAAAAAATAATTAATTTGTAAAATTTTACAAGGATCTTAGAAGTTTTAAAATTACATAGCATTTTTCAAATTCACAAGTAAAGTATTCACAAGTAAAACTTTGTCATGATCAGGTAAGTATATGCCCTTGCAATTAATTGATTTATTTAGGTACCAATCTTTAAGATATACGGTATTTCATACAAAACCGAGGTTTCCTCTTTATACGATGCATAATTATAACAAAATGAAAATAAAAAATATGACTTGAAAGGTAGCATTCTACTAATAATAATGTTGAACAAAATATTCATTTCTAATTTTCCGTTAATCTATGACATTTATTTTTCTTCGCTAAAAAACTGCATGATAGCCTTCAATGACTTAACTTAATGCGTCATTTTGAAGCATATGACGTCATATTTTGTAGTACAGAGAGAACGACACCTCGCTTATTTTTCAGTGTGTACGATATAACGGACATCGAAATTGTAAGAAATAACATTTGTTGTTTTCAATTAAAAGATCAGTATAAATCAATTTTGCTAATAAATAAATTAATAAGCATTTCGAGGTTTGTAATATACTGTGATGTCATAATGCACATTTCCCGTACTTTTTGTCTGAACGGAATTTATTGACAGCCTTAACTGTGCTGCGCACTCATTAGTGTGATTTGTATCGACATACATGGTACAACATGTACCTTTTGTTTCATTATGCATATTGTTTAAATATGATTGAGAGCATATACATTTAGGCCTATCATACATTCAGTTGTGTATCTACATTTTATTCTTTTATCAAGGGCATATATGTGGTCTTCTTTACTTAATGGTCACGCTCATTAGTGTTTTGTATTTACATATGTTTTATTTATGGTTGACACCACATAAGCCTATCATACACATTCAATTGTGTATTTACATTTAATTTATGCCATTAGGGGCATATATGTTGTCATATATACTTATTGGTGACACTCATTAGTGTGTTTATATATCTACATACATGGTTCATCATGTATTGTTTGCATCATTATGCATATTGTTTAAGTATGGTTGAGAGCATATAAGCCTATCTTACACATTCAGTTGTATATTTACATATTATTCCTTTATCATGAGCATATATTTGGTATTCTATACATAATGGTCACACTCATTAGTGTTTTCTGTATTTTTGTATACATGGTACAACATGTACCTCGTTTGCATCATTAGGCATATGGTTTATTTATAGTTGACAACATATAAGTCTCTCATACACATTCAGTTGCATGTACATGTGTGTACTTCTTTATGCTAGTATGTACATTACTGGTACATATTGTATTATTTACATCAAAGTTATCATTCATATATAGCCTTTCAAATCTTAGCATCATACATTCTTATAAAAAGTATTTCAATTTAATTGTTGTTGTGCACATTTTGATTACGGTTCATCATGCTACTTTCATATACGTTGATTTTGGCTAAGTTTTAGTTTATTGTCTAGGTCACCATGATCCAAATAACATCTACACAATTTCAGTTTTATGGTTACTTATTTGAAAAAGGGTTCATCGGTTCAGTTCGTTCATAAGACATACTTTTACACAATTTCATAGTAGAGTTATATTTGTATTTGACTGGCATGTAGGTTTTTTCTATTTCTATAATGGTATTAATTAATGTGTTACTGTTCAAGCATCATTATTGCAGATTTATACAATGATCTATTGTAAAATAGAACTAAAACACTGATATATTAAAACTATATATCCTTGTATCTATTTATCAGTGCATTATTCAATATAATCAGGTACAGCATCTAATATTTATAGTATATTGTATTCCTGTTTGTAGTTAATTGAAAGAAACATCCCAAAACAAAGGAAGAAAACTAGAGACTTATCTGCGACAACCAATACAGGACCTCTCAAAGAGATCAAAATCAAGCTCTAATCCATCCCTACCTGTACAGAATGACTATCTTTGACAGCACAAAATGGCACTCAGCAAGTACCGTCAGCAAACGAAATTGCGTCATGAATCATTTCGCAGCTAAGATAAGCCGCTGATGTAGGACAACTTCCAGCATCAACGTCTTTGCAAGAAGTCATTAAACAGGTACCGGGACCAACTGCAAATGTTTCTTGCATATCAACAACGGCAGCAAAAAACCCAGAGACTCTAGGCATTGACAATTCACCACTAGTTGGTGCAACAACCTACTGATTGAAAAATTATTTGCCTCTTGGTTTTAATGTAAATGAAAAATCAAACAGAGAAATTTGGCCTGACAACTATGTAGATTTTGACACATTTGTTGCCAATTTTTAACTATCAACATGAAGATGAAATTTTGTTTAAATCAGAAGCAGTGAAAAGTTCAACAAATGTCAAATCTAAACAGTTTTTCTCCATTCATCAATGTACAGCAGCTTTCGACATCGTTATGTCTTTGTTTATTGCGAAATCTCCAGAGTCATCCTTACGGTTGATTACGTATACTTACAACATACGAGCAATGTCAAAACAATTCGGTTTTACGATCGCTAGGTCTTATGACAAAAATTGTCGTAAGGTGCGCAAAATGATGATGTTTGATTGGGCTATAATTAATGAAGATTTATGGCGCTCTGCATTTTATCAGAATGTCAATGCTACCCAGAATCCAGGTGTTTTTCCTCAAAAACCCAACAAACTTAATTCAAACTCTCCCTTTCAAAAGCAAGCCCAGTAATACCAACATCAATTACCATCCGGTTACTGTTGGGCCTACTGCAGAACGGGGGCTTGCCCAAACACCTCAGATTGTAAACACAAACACCAGTGTGTCAAATGGGGCTAAGGGCATACCACTAATACATGCAGAGGATTGCAGCAAAACAATGCTACCTATACCAATAAAAGTAGATTAGTTGGAATGTTATGACACTCATCTCAGACAAAAACTTGTTCAAGGCTTTACATTTGGTTTTAAGATTATTTCAAATATTTTGCAGAGAAAACCGCAAAGTCTCTAAAAACAATAGAAGTACAAGGGAAAACATACAGGTTGTTACAGAAAAAATTCAGAAAGAAATTTTAAAGGGTAGAATAGGCTGGGTAATTAGCTGTCATTTCGAAGAAGGCTCCAAGGACGAAGGCCCCAGCATTTTTGTTTATTCTAAACCAAATTTTCCAGACGTAGCTGACATTCGAAAAAAAATGAACATATTTCTTTCTTTCTGCTGAATTATATTATTGCAATAAATACTGTTCTAATTAAATAATTATAAATAAATGAAATTTAGATAAATATAACATAATATATTGTTTTTTAATTTATCATGTTTATAGGGGTCTTTGATAAAAATTAATGACTATAAATTTAAAACCACAAAATCAAACTGTCACATTATTTTGTTACGGGACAAATTTAAACTGAGAAATAACAACAAAATTAAAGGAATAAGTTTGTGGAAAATGAAAAGGTGCCTACAGTGGAGAGTATATGTACCATCGGTACATGTAGTGGTGGTGTCCAGGAGCCAACATCGGTGCTCTTTACAGCAGAGAGTAGTGCTGCACTGGACCGCCCATACTTCCACCCGTGTCCTTCCTTTCAGTGTGCATCCAAAATAAATGAATGTCAGGGTGAGTTTATTTTTTAAAAATGCATTTTGTAGATATTATGGTTTTTAAATCCATTGACGAAAACTTAGCTGTTAAAATACTTATGTCATGTTATACATCTTTATAACACAACTTGCAGTTGATTATTTATTAATCCTTGTACAATCAGAATATTTCTTTATTTCACTTTTTTATTTGTTTTGATAGCTAAGATAAAAAAACAGGAAGGAGAGATAAGGACATTAGAACTTGATATTGAGAGGCTGAGAACTCGAGGCCCGTAATGTCCATTGATGCCATAAAAAATAACCAAGAAAAGGTAAGAAATACATGAAACGTAATGTTTTACAGTCATGTACATGAATTAAACAAAACTCCCAGGTTATCATAATGTGATTTTTTTTAAATTTACATTTCAAAAATGATATCTGAGTATCATGGTATTCAAAGAGTAACAGGTTGAAATTGAATTTAGGGAATCAAAGGTATATACATGTTTGCTATTAATTAAATTAATATATTTGTTTATCTTTTTAGATGCTGTTGTACACATCCTTTACATACGACATTTTCCAGATCATTGTTGCCACTTTGCAGAGTTTTGAACCGCTGAATTATTATTCAGGATGGAATGTCAAAAATGTGAGTTTGGAAGATCAAGTTCTCATAAATTTGATGAAACTGCGACTCAATCTACGGGATCTTGACCTAGCAGACAGGTTTTCCACGATTAGAGCTACAATCTCTAACATAGTTAACACTATTATTTGTGCTTTACATGAAATGTTTTATAAGGGCATCATGGTAAGAGTAGGCATGCACAGTCAGTTAAAATGAAGGGCTCCATGCCAAAATCGTTTAAAGATTTCGGTTCTGCTAGTGCATCAATTGACTATACAGAAATAACACAGAATGTTCCTTCAGACTTTAATCGACAAAGTGCAACATATAGCAATTATAAAAGTTGGCATACTGTAAAAGCGCTTACAGCTGTTGCACCCAACGGTTCATGTGTATATGTTTCACCGTTGTATCCCGGATCTGTGTCGGATCCCAACATTGTTAAACATTCACATTTTTTGAAAAACCTTGTACCAGGAGATCTTATCCTAGCTGACAAAGGCTTTAACATCCATGACCAAAAGCCATCAGGTGTGCAACTCAATATTCCTCTATTTTTGATAAACAAGACTCGGTTTACAAGTAAAGAAGCCGAACTTTGTTATAAGATTGCTAGAAATCGAATTCATGTTGAGACAGTGAATAAACGATTCAAAAACTACCGAATTCTGAACCACATACCAGCTAACTACCGTCCACTGTCTACAAAAATAATGCAGCTGTGTGCCATATTGAACCATATAGGTTCAGTCTTATTTTTGTATGATTGGATAAAAACGAATCGCTTCGAAATCCTTATTTTGTTCCAATAACGTATAAATATTTTTACGTTGATATAAATTTTAAGTTATTTCATCTTTGCTTTTTAATTGGCTTTTGTTTGAACTTTATTCTGTCGGTCCGCAAGACTGTTCAATTAAAGTTCTTTTACATACGACGATTTCTTCTCTTCCTTGGTTTTTGGATAAAACATCGTCTTCGTTTTCATTGCAAAGATACTGATGAACAAATTGAATAGAAAACCAATTACCTGTACTATGTTTAATGTAGTTTTCCACTTCATTGCCTTCTTCTTTCAGAGAAGTTAATTCGCATAAAGATTTCTCTTTCCTAATTTCAGAGCTTAATTCTATTTCATTTGTTTCTGTTTTGTTTTCTTTTCCATTGTCATTCACATCTGGAGAACTTGGTCGCAGCTTCTTGTGTTTTTTGTTAGGTTCATCAACTTCACCGTTAGATCCTGTAACAGATGCATTAAAGCTCTATATGTTACAAAAAAAATAATCAATGATAACACCATGCAATCACAGAAAGTTTTATGCATGCGTCCTGTAGACATGCGTTAATGGTATTAAGCATTGTTTCGATATAAATGTGATGATAGGTCTGTGATAAACTACATGTTTTAGACATAGTTCGCATTTTTGAATCCTTTGATAAATGTTTTGAGATTTCGTAAAAATATCGTATTTAAGACATTATTTAAGATTCTCAATGTAAGTTTTGTATTTTTCTAATGATTTTTTTTATATAAAATATTTTAAATCGCCACTGAAGTGATTTCTAAACTTACCTCTCCGCTTTCTGCTAAATAGTCTTTCAGAGTCAACATACTTTATTTCACCCTCCTGCTTCATCGTTGTCAAAAAGCCTTGAAACCTATAATTTTAAATGAATTTGTACATGCATTTAAAACCCACGTTTTTAGGCCGTCAAACCTCTCTTCCTCTCTTAAGTAAATTAATTTTTTAGATTTCTAAACAAGTCAACTGTTGACAACTGGAACTTTTAAAGGAAAACTTAAATGACATAATTATTCAAACTTCTAAATGAAAATATATTAGTTACAATAAAAATATGAAAAAAAGATATAAATATTTTAAATTTATTCGTAGAGAAAACCGTATCATGTTAACAAATCAACATGTGTTATTTTGCAGATGTGCTTGAATAGAATAGAAATCATTTAACGGGTGCATTTTCTGAAAACCATCGGGAAGTTTGGAAAACCAAATAATTGATAAAACAGATTAAGCAAATAAACGGCCATAAGTTTAATCGATACAAAGAATAAAGAATGCTGCAACACGGTTTTTAAAGAGGTTCGATCCTCTGATTTTTGGTAGCCATTTTGGGTCACCTCTAGTCTGGAAATTCTGTGTCATAAATTAATTCTACTTTTAAATTCCTATTTTACAATGTCAAATAAACTATTTTAAATAAAAGAGTTAAAGAGGTTCGCTCCTTAGGTTTTGGCCCGCCATTTTGGGTCACCTCAAGTCTGAAAATTCTGCATTACATATTATTCTAGTAGTATATTTATATTTTACAATGCCAAATAAACTATATTAAATAAAATTGTTTTTAAAAAATTACATTTTTACAGAGTTTAGTAAGGGACTATGTTTTGTGGCGGAAGGTTTTCAAGAAGGAAATGAACAATTTTCATATCTCACTAGTTTTAGAGTACTGTTACTTTAGCTTCCTAATTTTCAGCGCAGACCAAACTTCTAGATAGTTTGTGTATTACGATATATTCATGATGTTCTAAAAAATATATTTAAACAATATTTTGATATTTCTATCGATATATTTTGGCATATTTAGCTTATATTTCATAGAAGTTAAGAAAAATTAACCCCAATTTTGGCCTAAAATTAGCTTATTTCATGCTATATCTCAAATTTTTGAGATGTGACCCCTACTTGTTTCACTTTTAAATGAGACATTAAATGTATGTCTATTTGTATGCAAAGTTTTGGAAAGATGACATTACTATATTTTTTTTATTTACAAATAATTTGATTACTCCAAAATTTTTAACATCTGTTGTTGTGTTCATTATGTACTGCCCTCTGAAGCCACCAATAAAGCAAGAATTTTTAAACTTTGACTTAGATTTTACTTTTATAGTCACTACATGTGTTCAACTTCCTACTGTATTAAAATCATAACTAAATAATAGTTCAAACTGTAAATATTTGTTTGATTTCTTCCAATTATCAATTTCTAGGTCAAAATTTAGCAAAATTTTCAGGAAAATTATCATTTCTGTTTGGGGCCCTATATTTCCAAAACATGGCATGTGACATGGGTCACAAATAAAATAAATGAACATTATAGGTCCCCATCTTTATATCCAAGTGGTTTTCGGATGATAAGCATTACTATTATTTCAGGTGCCAACCTCCTTAAGGGAAAATTACATATTTACAGAGTTAAGTAAGGGACTATATTCTGTGGCGGAAGGTTTTTTTTTAGAAGAAAATGAACATTTTTCATAACTCAGTTGTTTTAGAGTACTGTAATTTTAGCTTCCTTATTTTCAGTGCAGACCAAATTTCCAGCTACTCAGCTATGTTAAGGAAGGTATCAGAATTCTAGCACGTGTGATTTAGGAAAATTTGCATATGCCCCGCCCCTTATTCATGAGATTTTACGAGATATTGTATTTCGGTAATTAACAAACATCTACCAAAATGAATATGATTAATTATTGGGTTTGATTGTATCAAGAAAGATGTACTGAAATAAAAACTTCAACTATTCTTTATATCTTGCGAAATTATGAAATTCCTAAGTCGTCTGATGACGTGTCGAGGTTGACTACGTCACATCGGCGCTTGCAGCTGTGATCAGAATAAGCATGTGGACTTCAGTGATATATCTGAGAATTTAACCCATTTACAACCAGCCTAGACGGAAATCGGTAGAGGATTCAACTGAACAAGGTAGGATTTATCTGTACTTTCCCTAGATATTGTTTTATATTGTCTAATACTGTAGGATGAAACTGAAACGAAGGGAAATTCCTCGGCTTCGATTTTGTTTACTTGTTTACATTTGTTTTTCATGTAATATTGTGTTTAAACATTAGTTTGGTGACTCGATCAGGCAAAAGAAATGTTCCGCGATTCGCTAATTTTGATCATTAAGAGTATTGAGGCTCATTGTAGCTTTTTACTGGTCTCTTATATCACAATAACATTAGTTCGCATTTCCTCCGTGTTCAAAGAAAATGTAAACAATGGAAAGTCCAAACACTGTATTAGCACTACAAATATTACTGTGAGAATCTGAATTGAATATAGACAAGATTGTATTGTTGTTTATGTAAATCGAAATGTGTTATTTCATTTAGCTTTTTTTATCAGGAAGATTACATGTTTGAATAAACAAAATTACAGTGTTGAACTGATTTTCCAAAGATTTTAAAAAATAAATATTTGATTATGCCTGTTAGAATATTAATGAAATTAAAACTGCCATTAGTATGCACAGTGATAAAGAAATTTTCCATTTTCATGTTATCTTCAGCACAATAGTTTACTAATTATAACACATTATTCAATTTCAGGGTTATTAAAGCAGTAAATGGTCCACTGGAGACACTTTGTTGGGGTGTTGATAAAAAAGTAGGTACTCTATAAATATTTCTTTTACCCACTAACTTCATGTATATTTGGTCTGGGTTTTTTTTAATCACATAACTATATTGTAACCTATCATAATATCTTTCATTAATATCTATTGAAATTAAATTTGAAATTGATAAATATTCATAATTTCAGGCATTGGTTTTCTTATCAACTGCACTGCCTCCTTACAATGTACATCAAAAAGACAAGAGGAGAAGTACATGTAGTGTGAAAGAATATGGTCAATTGACATAGATTCCACATCATGACTGAATGATACTGAAAATCAGAAAACACTAGTTTTGTTGAACAGTTTGTTACAGATCAAAAAGCAATCTCTATATAGTACATGTACATTGTATTTGTCAAGTTGGTTATTATAATAAATTCTATAGATAAAGATTGATTTTTGTTGCTTTCTTTAATTATTACAAAAAATATTAACTATAATTACAAGTAACCCTGATCATATATTAAAGTTATTTCTTAATTTTAGCAGCAGAGTAACATAAACCATTATAAAACATAAATGTGTAAATTACAAACTTATACACTTAAATCACACCCCCCCCCCACCCCCACCCTTATATCGTTATTAGAGGGCAACAGATGAATTAATGTTTCCAATTTCAACAATTTGGTAATGATGACTGGTGTGAACAAGACAAAATTCTAACATTATTTAAATGAAATTCACAGCGTGTAATTATTTTATGAATGAAAATTAAAATCATGATCTTAGTCAGTGTTGCGTTTGAATTTCAAGCAAATGACGCCGAAAGTGAAATGTGTCAGATAAAATGCAGTAGTGCAAGGGCATACACTTTATCAAATATATTGAAATTTTACATGTGTTACCATTATATCCCAATTATATCAAAAAGTGCTGGGAGCTACATGAAATCGCTACGCATTTCACATAAATAAGCATTAATTGTGGGAACTCCCTGCAAATTTCTGTTCATCCACTGTTTATATTGAATTTAATAATTGTTCTTACTTGAATATTTCAAGCTCCTAGCACTTTTCGAAATTTTAGATGTTCATTTTACAAGTTAGAAACAGAAATAATTATATTTGTTAATGTTAAGCCCTTGCACTATGCATTTTTTCGTATTATTCCTGGTTCATCTATTTTTAGCAGTATCACGTGACAGGGTATCCCCAAGAGACTCAAAAATTGATCATGCGATAGAGAATTATCTAATATGTATATTGATAAAAAATTACTTTGTGTAACAATTTTTTGGAATATAAAAATCAAGATTATTCAAAGGCTAATATTTTATGTGATAAATACCGCTATTATTTTATGGACGCCCTTAACATAGCTGAGTAGTTTATGCATTGGATTATCTTCGTGTTGTTTCAAAAAACACATTTTAACAATATTTCAATATTTCTATCGACATATATTGGCAAATTTAACTAATATTTCATAAAAGTCAAGAAAAAATGAACTCCAATTTTTGCATGAAATTAGCTTATTTCATGCTATATCTCAAAATTTACATCATAGACCCATACTTTTGGTTTTATTTTCTGAATTTGTAAGATATTTTTGACAAGACTATTAAAATTTGAGAAAAAGTTTGAGACTTTTAAATAATTTTATTGCATGTTGAATCTTTAATGGATACAAACAGCGTTTTATCAATGCAAAAAGGTCAAAATATCAATTAGGTGAAGAAATTGCAAACTTTTTCTTTTTGATTATTTTAATTTTATTAATTTTAAATAATATAAATTTGTATTTGATGCCATGGTTTATTCCGATTAAAAATTATTGAGGAAAAAGCGATTTATGTGCAATTTGCACTTTCAGTGCAGAAAGGTCATATTAAATACAATGTAGCACCGAAAGGAGCATATAGACCCCAAAAGTCTGTTTTGAATTTTGGTTTAGCTATGTATGTAGATTTTTAAAAAATACTTCAGAAAAAAACTTAGAGACTTATGATCGCAGGATCCAACCTCCTTAAAAAAAATTAATATCGCTTTTGCATCATAAACTTAATCCATTTCATAATTTTAAAGCCCGCATTTTCACAAATTGATCTCAAATTAATTTGTAGTAGAATACTGAAGTGTATTTGTTTTTATTTTATGGTTTTTTTTCATTTATCTCGAAGGTTTTAAAGCGAAAATAAAGGCAACTGGTTTAATTTTATTAGGGTACCAGTTTTTAAAAGTTTGCAAATCACTTCTACCTAGAATTGTATAAAAGTTTACATTTTTCTATTCCATAAAACAAATATTTTTTTTCTAATTTAAAACACTCCACCAGCTTAAAAATGGAAAATCATAACTACTACTTAATTAATCGTAATAATTTAAAGAGAACAAGTTTTTGCAATATATAAAGACTTCATTTATCCAGAAATCATCAGAATTTCAGCGCTTTGACAAAACGTTTTATTGAGAACAAGGTAGATTAAACCTTTTCAATCATTTAATTCATCTTGGATGATTAAATTTCAAACACTTTTATACCTTTGTAATCCAATACGTGTATATTTACATGTATCGAGGAATGATAAGGTAATGTGTATTGCAAGTATGTACTTGCAATGGTTATAAATGAACACTACTGTCTTACAATGTACAACTTAAACCTTGCAATAAATGAATAGTTAATAATATTTCATCAATTTATCAAATGAATAAACAACTCAATCAAAACAAACCCGTACGTAATATAGAGCGCTCACCTGTGGAATGTTGGAATTGTGGTAAAGTTGATCATGTGTGTGCAGAGTGTTGAAGCTCAAGCAGGTATCAGAGTGCGCAGCAAAATTGGGACAAACCAACAAATCGTCAAGGCCAATCATATGATTTTAGAAACCAAGTTGATGAGGGACCATCTTAAAATTGGAAACCTCGCTCTTCTTTTGATAAACAAAATCAGGAAAACTAAGACGCTCTTCCTTCGTTAAAGCCCAAAGAAAGAACGTTAAACAAAGACCTACATATCAAATTAATTTTACGAACAAACCCAATAGTTGTTAATTAAAATAGGTAAAATTAAACTTAAGGCTTTGGTAGATACTGGTGCAGGCGTATCTTTAATCGGTAAGAAAATGTATGATAATCTATTTCCCCGCCCCAAGTTGTTTAAAAATGACACCACCTCTCTACAAGCAGCAAATAGTAATTCTTTTATTGCGATAGGGAATGTAAATATCTCATTTAAGATTTCAGGACTAACTTTAGACCACAAACTTGGTGACAAAGGGACTTAAAGATGACGTTTACTCAGAATGAAAAATAAAATCCACTGATGATAATGAAAAACCATCTATTTTATGTCATAGACCTTTGATTGTAGTGTTATTTTTATCTTTAAAAAAATTTGGTCAATGACCTACTTTTTGAGTTAATGGCCATTGAACATTTTTAGAAAAATCAAGAAAAATCCCATAAAATATTACACTACTATTGAGATTTTCTTAATTTTGAAATTATTACAAATAATTAAACACTTAAAAAAAGAAATACAATTTATGAATGGTAGTGGCACTATATAGATACAAAACCTAAGATTTCAGCAAAAAGTTTAAAAAATATTCCAGCCCGAATTTCCTCTATCAGTTTTCAAATCCCTACCCATTTTTGATCCAATTTTACAAAAAAATTGAATGATGATAATACAAAAACATTAACGGTATTAAACTACTTATATTGACCTTATTCTGTTGGCATAAAATTTATATGAGGTCAATGCTCAAAATTTTGAGATATGGTGTCTTTTATCGTTTTTAAGCATTTTTCAATATTTTTGCAATTCGTGCCATACGATTATTTTAATGAATAAGTGAGGTAAAACCGACAGAAAATATGAAAAATTATAAAGATTAAAATATAGAATCTTAACTTAAAATAATAGAGTACTGTTAAAAAATGTTTTAGCGGAAAACAAAATCTGCAAAACTTAGTCCGAATTTCCTCTGTTTGGCTAAAAGTCTATTTTTGTTTGAGCCTAATTCCATTATATAGTAAAAATATCGAATGTTATGTCAGAAATAATTCATTTCATAAATACTTTTTGTGTTTAGAACAAATTTTACTCATTACATGGAACTTTATAACAATTCGAATTTGAAAACTCCAACCCTGAGTAAACAACACCCTTAACAGAAACCTGATTCTCGGTCGTGATTGGCTCAAGAAAAACAATGTTCGTTTATACTTTGATCTTGGACTCATGCGTATTAATGGCAAAGTATATGCGGAACTGATAGAAAATTTACACATCTCAACTATTGTAAGAACATCTCAACTATTGTAAGAACACCTAAGAAACTTATTATGAGACCAAACTAGGTGAACGTATTCTATGGAAGAATAAACAACAATTTTCCTCTGGAAGAAAGTGACTTAGTTAAAGTGAACAGCATAGACAATAACTGCATTATGGAAGATCCAGGACTATATTTAAAAGACACCGTTTGTATAACTAGAAAAGATTAGAAAGTTCCAGTGATCTTCGTTAACCAAACTAACAAAAACTATAAGATTCCAAGAGACTACATTGTAGGACGTGTTACCGCATTAAAACAAAAGGAAATCTTAGAAATACAGACTACTTAAGTCATAAAAGAAGAGATTGATGTACCTAAAAGATTCGAACACTCAATCAAAAGGCTTGTGAGCAAAAATAATGATTTATTTGCAAAGAAAGGAGTGCCTGATACTATAAAGATAAAGATAGAAACTGGAGACCATTACCCAAAAAAGAATAGACCATACCGTGTAACCCTAAATAAAAGACATATAATCGACAAGGCCATACCGGAAATGATGGGCGCAAAGATTATTGAAGGATCACAATCGCCTTTGTCATTTCCCTTAGTAGTGGTGAAGAAAAAAGACGGATCAGAGCGTATGTGCGTCGACATTAGAATTTTAAAAAAGATAGTGAAAACAGTATCATCCCCGCTACCCTTGATTGATGACATCGTCTGTTTACTAGGTAAGGCAAAATATTTCACTGCACTAGATTTAAAGAGTGGATATTGGCAAGTGAAATTAAAAGATTCAAGCAAAGAAAAAAACGACCTTTGAATGTCACAAAGGACTATTCCAATTCAATCGGATGCCATTTGGGTTGAGTAATGCACCGGCAGTCTTTCAAGAGCTGATTAACACAGTTCTTCAAGGACAGGAGGAGTTTGCCATCGCATACCTGGATGACACTCTTATGTTCTTATGTTCTCAGAGACACCGGAAGATCATGTTTGTCATATGCAAGACGTTTTAATCGCCTAAGAAAGCATGGACTAAAATGAAGCTAAACAGGTGTAGTTTCTTCAAGGAACAGACCGAATATCTTGGTTTCATCATCAATGAGCATGGCGTTACAGTTCTTACAGGATATTCATACTAAACTTCTCTAAGATTGCAGAACCATTGATTGACTTAACCAGGAAGTATGCAATATTTAAATGGACACCATGTTGCGAAGAAGAGTTTGTCTTTATTAAAGAAAGTTTAACGGTAGTGCCTTTGCTAGCATATCCAGATACTTATAAGCCCTACATCTTCGCAGCACAGTTAAGGCTGTCAATAAATTCCGTTCAGACAAAAAGTACGGGAAATGTGCATTATGACATCACAGTATATTACAAACCTCGAAAGTACTTATTAATTTATTAATTAGCAAAATTAATTTATACTAATCTTTTAATTGAAAACAACAAATGTTATTACTTACAATTTCGATGTCCGTTATATCGTACACACTGAAAATAAGCGAGATGTCGTTCTCGCTGTACTACAAAATATGACGTCATATGCTTCAAAATGACGCATTAAGTTAAGTCATTGAAGGCTATCATGCAATTTTTTAGCGAAGAAAAATAAATGTCATAGATTAACGGAAAATTATAAATGAATATTTTGTTTAACATTATTATTAGTAGAATGCTACGTATGAAGTCTTATTTTCATTTTGTTATAATTATGCATCGTATAAAGAGGCAACCTCGATTTTGTGTAAAATATCGTATATCTTAAAGCTTGGTAACTAAATAAATCAATTAATTGCAAGGGCATACACTTACCTGATCATGACGAACTTTTACATGTGAATTTGAAATATGCTATGTAATTTAAAAACTGCTAATCCTTGTAAAATCTTACAAATTTATTATTTTTTTAATGGAATTAACACTGTGACCTTCAAAATTATTCAACATATGCATTATAAATAACGGTTTCTACTAACATATAATCTTATATTGAAAAGTTTGCATCATTTTTCAAAATCTACGATATAACATCAAGTTATTTTATAATTCAGTTTTGAATTTTGACATGATTATGCCCTTGCAATATTGAATTTTTTAAATGACCTCAAAACCACAAATACATCCGCTTGTACCATTCGACTGCTAAATCACGTGACCACTATGAACATAAAAAAATGTACTGTTATATATATTTTTCAGAAATATATTGCATTTGAGCGACTGTTATTGATTTTAAAAAGGACATGCCAGTTTAACTAAAGTATGCGTGTTTTCATCGCAAAAATTCGCCGATATTTTTATTGGCCGCCTTAACTGTACTGCGTTGTACACCGATGCCAGTGACAATTGTATTGGAGATTGCCTCACCCAAAGAACAGATGAAGGAGAAGATAAGCCAATATATTAGTTATCCCATAAGTTGAGTAAAACTCAGGAAAAATGGTCTACCATAGCATTACTGGCTCTAAAAAGTACTGAAACTGCCATTTTTTACTGATAATTTCTGATATTTACTGATATTGTACTGTTATTGCTGAGAATTGCTGATATTTACTGATAATTTTACTGTTGTTACTGATAATTGCTGTTGATTCTGATATTTACTGACGTTTTTACTGTGTGTTCTGATAACTACTGATAATATTTTTAAAGCCCAAAACATTGTGTTTTAATTATTAAAAAACACATAATTCAGATTTAACGCAATTTATTTTCCAGTGTGTATTCGGTAATCGGTAGTTATTTGGGTTTTTTTATTTGATAGCTTCGATTGAACTTCGGAAGCACTCAGATCACATTTTAGACTTTATGTTAGAAAGCCAGGCAAACATTGAAAACTAAAGGCAGACTCCACAAGAATATTTAATTTCTAAATTTAGTGGACAATTTTTTTCAACAATTAAAAAAAACCTTATTTCTTAACATGATGATTTTTTTTCAAAATAGAGATTTGAAGATACCTGGTCAGGCCTTCAAAATATCTTTGAAGTTTTACTTCACAGAAAGATTAGCGAGGCAGTATCTGTGTATAGTATACATACTTTCAGCGGATCAAGAGGTGTGAATGTCGCAATCATCAACCTTGAAAATTGTCAGTCTGACACCTTGTGTAAGACATTACGTAATATCCGTAAAGATGTATCCATGATCTTGAGAATGTTTAATCAAAATGAAGAGTATTTTTTGACAACAACATGAATAACCTTATAATTTTCATATTCATTAATTTAGTTGCATTTGATTCAAATAACCGTCGGATATTTAATATTTATTATTCTCTCTCTCTCTCTCTCTCTCTCTCTCTCTCTCTCTCTCCTATACCAATTACTAAAATCAAAATAAGTAAGTCTTTTAAAAATATTTCATATCTTGCACGTCTAAGTATGTTGTCATGATTGTAAATCAGCTCCTCTCTCTCTCTCTCTCTCTCTCTCTCTCTTGCTCGCATATAGTTTCTAGTCCTAGAATTTGAGTTTTTGAGACAGAATCGAATAATGGCTTTAGCACGATAAAGTCCTATTACAGCATCACAACCGCAATTTGAATCACAGATTTGAATGTAAACGTTTGTTAGATTACACGCTTTATAAAATCTCAATCTCTCTCTCTCTCTCTCTCTCTCTCTCTCTCTCTCTCTCTCTCTCTCTCTCTCTCTCTCTCTCTCACACACATATATATTATCTAGTCTTAGAATTTGAGTTTTCGAGTAATGGCATTAGCACGATAAAGTCCGATTACAGCATCACAATTGCCATTTCAAATACAGATTTGAATCTACGCTTTTTTTCGCTCACCTGAGCTGAAAGCTCAAGTGATCTATTCTGATCACCTTTTGTCCGTCGTCCGTCTGTCCCTCTGTAAACTTTTGTACATTTTGATCTTCTTCTCTAAAACCGCTCGGCCAATTTCAACCAAATTTGGCACAAAGCAGTCTTATGGGAAGGTTAATATAAATTGCAAAAATAAAAGACCGATCTTTATTCAAAGCGGAGAAATCCTCGAAACTGTAGAAAAAGGGGGTGCATTTTTAAAAATATTCTTCTCAAGAACTACTGAGTCAAATTCAATGTAATTTAGCATAAATAATCCTTATGGAAAGGAAAATATAAATTGCAAAAATTATGGGCTAATTCTGTTTCAAATCTAAGTTATTACGAAAATAATAATAAAGGAAATGCGTGTTTCAATCAGTTTATAGTTTCGGGTTCGGTATTCCACGAGTCATGGTAAACTGGGTAGGCAAACCCGGGGTGGGGCAAAACAAAAGATTGGCAGTTATTAATATGCCGATCTCATTAAAAATTTGAGGATATGTTACGGACCAGTATATTTGTATTTGCTGTAAATATTGCTGCAAAACAATGCGTATTTCGGAATTGACGTTTGCCGATCTGCCCCGGTTTTTATTCTGCCCCGGCCCGGGTTTGCCCACCCATTTTACCAAGACTCGTATTTCATACTATTAAAACGAGGTTCTTTGTTTAAGATAAACGGGTCGATCTGACAATGATGAATTAGTTTGTTGTGCAACAGTTCGCGTACGAAGGGGATCTTTGAAACATGAAGAATACATTGGTCCCGATTTTGTGAAGTAGATTGAGGTTAAATATTTCAATGCGTTGACAGTTTTTACATATGGCGGTGGTGTTAGCTTGTGTTGATTTTCGTTTCGTTTTCATTATCTATGCTTTGTAACCTGGGAACTATCGCCTGTATTTTGTGATTTTTACGTATCAAATCAAACAGAGACTTCGGTAAATCAGACAGTTAACTGTTAACCTGCGCAAATTAAGCAAAATCTGATGTATTAAAAGAGTACTAAAATACTATTCATTCTATCGGTAATTCGGTATGATCTTTTGCATAATAGGCCTATTAGATTAATGCAATGTGTTTTGTTGAGATGCTTAGCATTATCTCGAATTTATTCATAAGTTTAAATAGAGTTTAATATCGCTGACGGAAATGCATGCGCGGATCCAGAAAATTTTTCCAGGGGGGGTCCGAAGGATAATTGTGTTTGCCGGGGGGGGGGTCCAAGGCATATTTGCGATAATTTTACTATGTAAATTTAATAAATTTTCATTTTCCCGGGGGGGGGGGGGATCGGGACCCTCCGCCCCCCCCCCCTCTAGATCCGCGCATGGAAATATGTAGGTATATATTTTGAAAAATGAATTGTGCACTTTATTTGTTACAGTGCATATGTTTCTTGTGTTTAATTGTTTACAATTTCTATTTACTAACCATATTTGAGTGTTAAGCTTCGAATTATAAGCAAGATACAGAGATTTGCTCACAATTCTATGTACACAGATCTGAGGCCATTCTTTTTTTCCACTTTATATGCTGAATAGGAAATACAAAGTTAAAATTCTTAAGCTGAATATAATAAACTCATGTGAACAAAATATATGACTCAAACCTAGCAGAATTGTGAGCTCTGTATCTTGCTTATAATTCTATGATTGACGCTGAAATTTTGGTTGATCATTAGAAATCTCTCACCAAATATTAAATACTTGTACAAAAAAATTAAAGGATGATATGCTGTATATAACTACTTCCTGGGGCCCCCTCTTTAAACAATGGATAATGTGAAATCTACATCAATTGTGATAGTTTTTCAGACACGAGTAAATAAAAACGACATCGTTAAACAAATTCCATACTTCTGACACATTTCTGTTGCGGGGATAAAGGAATTATCGCTATTCCTAAGAAAATATTACAGCGGAAAATTATCATGAATTTCACAATATAAGCAGAGGGCATCATGGACATCATAATCAAACATATTAGTTTTCCCAAATACATATAGGTCGCATTGAAGATTGTCTAAAATTCAATACAGTTTCAAAACAATATGGTCCCGCCCTCGGGCCTGAACCCCTGACCCAGGGGCCATGACTTTCACAACTTTGGTAAAAGCATCCACGCTCATAAAAACCATGTACATGTACTAATTTCTCTGCTTAATTTTCTGTATGAAACAAATTTTTTTAAAAAAATTAACAACCTTTTTTACAGTTTGTACCCAAAGTTGATGGCCGCTGGGGGGTTGGGTCGTGAATTTAACAATTTATGTTCCCCGTCCCCTATCTAATGCTAGTCACTAAATTTGGTTAGAATAACCCTATTAGTTTTAGAGAAGAAGCTGAAAATGTTATGTAATGCACGAGACACGACGCCGGACGCAAACTAATTCCATCACTAATTTAAAATTAATAAATGTGAACAAAACATACTTTGATCTGCCAAGTTCTGAAAATTACAAAAACAAAAACAAAAAAAAAAACTGCGAGACAACATATCATATTTTGAAAAAAAAAGTTAAAGTAGGTATATACGCAGGTTTAAATAATAAAAAGATATTTGTGATGTGCCTTTCTTTCAACATATTATACACATATTGAATAATTTGTCTTTGTATATATTCTTTAAAAAACCACGCGTGAATATGAATATTCGTGAATTTTATTTGAAATGTACCATTCTATCCTTTTCTGACCATATTATATGCAAGATGGATTATTTTAAATCTTCAGACATGATTTTTAATACCCCATTGTTTATTAAAATTAAAGGGATTGCATTAAATATCAAATTAAATCTGAAATCTTCTTAATAAAACTTCATATACGCAATCTACAATAACAATGCAGAAATATACAAAATGAGAAAATGTCAAATGAACATTTAAAGATCCATGTGTTAGTCTTTAGTAGATTGTTTGTCTTAAACAAATCCAATTCTTTCGATACATTATGTAGGGACGTGTGATTTTGGAGCCAACACAACTTCCTCGGAGTTGTGGGCGTATCTCCATGCTTTAGAACGACGATTAATGTGTTTCTCTCTTACGTTCTTGTCAGTTAAGTTGCTAATTGTGACGTCTTTAAAACCTTTTAGTTTGTTTCGTTATATTCATGCGGACCACTTCACGCACGCGCGAAGATTAGTTTGTGAGACGAATCAATCGATTCAAACCATTCATGGTTGCAGAACAGGAAATAAACCGAGATTCATAACCCTTACTTCCGCGTTTCTCTAGAGTTATTCTCGACAATTTTTTGGTTGAAGACCTTTACTGTAAGATTCGTGGAATCGTAGTAGCCTGTACACGTATTCATCATTTTCAATCTCATCAGTGTTGGAGCTTGATCTTCTGTCTGATCCCGAAGTTTCACAATTCTGTTCAATAGATCTCTCATCTAATACAATTCGTTCTCTCTCTATATTGTCGAAAAGAGACTGGTTTTGTAATCCTGCAGGTTCGGAAATAATTTTACATGTACTATTTTGAACAGATTTTCCAGCTTCATTGCTTTCTTCTGTAAAAGATGGTAAATCGCACACAAAGATCCTGTTTTTCCTTTTTCAGAGACTGTGTTTATGTTTTCTTTTCCATTGTCATCTATACCTGGAAAACTTGGCCGCAGCTTTTTATATTCTGTGTTAGGTTTACCAACTTTATCATCAGATTCTATAACAGATGCATTAACGCTCTAAATTTTTCTAATAAAATAAAAATAACTTCCTGCAACTACAGACAGTGTTATGCATGCGTTCTGTACAAATGCATCTATGTTATTTAGCAATGTTTCGATGTTGATAGGTCTGTGAGGTTCAACGTATTTAAGGCTTAAGGTTCACATTTTATATATATTCTGTAGCAGTCTTAGATCAAATTGTCTTCGAGTGCATGTTTACATGCAGGGGTACCCCAAGGCTCTGTTCTTTGACCTCTATTATTTTTAATTTATGTAAATGATGTTGCTAAAAATATAATGTCTTGTAGATTATTTGCTGATGATAACTCAATCAAACATGCATCGGAAAAATTGAACGAAATCGAAAATTCTTTGAACCATGACCCCAGTGTTATAGATAAATGGTAAAAAAATGGTTGTAAGAGTTTAATCCCTGTAAAACTAAGGCTGTGCTTTTCTTATTGAATAAGCACATCGGTTCTTCTAAGTTATTTTTACAATATTCTCAGTTAGACTTCGTGCCATTGCACAGGCATTGGGGATTGTTGGTTCCATACGATTTAGGCTGGTCCCAATATATACACAGCACTGTTAAGGCTGCATTTACTTAAATTACTAAGAAATCTTTCATTAAAAACTACCTACAAGTGTGATGGTCGTATAAATCAAAACTCGCACAAAACTTTTTCCAATATACTACTATTATAACTTTAGTGACCCATGTGTTACGACACACGTGTGCATTTGGAGTTATCACGTGTCTATCACGTGACATCGATATTTTTTTTTAAAAATTACTAGGGCACACATATTTTACAATATCGCAAGAGCATAACCCCTTTGCACGTTTATTACTTTTGCATGTATAATTTAAATGTTATCTCCTCCCCCTAAAAATCACTGCTGCTTTATTGGAATCGAGTTAATTACAACGCCATATCCAAAAATACACCCGACAATCCAACATTTACTGGGGTATCGCGTCATTTTTCATCAGCGAATAAGCAAATCTGGAGAATAAAACAAAGCAGCAGCAGTTTTCAGTTACCTCAAAACCTCCTCGATCACTGTGTAAAATATCAAAAGTAGCCATGCATATTATGCCCTTGCGAAAGTGCGTTGAAGATGATATACATTTATTTTCCTTTACTCGACCCCTTTTCAAACGCAATGCCGATCTGGATTTCGGCTAAGGGAAATAACTCTGTAGAGATAGTGTTGCGGGAAATTTGAATTTCATTACGAGCATTTTGTGATATATTTTCTTGCTTGATGCAAAATTGTAAATAATGTATAAATAAATTCCATACATTTATAAATTTCAAGCGACAGCGTGGTTTAGTATCTCATCAACAAAGAAAACATGAGAAATAACTACAATATGCATTACCTCTTTATGTTCAGCGACAATCGAGAAGCCATGCATTTTTTCATTTGATTTATTTATTTTTTACCTGTTTTACCAATTAAGTCAATAAATGATGAAATAAAATTTAAATACATTCTTCCTAAACATTGCTGTTTATTTTCAAGAAAGTACAAGCGCAAAAGTGAAATCCCCTAGACCCCCCCCACCCACCCCTTTATTAAAGAACAAATAATCAAACCAAAAAACCTGAACAATGTAAATTCCTAGATTTTGAATGTTGAATACAAGAACAAAAATATAGATTTTCAAACATTTATTATTCATTTTTCAAGGGAAATATTGAAGAAATAACTCATAATTAAGAAACTGAAATTAATAAATAAATCATCATGGTTTAAAAAAAAATAATAATTGAATATTTGGATTAAATTTGAATGTTTAAGTTTTAAATATCATGAATAATAATTTTAACAAAAATAAGAGTAGCAAAAACTCAGATTCAAAGTATATATATTATGATAAGGTTTGTACATAGTAAATACATTTAAATGCACATCATTGCTTTTCTCGTAAATAAAAAGTTATTCGGCGTCCATTTTTTCCTGTTACATTATTTAAACGACGCGATTTTTTTTGTTCATGTAGATACGCGGAAAATACTTAGTAAGTATTCCAAATGTGTTGCAAATATTTGTATTTTATCCAAGTTTGATAAAATTCACACCACAAGGATTTTATAACACCATATTTCCAATTAATCATTAGCAGCCAAAAAAAAAAGTTCTTGCACACCACCTGTTAATCCGAGATTCCTCTGACTCTAACCCCCGCTTTTATATTGGGACGCACGTCCCAATATAAAAGCGGGGTTAGAGTCAGAGGAATCTCGGATTAACCACCTGTTATTGTGATGTAACATGAACTATAGCTGCAAGTCTGTTGCTCTCGGTCTGAAAAAATTCGAATCATTGCAGTTTTTTACTATGGAAGGCACTGTCGCTCCCAGGTCATCCATCTGAATTTTTTCAGACCGGGAGCTACAGACCTGCAGCTACATGAACTACTGGTGAGAAATGATTTTATATGTGCAAGAATCAGTATTTGTCAGGTTGGCAAGTACAGGCTTCAGCCAACATACAAAATTAACCCCTGAAAACATGGTAACAGTAAATATGAATTCATTTATTACATATCAAAGTAATGCATAAATGTTTATGAATAAGGTGGCATAGGACATCTGTCGATATTAATATGGATTAAAGTACACTAAAATTGAAATACGTTTATTGGTTTAGAATTTTCAAATTATAGAGTATTTAACAAAAAAATAGCTTTTAAAAATATTTGGAGATCAAATTAAAGATTGTATTGATAATGCTGCATGCTCCACAGAACCTTAACTCACATACTTAGGTACTGACCAGTAGAACTATATGTCATATGGATTTTCAATCAGGTAATCACAAGTCAATACTGTTATACAATATAACGTTAATACATTTGTGTGTGTGTATATATATATATATATATATATATATATATATATATATATATATATATATATTATTAATTTTGTACACATAATGTACAGTTTTGCATCTGGCATTCAGCATATTCTCATATTTATACTTAGAATGAAATGTATATAAATAACTTATCTGTAGAAGTTTCTTAATACAGTGCAATTTGAAAGAAAAACATTTAGACTGCAAGTAATCGGTTAAATCACAGAAACTAATAAATATGACTAATCAGTAGATTAGAAAAAATTTAAAAAATATTATTTAAAAAAAGAGGGGTAAAACCCTTTTGATATTCTTTTTAAAATAGAATAATTTGTTACAAAATAAAATGTAGGTGAATTTTACAAATGTCAGTTATGAATAACACTTCATTCATTATTTTCAGTGCATTGTTTTCAACTGAGAATTGAGGTTAGCGACTGGCATGTCACCCACTTCAAAAGCCAATAAAATGGTATGATGAGATATGATGAGATGGTTGACGGTTTGTTATTGTCATTTTTTCATATAATAATGATACTTGTTCAATTTGCACTTATGTGTTAAATAAGTTCCTAATAAGTAAGCATAAGGTAATACACTGAAAATTGATGAATTCAAAGTTATCAAGAATACATGTGCATAAGAAACCCCCCAGTAACAAAATGTTAATTCTTCAATAATGCTGTCACCACTATCAGATGTATCTATCACCTCTGGTACATTGGCTGCATCATCAACATATTTTGCCCAGTTTCTTACACCAATTTTCTTGGAGTCCTGGATGTGCCTTGCATATCAACTTTGCGTACCAAAGTACTGCAGCAATGTGTGCGCACACCCCAACTACTCGTGCACCTGTTTTACATCGACAATACCATGCTGTAACCTGAATTGAATTAGCACAAGAGGTATTAAATGTTATGATTAAACAGCTTGCTACAATGAACTGTAACATTCGCAATTAATATTTTTAACTACCAGTAACTGTTAATGCATTTACCTCTGCCTCATTGAAGGAGATCTATAAGACATGTGCTTTGGATGATACATGCCTACTTTGCATTTTACTTTCAAAAGTTGACGATCCTCTCTGTGTATGAGAATGTCATGATTTCCATCAATATGTTCCTTAATGTAGCACCTCGAAAGTTTGAGTTGGTACGAACCGCACGTCATTTCGCGGAGTTGCTGTTCTGTGAGCTTTGGAAAGTCGTGTAACGTAGATGCATCGATCCAGACAGAGGATTTCCTTCCATCCAACTCTTCTACCTCAACACGCTCCTTCAGACAGTTGACCTGGTGACTTAGCTGCAACATTCTCGCGGCAACTGCAGAGTCATTCTCTTGAGCTAAAACCTTCAGACAGACACAATAAGAACAAACAATAACTGTCACTTTTATATTATTGATACATATATACATAATTATGTGTATGTGACATTACCAGTAATTTATTTTTACGTTATGCAAACTTTTATATTTAAAACCAGGTATTATACCTGAGGATAGAGGAGGAAAGAACATATTGGAGATGGCACATGAAAGTTCGAACTCTTTTCAATGTATATGTACGTTCCGTCAAGGACCAGTATTGCTTCCTTTCCAGAAGTTCCAAAGAGAGACGCAGCAAAAGGACGAGTGTGATCTTGAATTAGTTCTTCCCGAGTCACATGTTGAAAACCAAGATGGTAGAAAACAAAATTTTCCATAAGAGCTTGACGGGCTGTTTTCACTGCTCTCCGTAAACTGGATTTTGTGAGATTGAATAATGTGGCCAAAAATCCGTTGGAAAGTCCGGAATTTAGTTTGCACAGGAATATAGCCAATGTTGTTTTGGAGCTTCTGGATGGAGTATTCTTTATCAGATGATGTACAGTCTTGAACAGGATATGAAAATTTT
This sequence comes from Magallana ariakensis, assembly GCA_020458035.1. NCBI lineage: Eukaryota > Metazoa > Mollusca > Bivalvia > Ostreida > Ostreidae > Magallana > Magallana ariakensis. The sequence continues at coordinate 51,696,789 of CM035811.1, forward strand.
CCTTGCTCAGGCCAGTGAGAGAAATGTAATCCTCATCGCTTAGGTCGTCACTGCTATCAAAATTGAGTCTGTGAGATTTGTTTGTCTGACAAAGGTGACGCATTTTACCTAGGAGATCTAGCACAGAGTGTTTATTTAAGAATATGTGGTCAGTTGTCTTCAGATTTTGAAGGGCCTATGGAGTAAGGATTCCATCTTTTAAATGATTGGGACAACATCTGTTTCCTTCTGCAATCAGTATATTTTTTTCAACAACCACAGAAAGTCTAGATTCTGATGGCATTACAACCAACTTAGGGCCAGGTCGTTTACAGATGAAACAGTATGCATGGCTCTTTACTGTTGATGAAATTGGTAAATGAATGGATGGTGGACTGGTCTGCATTGCTGTTTTTTTTTAAGTCTGCAGTGGTTCTTGGTGTTGAAAATCATCATCACTGTCAGTGTCTGAGAGCTGCGTTCTCTGTATGATGCTCGTAGTCTTGGAACGTTCCTTTCTGTAGACGTGACGGCATCTGTTACAAATTATGGACTTATTCGGAGCAGAAATAAGGATTTTTTTCCGTAAATATTTGCAGATGTCCTTGTTAACTGTTTTCCTGTCCCTTGGTCTCACTCGCTTGGAACAACAGACACAGTTAAAGTTGTTTCTCTCATTGCGAGGCATCCTGTAATATATAAAATATACATGTATAATAAATGTATAATAAATGGTATTATCATGAATATCATGAATAAATCAAAATAGTAAATGTTATGATTTCTATTTTAAGGGGAGTTTTAGAAATGAATTTAAATCAGCAAGGGAAATAGAAATAATATTAGGGGATATAAATAAAAAAAAGCCTTAAGCTTAAAAAATATCCAAATTGTGAGCATTGCTAAACATTTCTTAAGTTACCCATATCTTGGTTCTCCTTATTTTATTAGAAATTTATGATGATTTATTGTTTAGAACAGGACAATTTTAATAACATTTATTTATTTTACTGTTATTATATTTAAAACTTTCAATTGCATTCTTACATTGTACATGAAATATTAATTAAAAAATATTGTTATAAATCCTTAATTTAAAATTCAGTAAAAAAAAAAAAAAGCACAAAATGAAGCTGGCAAAATAATTAATTTCTAAATTTTAGTATGGTGTTAATGATTCAAAGGCTATGATAGGATTTAACATAGAGTACAAAAATAATCTACACAATAGGCCTAATGAAATTCATTATAGATATTTATTTTCTAAAAAAAAAAAAATAATTGTAAAAAGACAAATAAATTCAAGCTAATTGTATGTAAATTCACACTTGATACAAAATGTTTTTATTTTCAGTTAATGAACAAAAATCAATTGCAATATTTTGATTGATTTATGACTATCGCGGGTATGATAAAGCAACTGTCAGCGATCGATCGAGTAAAAATTCCTCTGATCATTATGACGTCACAATAAGCAGCATGATGTCATATTTTACTCAAGAAACCTGTCAATTTTAACTTTATCTCTGGTCCAAATTATGAAAACTACAGGCGTAAAATATCACTAGAAGCTCTTTTAAAAGAATATATCTTCGATTTCTCTGTATTATATATCGTTAACATTGATGACGTCACAAGCATGTTTAATAGAGAACATCAATGTCGGGAGACAAATCATCGGAATGCAGTGTAAACAATACCGAAATAAGACTTATTTAATACAGATACCCAAGATTAAGATAAGTGTCAGTTAGGATATAACCAGGATAATACAGGCATGGATATTTTGTTTTATCAGCGAGTGTTATAAGGTAAGCAGATAGACATTTTATGTGGCTTGACCGGCCTTTCCTCTGTCAGTGTGTACAAAAAAGACAAAAGTGTAACACTACCCCGAATATTATGAAAGATGAATTTGGCAAAGATAAAAAGCACATGACCTTAAATACTTGAAAAATGCTGCTAGAATCCTTTGGTTTGTTGTTGTAAATGAAAAATACGTAGTATTTTCAATGAAATTGAAAAAGTTGAGGAGGTTTCCGGTAAATAATGACAATATTTATGTTATGCGGTTAACAGTAGGATTCTAGCAGCAATATTAATAAACATAAATTTATTGCCGAACGAATTATTGTATTATTATTCATACATACAAATAAACTTCGGGGTAGTGTTACACTTTTTGATTTTTTGTTAAGGTACAATAATGAATTATTTTTAACTGTCACGTGATAGCATGGCACGGCAGCTTCAAAGATCGACTTGATTCCGAAGTTAAAATATAATATCTTGTTGAATACATTCACTTGATATTAATATTCAGCACTGTTTTCATAAAATTAAACAATTTTTAAAAAGACCATAATATCGGCGATCATTAAACTCTCTGTTGCCTTAACCTACCCGCGATTCTAGCTTGCCATACATTTGCACCAGTACCAGAGTAACGCCCCTTTGATAAACACAAACGTTTCAACATATAAAAAGAGAAGCCTAGTAATGGCTAGTATATTTTTTGAATGCCAAACCATGAGCAGTAATAATAAAAAAAAACTCTTTTGTCCGATTTCTTTTGTGTGAAGTACATTAGCGCCAGAATTCGTCTCCGCATAATCGATAATGAAATGTAAACAAGTCAACATGTCAGTGACGGTTCAAATACACTGCTAAGTTTACAAATAAATAATAAGACTATAACTTAAAAATCAATGTTATATGAGTATACAAAACACTGCTAATCATACTTACGTGAAGCATTTAACAGCTGTTTATTTGGTTTACTCAGCTCGCGGTATCTGTCATCTTTCCGATGCCGAATGTGAAAGCAGACGTCACAATCTATTTTTAGACTAGGGACTTTCAAAACACCGAGCTCGATGGAGGCACAAATAATAATATTTTGATACAATATATAAAAACGATATTACATTAAAACCGTTTTTTGATACTTTAATTATGTTTATGTAAGTAAGTAAGTAAGTAAGTAAATAATTTATTATAGTGACATGTGTTATAACAAATTACAAATATGTAATACAAAAATAAATAATGAAACACCCGACCCATTGGGCCTATATGTCACTGCAAATGCAATTATAACATATATACACGTATTACGCATTGCGTTTTTTATACAATAATGATTGTCTGTAAAGGTAAGCTTCAAGTAAATATTTAGAGGTTTGTCTCGGAAAATTTGACAGCAGAAGAGTAATACAGTCTAAATTAGACATTACTAATGTTAGATTATATCCGGTATTTTTAAATAATTCCCTTCTAAAATCAGAATACACTGTACAATTCAGAAGAAAATGACTCTCGTCTTCTATTTCATTTAATACACACAAATTACATATTCTTTCATCGAGAGATTCCCCCTTATATCGCCCCGTTTCAATTCTAATTGGGAGTATCCCACATCTGAATTGTGCAATAATAGATCTTTGAGATTTTGAAATGTTCATTTCAAGGTAATTTTCAGTTTTAAAATTTGTTTTAATGCTTTTATACAATCGCAATTTTGGTAGTTGATTTATCTTTCCTAACCATTCATTTTCATAGGTAAGAAACAGCTTGTTTTCAAATTCATTAACATCACAGACTAGTAAATTATCATAAATATGTAACAAATTCATAGATTCAAATAGTGATTTAATGCGTAATGTCCATCTAGATATACCCGTTTGATTAAAGTCCCACAAGAAAACACGCTTTGTTGTCCGATCGTCCTCCATTGTCAGCAATCGATTCCATAATCGCACGGCGTTAATACAGTGTCTATGATAGAGAGTTTCCATCCAAATTCCCCGTGTAGCGCTGGTAAAGTTGTGAATCTGTGAACGCCTAAGTAAAAACGTAGGGCTCGATTCTGTACCATTTCAATACAATGATAATTCTGGAGGCCCCACACTTCACTACAATAATCCAAAACTGGTGCTACACAATTTAAAAACAATTTTTCAAAAGTTGAAATTCCTATTTCTTTATTTGGACGAATTTTGGAAATCATGCCTCCGAGAGCGCGTCCACCAGCTTTTGATAAAGTATCGGCGTTGTTTTGGAAATTCAGCTTTTCATGAAATATTACACCAAGATTTTTATAATCTGTATTGTACTGGAGAATATTGCTGTTAATTTTGAACTGAAAATCGCTTCGAGATCCTTTTTCCGAAAATGTATTATTGCTGATTTTTTCATATTTATTTTAAGACGCCATTTTGCACACCAGTAAGACACAGTATCCAATATCTCTTGCAAATTTTCTTTTGAGTCGGATAAAAGAGCAATGTCATCAGCATACAATAAAATACTTAAATTGATTTCTCCCACCGTTATACCTTTCCTCAGTTCTTTAATTTCTTTTGCGAGATCGTTGATGAACAGAGCAAAAAGAGTTGGTGATAAATTGTTTCCTTGTCGTACCCCAGCTGAAGTAAAGAACCAGTCAGTACACAACTCACTAACTCTTACACACGATACTGTGTTTCTATAAATAGATTTTATTGAATTGTAAAAATCCCCGTCGATTCCATTTTGTAAGAGAGAGAATTTTAAAAGGTCACGGTCCACTGTATCGAAAGCATTTTGTAGATCGATGAACGCCACGAATGTTTCTTTTCTATTCTGTACAATACTGTTAAGTGTAAATACGTGATCAGCGCAGGAGCATTCACGTCGAAATCCATTTTGCTCATGCCAAGAAATCCTTAGCAGTTTAAATGTAAAGCTCAGCTAATTGCATCAATAAATACAAGTGAGGAGAGCGCAGCGTGAGACTGGCTGCTTTGCTGCGAGTGACCATGTACCGTTAGATTTTCGAGCTATAATTCTGCTGTTGAAACGTAGAAGTAGGTCAATCGGACTCAATCCAGGCTCTAAGTCGGCGATATTATACAAATAGCAAGATTTACCCACACAAACATTTAAACGTTTAATTCAAATTGACCTAGAATATTCACAGAAATAAATACAATCTTTAGAAAAAGACATTATCCTCCATATGTTTATCAACTACATGGTAACTTTAATCTCTAACAAAAATTATACAAAATATTTACAGTTTTACAAACATCTATGTTATAACAATTTATAATCAAACGATTAGTTTAAAATGTTTATATATACGTGTATTAATAAACATTGAATCCATGCATCAATATACTTATATAGTTTACTGGAATGTATTTAGAGATTAAAATGATTTTATAATAAGTCTAAATACCGTAAAGAAGGTCTTTGAAAAACATCATTTGTTCATAAAACATAACGTGTTTCATCTTATTTACAAAAATAGTATATATATTTATAAACAGAAATTAATCGATGAGATAAATTCAATATGTAAATATATATATAACTATTAATTGTCATCGGTACTATAGTATATTCGACAGAAAACATTTTACGTTGATTATACTATGAAAGAAAGATTTGGTGGGAAATTACGATAGCGAAAGAGTCGGGAAAACTAATATTTTTATTTATGCTTGCGTTTAGAGATGAATTTTAATGATTATCACCGTTTGTACTATTATATGAACTATTTCTGTGGACAACAACAACAACAACACCAACGTCAACAAGCTTCATTACTCGCACAAGAAGAAAATCCGCGCCCCGGGCCTGCCATAGCCCATGATCACTATGACCAAGTTTACCAGGAACAGGTTGGAAATTAATCATATGATATAATCGTTATAACTACATTTATGTTATGATTTGTCTTATTTGAAACGTGCCTTTGCAAGCCTACAGAACAATTAATATCCACATATCCTCATAACGACGCACTATTTATTTATGCGCGGATCAAGGTACTCTTCAGTTGGGATAGGAACCCAAACTACTAATGTTGATTTTATATGATACATGAATTTTTGCTTTTAGTTATTTTAGGGAGATTCTGAAGATATAAGCAAAGTGTGTGTGTGTGTATATATATATATATATATATATCCCATCTTACCTGACATTTTTTTTTCATACTCAGGATCAGAATATTGCGAATTTACCTGTACAAACAGTAAGACCAGAAAAAGGGAAACAAAGAAAACAGAGGGAAGCAAAACCTTATGCTAATTTAAAACCAACAGCAAGGAGGTTAAGAAAAAGAGAGTATGAAAAGATATTTAAGGAAGCGGCATCAAGTATGCATAAAGATGTAAAATCAGTGAAGGTATCACTAGAGTTTGATACTGGCACACAACTCTCATTTTTTCCAAGGAAAGGCAGTGACCGTGACAATACGACATTGGAGGATGAAACTGTCAAAACAATTCAAGATGTAAAAAATGTTCAAAGAGTGATAGCTATCAAAGACAAATACCGTATCTCAGACGAAGCTCTTCATGAACTTCACATGCTGATGGTGGCAATCCCAAGCAAAAACAAAATCCAAGAAGAACGAAAGCGACTAAATTCAACCCTTGAGTTGTTCTCTCATCCCACAGTAAGTGGAAATTAAACTATATTTTCTTGAAAATTGTTTTACATGTAATACTGTATACAGTTTTTTGGCTTAATATATAGAAAGTTAAAATGTTCATGTTCTTTAAGGCTGACTGTACCAGAAGAAAGGCTGCAGATATTATTGAATATGTTATGAAGCAACAAAAATTCAAAGAACTATATGCAGAGGAGGAAACACTACTTCTTCGCTTCTCATGCGATGGAGCGAAAATTGCCAAGAACATCAATTCTGTGAGAGGTGTGTTTAAGATTCTCACACCAAGGCATTCACTTCCAAAAGAAATTAAGGAACTGAGCATGTCACCTGAAGATGAATATTCTCTGTTCTTCTATATCGGTATGTTGTGCATTTGTCATTTTTAAATTTAATTAATAATGGAAAATTAGTATATTAAGATATATTTAGTAATTGCAATATGAACAACAAATTTACAGTACTTATACAAGACTTTCCTAAAAATTTAAGGGGATGAAAGTCGTCCAGTTCTTGAAAATCTTGTGCTTGAGACTTTTGAAGAAATGCAGATGCTGCAAACAGATGGAATTGAGTTGGATGGCAAGAAATATTCCATAAAATGGTATTTTAAATTTGTTTGATATGTGTATATATATATATATATTAATGTACTTCTCATAAAAAACAAGAATAATGATTTTTTTTTTTTGTTAGGATAATGACATGTGATTGGAAGGCATTATCATTGATAAAAGGCATCAATGGAGCACAGTGTGACCATTTTTGCATGTGGTGTCACTGTTCTAAGAGGCAAATATGCGATTTTAGCAGTAAGTTTTTTTTTCAAGACCATGATGATGTTTAAGACTGCATACCATATAAAACCTAAGTACATGTAATTTCTCAAATGAATGAATAATTTGAAATATCTGCAAAATGAAATTGTTGTAAATTGTTACAGTTCCATCTTGGCCCATTCAAAGATCCCCAGAGGAGCAGTTGCTCCTTTTAGAGAAAAAGGAGCAGGGCTACAAAGACAGAGATTTATGTCCATTTATTCATTATATGGACATGCCTATCGATGATCTTCACCTTCGTATCCGTATCTCATTAAAACTGTTTAACCAGGTAATGAAATTAAATTCCCAAGTCGAATAACAAAGAGTCAGATAAAAATACATGTATGAATGTTTTTCATAAATAAACAAACAAATTTTCTAATAGGTAGTTACTTGGTCAATTGATCAGAAGGCTGAGGAAAAACTTCAGAGGGAATTAAAAAGGATAGGAGTTTCTTTCCGAATATGGGAAGAACGAGGAGACGACAAACTGAACACAAAAGTAAAAAAGTGGTCTCAGCCAACAGGTATTAGAAAATGTCTTGGTGTTCTTCACTTGGTACAAATTAATCATGTTAATTATCAAGCCTTAAATTTGTACGGTTATTTACATTTGATGAATTTCTGATGTAGGAGATGACCTCCGGAGAATAATAGAACAACTACAGTTTCACAATGTGCTGGAAAACCGCAACGACCGAAGATATGTGAGCATAGAAAGCTTAACGATTAGTCAACTAAAAGATGAATTGGCCAGCAGAAATCTGGAGAAAAAGGGGAAAAAATGTGATCTGGTGTCCCGTCTGAAACAAGCCATTGGAAATAACACAAAGGTTTAATATATAGATTAGTTTAACAAAACAATTTATTACATATATAATATAGTCATGAAATATAGGTAAACATTGATTCAAAATATTGTAGGAAGAATGTCAGTTATAAAAACAATTATTTTAAAATGAAGTGCAATCTTAATATCAGTTTTGTATAAATGATAACAACTTCACATTTCAGATAAAGAAAAAATCGAACTCCAGACTTCAAGTGTCGTACGAATTTTCAGATGAGGACGAAGAACAGGACCTTGACATTGAGGCTCTACAACAATTGTGGGAAACATTTCATGACCTCATGGAAAGCCTTCGGAGTCTTCCTGGGACAGCTGCCTACAAAAATGAAGAGACTTTTCAGAAGGAAGCAATGGAATGGGCGAGCAACTTTCGAAAACAGACATTCGATGAAGATGTTATTCCCTATATTCATGGTAAAAGCATCTTAATGATATTATATATACTTATAGTAAAAAAAACTGTATCACTATACTTTATAATCATGTAGTTATATAACACTACAAATTTTTAAACAATGAATAATTCATTGACAGTATGAATATAAACTAATAAAATGTTTTACATTTTCTAGCTTTAGTTTACCATGTCCCTCAATTCCTAGAGAGATTTAAGTATCTTCATGATATAGGAGTAGCGCAGGTTGAGAGGAAAAATTTTGATCACCGACAAGCATATTTCGGTAGTACCAATAGGAATGGTGGAAAATTTAAACAGAAAATCTCAAAGCAGGTACATACCTTAACTTTGTGAAAAAAATGCCTTTGATCCATCTAAAAATCTTCTTTCTGAATTTGAGAGATATTTCATAATTTAGTTCAAAATGTATTTTGATATGAAAAATTCTATTTCATGCAAATTGACTTTAACGTTTTGTGTTCTTTAGATTCTTGAACGTGAGAACAGAATGTTGTGGGTAGATCTGGAAGGAGTGGATAGGAAAAGACGTCCCTATCTAAAGAAGATATAAATGAGAGTTCATAAAACTGTCCAAACGCTGCACTTACTCTTTCTTGCAACATCACCAGTGACGATGTTTCTCCGAGACCTTGTGAAGGTCACATGTATCCAGGCTGGTCCAGGAACATTCACCTTACTTGGAGTGCATAGTTGAGGCCTTTCCTCTTCAATGCCAAACCAGTGGCATCTTTGAAATAAAAATATAGACTTTTTAATAACACAATGATGTAGTGATTAATATATTTATTAAACTGCATATGGTGAATATATTTATTGTGTAAAAATAGGCTTTTTAATTGAATGACACAAATTAACTTACAAATTGCAAAAATAAAAATACCTCTGACATTCAATGTGGCAGTAATTTATTCTGGGTTTATATCCCCACCACAAGTGAATTAGTTCTCTCTTGGAGACAAAGGTTTCTGTTGAGGTTTTATAGCCCCTAACCATCCAGTCTTCTCCAAGAACCTTGGAAACATCATCCACTGTGATGTGACAATCTACATTGCCACTGTCATCATTTTCAATATTAGGAATTCCTTTGTTACGGAAAGTACAATCAAATGTTTCTTTGGAAAACGGTACCTTTACCGTAACTCGGGATTGATGACCTATTGCACCATCTGGCGTTCGTCTTCCGTCTCCTAAAATGTCGAAAATCGACTGCTTTAAAGAGAGAACTTCAAGCGGAAACTCCTGCCCATGAGCATGTAGATTTAGTAACGTTTTGTTCAGTGTGCAGGAATGAGGGTTGGCCAAGTTTTTTCTCACAAATGCAACTATCTCTGGATTCGTTGCTGTGTCAATCCATGAAGCCGGACCGTCCCAATTTTTCCACTTTACAAGAAAACGTTCCTCCTCGCCTTCTCCCCGAATTTCCAGCACATCTTCAACTTCCCACAGTCTCTGTATATGATAAAGTATGAAAATTCATTACGCTCAAATAATGTATATTTGTCGATCGTTATCTGCTTGTGTTAAAAACAGAAGTCTTAAAATGACACTATCAAACTTCAATATTTCATCAAATGTTTTAAAATATTTTAAACGGATAAAGAATATCTAATTTAATTACCGCATTCTCTTTCTTCTCTCCTCTAAAATCGATTTTCTCTTCCCATTCCCCGTACCTTTCTGGTTTTTTTACTCTTCGTTTCATGTCTTTCCTTGTTTACCTACGTTTTGTATTTGATGCTCTTAAACAGACTTTGGGTCATTTTACAGCATCGTTTCTCTGATAAGAGAGTTGAGAAAGTCATATCGCTATAGTAACGACAGAGTCCCTGCTGAGCGGACGGAGTAGCCATTCCTTATCTTAATTGCGATCACTAATTTATAACGGCTCCTTTACACTGTCGAATTTGTTGGGGATTTCTCGGCATGCATCAACAAGCAGGCTGTTATCTTCTAAATATGATACCAATCTATTGTTTAAAATGGAACTGTACATTTTATAAATAGTTGATAATAGACTGATTCCTCGATAGTTAAGCGGTACTCTTGGATCACTGTTAGAATCTTTTAAAATGGGACATATAATAGCTTGGCGCCAAACAGAGGGAATTATATGGGACTCAAAACATAACATGAAGAGGCGATGAATAACTTCTATTACACAATCGTATTTAAGCACTTCATATGGAATTTCATCAACACCAGAGGATTTTCCATTTTTAGATTTCATTATAACATTTTTCACTTCACGAAGTTCTATAGGTCTGTTAAGATAAGGATTATGTTCTCTAAGGGGGTCCAGCATATTATTTTCCATGAAGTTTACCGATTCTTTTACACGTTGGAGAAAGGCGTCATTGCTGGCTACATCTGTGGAGTGATTATATAAGTTACTGAATTCCGATTTCCAAACGTTTTGCACATAAGTGGGGTCACTAGATATAGACCCGTCATTGTCATCAGTATAACACTCTGTCGGTACTTTATTTTTTCCTTTTTGGTCCGAGAGATTTAAGTTCTTCCCAAAACTTTTTGGGATTATTTGAAGAGAAATGATCAAGGTTTATAGCTAGATCTACGTTGTATTTTCGACGATAAAACCGCATCCGTTTGTCGAGTTCCTGTTGAGCCTTTTTGTATTTACTGAAAGAGTTTTGTTTTAATGCGCTATTTTCTTTTTTGTGTTTTAGGAATGTTTTCTCCTTTTCCCGCATGACTCGCCATAGCTCAGTGAGCTCATTGTTCCAGTAGGGTTTATGTGAACGGAATTTTTTCCGCGACCTTTTTGACCAATCAAATTTCGGTATATAACACTCCATTTCTTTTGTTATAACGTTACATAACTGTGTGTAGGTTCTGTCAATGTTTTCTTGTGATTTACGGCATGTTTCAATGATCCGTATTATATTCAATAAGCTTCCTCTAACGTTTGCAGAGGACATGAAAGAAGGAGGAATACATCGAAGCTTATATTTTTTAATAGGACGCGTGGAAGCTTTTACAGTTTTTTCAATCGGATGTGCATTTTCAAAATCACGTACATGTATCATAAAATCAAATATAAGAAATCAAAGATCGGGTATTCTACAGTTTTCGCCCTGCATACTTACTAGACCAGCATTTTCAACAATGTCACTAAAAGAGACTATTTGAAAGTCTGAGCACTGATTGTACACATCGTGAGGAACGCATATATAGTCAACCACGGAATGGCCTCTTGTTGATTGAAATGTATAGTCATTTGATTTATTACCAAATCGTCCATTCAATACACAGAATTTACAGTCATTTAAGAATTCTAGAAACGAGCTTCCATGTTGATTGTGAACATTGTCAATATTAAGCCTAGGAGGAATGGTATCGAGATCCTTGTCAAAATCAGGTATATTCGAAATGCGTGCATTCAAATCGCCACATATGAATATAGAGTCGGTATCATATTGAATGTAAATTTGGGTAAGGAGGTGGGAGAAGAAGGATGATGCGTCACGGCCCCATGGTGAACACTCAGGTGGTAAATAGCAGGAAAACACAACAAATACATAGTCCGAGATTTTGTTTGTAAATTTAACACCTAGAATTCCATCAACTGAATTGTCTATAATGTCTACTTTATAATTTTTGCATAGATGTTCTTTGATCAGTAGTCCCACTCCACCAGACCCTTTTGGTGCTTTCACGTGTACGTTAGATCGGTTCAGACCCTTCCATTGATAACCAACTAAGTCTAAGTTTTCTTTGTTTAATAAATGAGTTTCGTTAATTGATACAATGTCACAATCTGTATATTTGATAATTTCTACCCTTAGATCATGATTTTTATTTGTCCAACCACAGACGTTAAGGTGCCCTATCCTTATTTTTTTAATGGGTCGGGGGAATTCCTAAACTGAACTTTCATCTCTAATGCTTGGTTGGTTATCTATTTTCTTTACAATGCGACCATTCGCAGTTATCCTAAAGTCTTTACCGTTCGGCATTTCATTCAGGATAGTTCTAGCATTTAATTCGATCAGCCTCTCCGTGTGAGTTTTACTCGAACGTAGGAAAACAGAGCGATAGCCTGAAATCTCCGCAAGTTTACGTTTTGCTCTCAGGACCCGTATTTTCTGATCTACTCTGGCAAAGCTGATTTTCACCAACCCCGGTTTATTTATTTTTCTATTTTTTAAGCGAGCCGCCGCCACAACCTGGGCACTATCATCAAGATGAGCAACTAATTCTTTAGCTACTGATAATATATCTTCGCTAGGTTCAAACTTGACATTTGTTGCAATAATTGTGATGTTTGTGTCTTCCAGGGGATTGTGTACAACCCCAAGCGCACCACTTTCATAAATCGGGCGATCCCCATTCTCAACCAGTTCAAGTCGTTCCATAATAGAGTCAATGGTCTGTGACAATGTGTCTATTTTATTTTTATGAATGAAAAACTCAAGGTCAATATCGCTCTTCATGGCTTTGAATTTTTCATCGATGCCCTGAACGAACTCATTTCTGAACTTGTCTAATTTACTTTCAACAATTGATTGTAGAGTCGATTGCCCTTTCTGTAACTTATCAACTGCATCAGCAATGATAGTCATTTTTTCCACAAATGTTTCATAATCAGCATTAGAAATGTTTGACCTACCGGACTTGCCGGGTGTGTTCGGTGAGCTGTTCGGTGAGCTGTTGGTCGCCATTTTGACTTGCTTGGGTGTTGGCTTTGGGGTTTGACCGTCCGACGATAACCTTCGCTTCCCATCATCAGCTCCAGGTCCAGATTTATTTGGCAGGCTAGTCGGGACTTTTGTCGGAATTTTTGTTGACATAACAATTGCCAAATCTGGCTAAATTTTGGAATTAAACACAAAATTCTCGCTGCTGATTTTTGCACCGTGTCATACTTTTCACGCATGCGCAATATGTAGCTATCAAGGAGTTCATACTGACGACGCGATGAAAACAGAACGCTTAGGTTGTGTTTCTATACAAGAACTTACCGAAATGTTTCTTAAGACTTTTATTACACCACCAGTAAGCATCCTTATTCACTGATTTCAATTTCGAATCATTAGGCTAGTGCTGTTTTCTAAAACATCAACAACAGTTCCTCTTTCGAGTCAATTCTAACTAACGAGCATTCGCAACTTTGTGTATGTCAACAAACTTGATTATTCAAGTCTTCTGATCAGTATTTCCATTAAATCAAAAGATTAAGCCCTATAGAAAAAAATATTTAGAACTAAAAAATTATTTCAAGGTTTAAATTGATCTCCGAAATGACGTACTAATTTGTATTGCGCAAGGTCACAATAACCGCATAACACAACGTTGCATCATCGTTTTTTTAACTATGAAAAAAATATCAATTCGGGTCATTAAGGGACTGTCTCAAAAGCTTCATGATATAAATCAAATCGTATGAGACAAATAGAACATCTATAATTGTGTGATTTTATATTTGTTTTATCCACTTCGCTGAAATGGTTATATTCGCTCGGCAAGCCTCGCGAATATATACACCATTTCAACTCGTTGGATAAAGCAAATATAAAATCACACAATATAGATATCCTATATATATATATATATATATAGAGAGAGAGAGAGAGAGAGAGAGAGAGAGAGAGAAAGAGAATGAACAGTTCCAAAGTTTCTATTCACTACCGCTTTCTGGATTTTAACATCCGTCTTCAGGTGACCATACACAAGATATGAAATTGTTTTCCTTAGAATTGTTAAATATGACGTCATGATGTAATGAGAGTCTTTTCAGGGAAGGAATAAAATCATGACGTCATAATACAATACAAAACGTTAAAGTTCGGGAAAACTGAATTAGACAAAATATAGTAATAACGACATCAATAAATGCACAAATACAAAGACTGGCTGGAATAAAGATGATTATATATACAGATATTAATGTTTGTTGAGTTTTGGGGGAAATACTTTGATAAAATAGTTCTCTTTCACAAGTCTCCTGGCGGTTGAATCGGTTTTAAGTTTATAAAATGGGAACACTTGATAATCTCCCTTAGCACATCTGTCAAAATGTTCACTGCAAGGGGTGTTTCTGGTACTGGGATCATTGATCTGTTGGTGATGGACGTGCATGCGGGCGGTAAGTTGTGTTCCGGTCTGGCCGATGTCATCTTCGCCACAGTTGTTAATGTAATACAGCACAGAAGATTTTGGGATTTACACGACATATTTTCATTAACATAAAAAGTCTTGCCACATATAAAAGAAAAAGAATCTCCTGTCTTTAAATAAGGATACGTGCCGCACCTTGAATCTACGCATTTGAAAACAGCATATTTTTCTGGTGTTGAAATAAATTTAGATCTTGTTTATATTTTTGTCAGGTTTGGTGGTTGTCTTAACGGTGGTTGTGATAAAACACAGATTTTTTTTTATTAGAAAATTATTTTCTGCCAAATGACTTACCTAAGAACCTTTAACGAGAGGGAGAATACATTAAAATCAGTGCCACAATGGTTAAGGTTTTTAACAGTATACCGAATGAGAGGTAATTTTACAGTTCTATAATAAATGATACAGAATCGGATAAATTTTAGTTGATGTACATGGGGATACATAAACATCCAATAAAACTCTTCTCCAAAAATGTTTTCAGTGTATATTGCCTAATCAAACAACATGGAAATTAATTTTTTCAAAAATATGTCGGGATGAATTCCAGGCTGAGGAACAAAAATGTATTGCAAAAAGAAAATATTAATAAAAACTTACATTGTACAATTTTATTTTTTTCGGTTCAGAACTTATTATGAAACATCACTACCTACCTTACCGCTATAAAACTTTAGTCGTACAAGGTTTTCCTTGTTGGAAGAATATAAAAACAGAGACATGAGTTGAGTTGGAAATAAATGTTAAAGAACAAACACCTGTCAAGAATATTACACTTCGGTGTTTAAATTACATTCGCCGTCATCAGAGCATGAAAAGAGTAACACGAATAAAATAGAGAGAAAAAGTATTTTAGGTTGATTTTTTAGGTCAACATGAAACCATAGTGATATCTGACATAACAGATCAAAATGCAGATGATGTAAATCTTAACAAAATTTTAACTCTGGTAACTCGAGTACGTATTACTACAAAAGCCAAGGATCAATCGAAATTCAAAATCCAAAATACAAGATTAAAAACACAATTTGAGATTAAATATTTAAATTAACCAATGATATATTGGATCTGAAAACTGGTTTTCAGTTTTAAAATATGTTGTCTTTGTTCCAAAGCTGTCATACCAGGCTGAAAAAATAGATGATAGGGTTTATTGTGTAAAAATAAACGAAAAAAGGGTAAAAATAGGTGATTGATAATAACTGAAATAACACTTAATTGCATATCACATCTTTTAGTCACAATTCCGTTGACTGATTGACATAGCTTCATCCTGTTGCTGAAACTGCAGTCATCAAAAATATTTTTCCGTTGCCTTAAAAAATATTTGTCAAACTTTTGCCTTTGATACTTTTGTAGCAGGTCGTCTTGACAATCATCAGTAACTTTGTTTCTCATTAACGATGACATGTGGTGATAAGGAACAGTGTTAGAATTCAAAAGTCCAAAGCAAAAATACAAAACAGGAGCAGAGTAAACACGGACTTAAAAAAAATAAGGGGTAGGATCAGGTGGTATGGAGAAGTAAGCATCCTCTGCTGACCGGTCACACCCGCCTTGTGCTCTTTGTCGTGATAAGGTGATTAACCATGTTCTATCAAATAGTATGAAAAACGTCAGTCACCATGCGACCCAGTGAAAGATGGCATTTGCTGACAAGGTGATTGTATCGGCCATAGATCTTACAAAAAGACGACTCCAATCGAGACTGTTGAAAGTCCTGTTTTATCAACTTGTTTGTCACTATATAAACTAAAAGAATTTAAAATTGGTGACGTCGCGGTGCCACTAAATTTCATATATTGCATATCAAGGATTATGAACATTTGCTATATTATCAACAAAATCTCACACAAAAACATGAAAAAATGTCATTTATAAAAAATAATGCTAGTGATATACATTTTAAAATTTCATTTTTTGGATGAGAAATTATTTTGGTACATGCACATTACTACCTACCTTACTGCTACAAAAATGTTGTCGTAAAGGGTTTTCCTTGTTAGGGAAATCCCAAAACAAGAGGCCAATAGGCCTTGACGGTCACCTGAGTAGCATAACCCATACACAAACTTGTCAAGGAGTCTCATATATGCATTTAATTAAGTTTTATTCTGGAATAGAAAATTTTTTTAATTGTAATGACGACCACCTCCCTGCCTGAAATCTTTCAAAAAGGACTATTAAACCGTTTTCAAGATATTCGGGAACTACCTGTTTGAGGGGGGTCAGGACAACCCCAAGGGCCCATGACCTACGTACCATATGATGCCACTTGACACAAGGAACAAGAATATATATGGTTTAGGGGTGGGGATCTCAACCGTTTTCAAGTTATTTGTGCACTTCCTGTTTGAGGGGGGTCAAGACCATCCCCGGGGCCCATGACCTACATACCATTTGATGCCCCTTGACACAAGGAACAAGAAAATATATGGTTTAGGGATGGGGTTCTTAATCGTTTTCAAGATATTTGGGCCCTTCCTGTTTGAGGGGGGTCAGGACCACCCTTGAGGCCCATGACCTACATACCATTTGATGGCCCTTAACACAAGGAACAAGAATATATATGGTTTAAGGGTGGGGATATTAACCGTTTTCAAGATATTTGTGCACTTCCTGTTTGAGAGGGGGTCAGGACCAGCCCAATGGCCCATGACCTTCATACCATTTGATGGCCCTTAACACAGGGAACAAGAATATATATGGTTTAGGGGTGGGGATATTAACCGTTTTCAAGATATTCTGGCACTTCTTGTTTGAGGTGGGACAGGACCATCCCCGGGGCTCATGACCTACATACTATTTGATGCCACTTAACACAAGGACATCATATCCATGCCTTTAGTTTTTCACAAATATATACAGGAGTAGAGAAGATTTTCTAAGATTTAATACATTTTTACTATATGGCCATATTGGCCCCACCCTAGTGCCTAAACACCTGTCCCAGGGGTCATAAATTTCACAATTTAGGTAGAAGACTTCATGTACATCATATCCAGGCATTTAGTTTTTCACAAATATATATGGGAGTAGAGAAGACGATTTTCTAAAATATAATACATTTTTACTATATAGCCGTTTTGACCCCACCCTTGAGCCTGAACCCCTGACCCAGGGACCATAAATTTCACAATTTTGGTAGAGGGCTTCATGGACATCATATCCATGCATTTAGTTTTTAACAAATATCTATGGGAGTAGAGAAGATTTTCTAAGATTTAATACATTTTTACTATATGGCCATATTGGCCCCACCCTAGAGCCTGAACCCCTGACCCAGGGGCCATGAATTTCACAATTTTGGTAGAGGGCTTCATGGACATCATAACCATGCATTTAGTTTTTAACAAATATTTATGAGGGTAGAGAAGAAGATTTTTAAAGATTTAATACATTTTTACTATATGACCATATTGGCCCCACCCTAGAGCCTGAACCCCTGACCCAGGGGCCATAAATTTCACAATTTTTGTAGAGGGCTTCATGGACATCATAACCATGCATTTAGTTTTTAACAAATATTTATGGGAGTAGAGAAGATTTTTTAAGATTTAATACATTTTTACTATATGACCATATTGGCCCCACCCTAGAGCCTGAACCCCTGACCCAGAGGCCATGAATTTCAAAATTTTGGTAGAGGGCTTCATGGACATCATAACCATGCAATCATTTTTTTCCTCACATATGTGGGAGAAGAGAAGAAGATTTTTGAAAATTTGGCCGTTTTTGCATATTTGGCCCCACCTGTGGCACCCTGGAGGTGGTAGAGCCACCAATTTCACAATTTACATTCCTTTTACCATAGAGATGCTTCACACAAAAAATGGGAACAATTGGCCTTGTAGTTTTTAAGAAGAAGTTAAAAATGTAAATTGTTAACGCACGACGCACGACGCACGACGCACGTCGCACGACGCACGACGACGGACGAAAACAGATAGCAGTCACCTGAGTTTACTCAGGTGACCTAAAAAGGAAGCATTTGTTTTAGCTGGAATTTAAAGTGAAAGAACAAACATCTGTCTAGGATATTATATTTGGGTGTTTAAATTACATCTGTCTGTGCATCAGAGTATGGCAAGAGTAACGCGGGTTAACTAATAAAAACTTTTTGGGGTTGATGGTTTTTGACATCAACATGAAATCTGAGTAATACAATGACAAAGCAGGTTCAAATGCAGATGACATAACTCTCAATTAAATGCATGTTCTGGTAAGTCGAGTACGTAAAGCGATATCGATATCAGTCTTGTAAAACTGCCCTTTGTCAAAATACATCGTTATTGTATACATGTATGATATTCTGAAATTCACTTCATATAAAGCTCTCATCTTCACACTGAAGAAGTCGTGAAGCAAAATAATCTTAGAACTTAAAATGACACCAAAAATGGTTTAGGGCTATATATCTGTCTATCAACTGTGTTTTCTTACATTGTGAAAAGAGTGGTTTGCAGTCTAAAGAAAAATAATACAATGCTAAATAAATACACATGTTATCTTTAGATCAAATAAGAGCCTGTCTTAACTAGATTTGGGCATGGGAATGAAAAATATACATTGTCCTTACACTTAAAAGAATATTTTGTTTACGAATAGCAATAGAATATCTTTTGAAATCAGGGGTAATATTCGTCTCAAGGTAAACATGCAATTATTCTTTGAGAACGTATCGATTACTAAGCACTTTAAGGCATATGTTTAGGATGAGAATCAAAGTACTGAAGTACTGACGGGAGTTTATTTTAGTATTTGAATTATGCACATTTTTTATAATATGAATTCTCCGACAAATATTTCGTAAAAACCCCATATGAATCATGTTGTGTAATATTCATAGAATTAATTCCATCAAACTACGTATCAGTAATCGATACAGTTCTCAGAAAGTGTATGGATCAGACCCTCGGCTGTCTCCGTTAATATCCGACAAGCAAGAGATACTCTCTGCTTGTCGGAGATTTACGGAGACAGCCGAGCGTCTGGTTGAACAAGACTATATTGAACTCTGGCGTAGGAATACATACAACGTACGACTACAAAAAAATATCTAAATTGTTCGTACCATTTAAAATATGACTTTTTACAAGGTATCTATAAATAAGTTTCCTTGAAAAACAATGCTTAGAATACATTACATCGAATTTATTGATTATTTTCAAGAACTAATTGTTGTCAGCGGTGTTGATTTGTGCTTAGGTCCAAACACTGTTTCACTTTCGGTTTGTCTGAGTAACTGCATAGGAGAGTTGATTAAAATCAACTCCCAAAAATAATGATAACAGGCATTCCAAGAGTATTGCATAAACAATACACGTCTCCTACCGGTTTGTATTATTTTATGAAAGCTTCGAAGCATACAACTATTTCAGAAATATTACATGTATAAACGAGATGTTATGCTTTAATAAATAAAAGAGCAGAGGAAATTCAAACTATACAGTTGATGTCGAATTTATATTGAAAGTGGTTAAAATTATACTCTTTATCTTATCTCCTGTAGTTTCGCTGGTAGTATTCGCTGGTAGAAATTTGTTAGAACATGGTACTCTTATGCACAATATAATTTATTACCGTCTTCTGTACCATGAATCAAAACAAACAGTTAAACAGCCAAACCCGAAAACGAATCCGATTGGGATTATACAAAAAATGCCGATAATATTTACAACACAATGCTTGACACTATTTTACAGAACTAATTTGTTTGTTAAAAATGATACAAGTAATGATACAAGTAACGCATATTACTGACTACATATTTGCCTCGTTCATTCAACACACACCGAACCCGATAACGAACCCAAACATTTGGAATCCAAAAAATAATTTTTCTCAAAAATATGTTTACCAGACGCTACAAAAGTGTAAACCTGATCTGTTATTTGACATTTTGAAGCTGTTTAGCGAGTTACATATTATTCCTCAACACGCAAAACGAAAAAAAGTGTAGAAAACTGAAGTGGGACAGACAGACGGACGCAGAGGAAAACTATAGTTCCCTCTATAGTCTCTAGTCGACAAGACAACTTGCGGTTGACCCTTTGGTTCAATAACGTTTAGCAACGTTAAAGTACTATCAAAAGATTACGCTTTTTTGTTACTCTGAACACGCAGTCTAAATGTAATAAGGCCGTCTTTTAAAAAAGATTATAGAGTTCTCAGAAATAAAACATTTACATTTGAGGCCAATCTGGTCTGGTTTATTTTAAAAATAATATATTCGAGTTTTACACTCTGAACCATTAGGAGTACAAGGTTAGTATGTGTATTTGCTATCGTTAAGATGATTCGATGGTCGGGGTCATTTTAGGACGGTATTGTTTACCTACAGAAGAGAAGCTCTATATAAAATCAATGGGAAACACCCAACTTCTACAAGTATAATACATGTATATTGGGTTTTTTTTTACTAAACCATATTTGAAATTTTAGGTTGATCTGATGGTTAATTCGCTGATCATCCATCCTCAATAATCATTTGATGGCATTAGTGGTGAAACTTATGTTAGAGAAAAATGGACGCGGTGATTTCTTTGCAACAACTGCGGCATAGTTAGCTGTAATATGACTCAGTCACATACATTGAATGCATCTTTGATCAAATCAACATAGACACTCATATTGTTATAACATATTTGCTCTTTTAATCCACATTACAGTCACAGTGGAGACACGGTAGGGTCGATGGAAGACATTGTTAGACTGTTACAATTAAGTGAGTAGGCTGGATATTTATTTCGTAAGTGAAGTAAATTATAATACAGTTTTATTTGTTTAAATAACTTGACAAAGAATATAAATTTCATAAGAAAGATTGGGAGGTATTGCTATAACACCATGGAAAAAATGACAATAACAAACCGTCAACCATCTCAAAAATCCATAAAACGAAATACAAATTCAAAGCAAAGCAACACGGACCTCCATGATAGATGTAGGATCAGGTGCCATGGAGGAGTGAGCATCCTCTGCTGACCGGTCACACCCGCCGTGTGCTCTTTGTCGTAATCGGGAAAATAAAAACCGCAAAAGTCCGTAACAATTAGGTAATTAATTATGGTCTAACAATTGGTATGAAAAACGTCAGTCAGCATGCGACTAAGTGGAAGATTGTATTTGCTGACAAGGTCGTTATATCGACCATAGAACTTACGAAAAGATTACTTTAAATGAGACTGTTGATAGTCCTGTTTTATCACCTTGTTTGTCAGTTGCTTGCCTCGTTTTAGAAACTCTTCATACGAAGAGCATGCCCTTGCGTATCGAATTAACTGAGAGACAAAAACACCATATGCAGGTGATGAAGCTATATTGCTACATAAGTAAGGAAAGTTGACTATAGAAAAATTGAAGTCATCGCGTTTATCATAAAGTTTTGTTGTAAGGTTACCATCAATATCCATTTCCAGTAAAATATCCAAATATGAAACAGATGACGCTGACTCTGTGGTATCTTTTATTTCAAGTTCACTGGGATATATCGAGTCAACCTAAGTATGGAAATAACAATTGTTAATTGATAATACGTCGTCGATATACCTAAATGTTGAGTTGAAGGCCACAGCGAGTGATTTAGTTTTTTCACGTACAAGTTTTTGAATAAATTCTGCTTCATAAGAATACAAAAATAAGTCTGCTAACAATGGGGTACAATTGGTACCCATGGGAAATCCAACAGATTGTTGGAAGACTTGATTTCCAAAAACTACATACATTGTTTGAGTAAATGAGGATCTTGAACACATACAATTACTGAAGAAGTCTCCCTGCATCAAAACTCAGTGGTTGACGGTTCTAGTAAGTTTAAGAGTTAGATGTTGGGGAACCTAGACGTAATATATACACTAGAAAGTTAAGGAATGGGTTAAAATTTGGACGGAACTTTTTTGTCAAACTGTTATCAATATTTATATAGTTAATACAAATAAATCATATTTTCATACAGCAGATAGGTTTTGAAGAAAAAAAGTAAAGTTTTTATGGTGGCATGGTTTGAGCTAAAGTATTTTTCCTATAAAAAGTTATAGAATCTAACATCAATGTACGCACACGATCGAGGAGAAAAAAATTAATATGCAAAGGTCACAGAATAACGTGTTCGTCTTTAATAAACTTTTTGTGCTGAACAATTCCAATCTTTTAGACGCAGTCAGCTGGCACGTGTGTTCTTTGATCCAGGATGACTTCATTAAATCTAGATACAAATCGCCATGCGTCTGATGAACGAATGTGTTTCTCTCGTACAGTCTCGTCATTAAGATCTATCACAGTAACGTCTTTATAATTTTTCAGTTTTGTAATGTTGATACGCACTACCTCCCGAACGCGAGAAGATTCATTAGTTATACCTCCCAGGCATTGTAAATCATAGTGTTTTGCAGCAGGATATGAACCGTGATGTAGCTCCCTTATTGCCTCTTGCAACGTGCTCCATTAGGCTTGTTCTTGACAAGATAGCTTTGGGATAAAGACCTTGCCAGTGGGGTTTGTGAAATCGTTGTAACTTATTCACCATTCTGCATTTTCGCAACTTTTGTCTGGGTGAAATGCCTCTACTCTGTGCTCTTATTTCGTTTTCTTTTAAAACATTTTTTTCCACTTGTTTTTTAGATAAACCAACCTCCTCCATGTCCATAAAAAGAGACGTACCACTTATAACCTTTTGTGATATCAATTATTCTTTTATTCGTTTTTCTAGAACTGGATCTTAGCTTTTTACGTTGATGAAGTTGTTCATCCTTTTGTTAAGGGCTTAAAACAAATAACCGACGTTCTTTTAGCTTAAAATTGATGAGGACGCTACTTGAATAACAAAGTTTTTTTATATAAATATATATATTGAAAAAAAACTCTGTAATTGTAAGGAATGCAATAACTGATTGAACCTGCATTGACATCATATTCAATACCGTTCTAACATATATGCTTAACAACTATCGAACATTTGAATTTATTCATAACGAAATGTATATTCTGATGTGTTATATTTTAGTCTTTTTTAAAAATGTTATCCTGGTATTTCTGATACAGACCTTTCCGCTTTCTCGTATGTGGAATGGAATCATGTTTGTCGTTCTGTGTTGTCGTTGAAAAAAGTACAAGCAATCTAAAATTATCATATATCCAGTAGTAGTACAAGTCTGACAATAGCTGATAATCAAGGTCGGAAGAACATCATATTGATGAAATGTTTCTAAAAGTATGGCTTTGAAATAAAACTAATCACACGAGCCTTGCTCTTCTTTCTCTCTCTCTCTCTCTCTTTCTCTCTCTCTCTCTCTCTCTCTCTCTCTCTCTCTCTCTCTCTCTCTCAAAACAAAGACACAGACTAACAAACTAAGTAACTAACTCTCTCTCTCTCTCTCTCTCTCTCTCTCTCTCTCACCATTCTTCTTCAATATGTTTTTTCCGCAATCACGGCTGCCCGATCAGTTCTAGCCTTATATCTCTCTGCCCTCATTGCTTTCTGTTCTTGTTTTTTAACTGCACATTCATTGCGATCTTTTATGGCAAACTCGGCGTTCCACTTTGGCACGTGGGACATTTTAAACTGTAACTAACTGAAGAAAGAAACATCAGAATTAAGATAGCTGAAAATTTCCATCCATTATAACCTTTATTTTTGCAAGCTTTTCTTTTCCCCCTCAAATATTGGAAGTCGGTAGTGGAAATATGACACTCGTTTAATACGCTCATTGATTTGTTTCAATGATAAGGTGTCAGGGAAGCATGGTTGTTTTGTCGAAATATTAGAAGTACAATTAAAAGATAGCTGAATATACAATATCGGTTTTCATAATGCAAGTTATATGTTATTAGATACAAGAAAACAAACAGTCGATGTTTTTTTTAAATCAATTGATATTTTAATACAATGGCAACTTATCAAATCGCGATTTATGCCGAACGGTCAATGTTTTATGCTCAGCTAAAGATCTTACACTTTTTACCGAAATCTATATTTTAAAGATGTTTTTAAATAAATGCATACATCCTTATCTTTTGCTATTTCAATTTTTGAAACACAGACATGCAATTTTCTTTTAATTTTTTCACGTTCCATGATCGGAATATATTTTAAAAGGATAGGAAATACGAAATCCCATACCTTTGCAGACTTAAGTTATAATGTAAACATGATCTTAAGAATAGACGCGTACCCAGCATGAAATCGATTAACTCTAAATATAGATGTTTAAAGGGAATATTTTCAATAAAGCCAAACCAGACACGATTTAAACCGCCTTGCTGATTTATCGAATATACTTAAGTGTGCATTTTCTGAAAGCCATTCTGAAAAAATCTTTTCTAAAAATACGGTGCTGAAGAATGAACAAAGCGTGTGTGGGGAGGGGGGGGGGGTGGAGTATGCCAAATGTGACAATACAAATTGAATATTTTGTAATAAGCTATAATATTTTTTCTATTCTTGTACGTATACTATGCTTTCAATATTACTTCTGTCAATATCTATACTTATAAATTAAGGCATTTTGCAAATAAACTTCAAAATGCCTGCACCAGAGTACTTGCTTACACCTTTGGTATTTCAACACATGCGTGATGATGTCTGTAAGGTATAATTGAATTTTAACTGATAAGTTATTATTGTGAAATTAATCAAAAACCTACTTTCATTTTCGATAAACAAGCCCGAAATAGCAAAGATGAGAGTAAGGTGATGGACACGCTTTGGCGGATCCAAGACAGGGATCGTTTGCATCAAAACATATGCTTGCAATGAAATAATATTGAATGATTACGTAAACAGTGAATATATTTATTAGGAACTTACCTGGATTACACATAGAAGTTAAGATTTGACAAATGTTGAATAAATGAAACAAAGGCAATTCGTTTCTAGAGTGAGTGATTTTAGTTTTGATAGATAGAAGCTATCGAAGCGCGACCTCTAGCGAAAGAATGGAATAGAACTTTCCAGAACGGGGTAACCAAGAACGGTGTTTGACTAATTAACCTCTTGGCGAAAAGTGTAGGACGGGTTCATCATGCATTGCGGGCAGATATTCATACCTTGAATGGGACATTTTTGGTATAATACAAAAAAGTTAATAAATGAAATGGAAAAATTTGATGCGATTTTAGTTTCTTTAAAAGATTTTTTACCAGAATGGGGTGCCTAGGAACGCGGTTTGACTAATTTACACTATGGCAGAAAGTGTAGAGCGAGATACTTTGAAAATGATAACTTTGGTTTAAAAAATACAAATAAATATGCATACACTAGCGGGTTTTTTTAGTTTCATACATTTTAATACCACGACAGATTGGTAGTGAACTTTATACATTAATCGTGTCATCAAACGTGGAAGTTAAATTTGGGGGGGGGGGGGTGTACCCTACCCACTTTTTTGTCGAAACAGTCTTTTATCTGAACTTCACATTTGGGACAGGGATAAAAATATTTGTGAAATTTGACCTAAAGAACAAAATTTAGACATATGACGTCCTAAATACCCACTCACTGGTTTAAAAAAAAATCACTGCAATCAATTTTAACTCAGAATTAAGGCCAAGTTCATGTATATATCATCCAATTCAGTTTAAATTTTTTATCCCTTATCTAAATATCCAGCTATGCAGTTTTTTTATTTCAATTTTAAAGAATAGGTTAAGAAAACTTTAAAGAAATACTTCGGACACAATATATACGAAAAAAAATGATTCAACATTATTGCATTATGTCATTCATTTGTTTAGAGTTAATTCCCGCGCTCGCGCGGGTTATCATCTAGTTCATTTTAAAAGAAGGAACCATTGAAATTTAAACATGAAATATGATATGTTCTTGATAAATAAAAAAGAAAGTAGAAAACTTTGACAAGTGAAAGCAAGCAAAATAAAACGTTTATTATAAATAGATTTGACAAAAATCTTATTTTTTTATCAAATTTATCGAAGATCAAATTTTTTGAATTAAACATATACTCACGAAGACGGAATAGACAATATCAACACACTTACTGATAGAGTTCATCGTCTAAATTTAAATGTGTTATAAATTAAAACAAATCAAATCAACAAAGGAGTGTGGCCAGAAATTTGCAAATATTTTAAGTGTCATAAATAGCTAGTAAAAATATTGCAATTAAATTCAGGTGTCCCCTTATAGCATATAGTTAGTAATTCTTTTATGAATTATATGAACATCGGAAATGAAACTCGCCGAAAGTTACTTATGTCATTAAACATTAACTGATAAATACTCATCATTTAAAATTCGGATTTAGTAGTATCCAAGTTTTAAGTAACTCAATGCAGCATTAAGAAGAAGTTAAAAATGGTAGGATTTTGTAGTTTATATGATTAATATAGATTAAGAATTTTCAATTTAAACCATAAATTTTGCAACACTTTTGGAACATTTGAATTCATTGTTTAAAGTTTTTAATGTCTGATAAAGATATTAGATTTAACAACCAATAAACTAGGTAATCTTTTTAAGTAATTTTTTTTTACCGTTCCAAGTTTTTAAAAGACACAATAAAAGTAGGTTCGTTTGAATAAAAAAAACAAATCAATGACTTGCTCTTTGTTTCTACATATTAAATTATTTAACTGATATATATTATCTTTCAGAAATCACACCTGTATATGATTACTACAACTCGTGTGTTTTATTTAATATCTACTATTCTAACTTGCATGTACTCTGATCATATTACGTCCTAGTTAGATTATTTTAAATCAGTCATAACCTATATGTCCTAATGTTTACAAAAATCGAAGATCAAATAAAAAACAAATCAAATTAAAAATTAGATTTGATATCTTATGTATAACACTTTTACATACACAATCTACAATAAAAATGTAAAAATATATAAAATGAGAAAGTGACAAATAAACAGTTAAAGAGTAATGTGTTCATCTTTAGTAAATGTTCTGTGTTGAACAAATCCAATTTTTTCGACACTGTCTGCAGGGACGTGCGATCTGGGGGCCAACACGACTTCCTCAAATTTCTCGGCATATTCCCACGGTTTGGAGTAACGCTCAATGTGCCCATTTCTTACATTCTCGTCAGTCAATTTTATGATTGTGACATCTTCAGAATCTTTTAGTTTCGTAATATTGATGCGCACCACTTCACGCACGCGAGAAGATTCATTTGTGAGACCAATCAATCGATTCAAACCTCTCATGGTTTCACAGCAGGAAATGAACCGAGAGCAAGTTCCCTTGCTTCCGTTTTTAACGTGTTCTTCTAGGGTTATTCTTGAGGAAATATCTTTTGGATGAAGACCTTGACTGTACGGTTCATTGAAGCGTAGCAACCTATACACGTATTCATTTTTCATCATTTTATCATTTTCAGAGCTTGTGCTTGCGCCTGATTCTGATTCCGTTCTTTCAAGGTTATATTCAGTAGACCTCTCATATAATACAATACCATCTTCCGCTTCGTTGTTGGATACATATTCATCTTCATTGTCATAACGAAGAGATGGACTTTTAAAATTTGCAGACACACCAATTTTCTTTGCAGAGGTGCTGATTTGATTAGACACTTCCGCGTCATTGCTTTCTTCTGTGACAGAAGTTAAATCGAAAGTAGATTCTTCCTTTGTAACTTGAGAGACGGCTTCTATCTCATTTGTATCTTTTTTGTTCTCGTTTTTATTGTTATCTACGTCTGGAGAACTAGATACCGTCTTTTTATGTTTTCCCTCAGGTTCATCATAAGATCCTAAATAAGTGTATTTAAACTTGCTTATTTCACTAATGATGTTATCAATAGTCACACAAGTGTTATGAAAGTATCTTGCAGACACGCATTCATGTAATAGGCTTTTTTCAGTTAAATTTTTTTTTATGAGTATACACGTACGTACATTGTAATTCTGCGTATGTTGGACATATTATATTTCATAGCATATGCTTGAATATTGTGCGATTCTCTAATAGCTTAAATAGATAATGTACCGCTGTTACAATTTATTTACTACATTTTAATAGCATTATTTAAAGACTAATATTAGCCATATTGGTTCAATCTTATTGTTTTATGATTTGATGAAAACAAATCGTTTCGATATCCTTATTTTG
This sequence comes from Magallana ariakensis, assembly GCA_020458035.1. Lineage (NCBI taxonomy): Eukaryota > Metazoa > Mollusca > Bivalvia > Ostreida > Ostreidae > Magallana > Magallana ariakensis. Next base: position 51,725,519 of record CM035811.1, read on the forward strand.
TTCCAGTAACATAGATATATGTACGTTGATATAAATTTAAAGTTCATACATCTTTGCCTTTTCAATGGCTTTTTTTTTGTACTTGGTTCCGTCATTACGCTAGACTGTTCAATTAAAGTTCTTTTATATCAACGATTTCCTTTCTTCATTGGTTTTTGGATAAAACATCTTTGTTTTCATTGCAAACTGTCTGATGAACAATTTCAATAGAAAATAATTACCTGTACTATGTCGAATATAGTTTTCAACTTCATTGCCTTCTTCTTTGAACGACGTTAATTCGCCTAAATATTCCTCTTTTCTAATTTCAGAGCTTGATTCTGTTCCGTGTGTTACTGTTTTGTTCTCTTTTCTACTGTCATCTACATCTGGAAAACTTGGCCGCAGCTTCTTTTGTTTTCTGTTAGGTTCATCAACTTCATCATTAGATCCTATAACAGATGCATTAAAGCTCAAAATTCTATTGATAATAATCTCAATAATAATAACATGCAATTACAGAATGCATGTGTTATGGATGCGTCCTGTATATATACATTTATGTTAATAAGCACTGTTTCGGTATTAATGTTTTGATAGGTCTGATATGAGTAACCTGTTTTAAGCTAACGATTTACATTCTTTAATTTTTTGATAGCTGTTATGATATTTTGTAGAATTGTTGAATTAACGACATCATTTATGGCTCTCGGTATAAGTGTTATCCTTTCTATTTTTTTTTTTAAACTATAAAATTGGCCACAATTTTTTTTTAATGACGTACCATTTTTAATAATAAAATATATAGCTTAAATATTCTGTAAAAGGTGTTGTAATTTAAAAATTCATTTCTAAACTTACCTCTTCGCTTTCTGCTAAATAGTCTTTCAGGGTCTACATACTTTATGTCACTCTCCATCGTTGTCAAAAAGCCTTGAAACCTGAAATTTTAAATCAATTCGTACACACATTTAAAACCAGCGCATTTAAGGCGGGAAAATTTTCTATTCTCTTTTAAGTAAATTAAAGGACACGTTTTTAGATTTCTAAACAAGCCTACTGTTGACAACTAGTAGGAAATCCAAAGGTAATACATATTTTTAAATCCAAAGTACAATGCGTAGCGCATTGATGAAAAAGTTGTCCGGTCAATGTTTTCTTTGATACGTCGATCAATAGAACAGTTATTATATTCATTTCATATCATTTAATAAAACATTTTCAAATCATAAAATGTGAAGTGTCATTGATCAAAAATGTAAATACATGTGTAATGTAAATATCAATGCAAGCAGACGCGATCGTGGACAAAAATTAAAGTTGATATGTCGACAAATAATACAATTAGTATGTATAAGCGTCTTTTGTAAACCTTGTGGTAACTAGATAGCCAGTGAGGTATTTAAATGGTATATCTGCCGCTTGGAATGCGCCGAAGGAGTTGATGCACTACTCATAGGTTTGCTTTACGATGCTTATTCTGATGACCGATCATGTACGTGTGTATTTTAAAAACTCGTCGTTCCCAAATTTGAACAGCAGTGTTACCGTGAAAGTGAATAGGCCTTTATGTTTGTTATAATTATTCATGGAATTGAAACAGCCAGCCTCGCAGTAGATGTTGATTGATCTCAAGAACAAAATCGTGAGAAGACGCTTAATTTTTTATTAAGTGAATTAAATAATGTGTATTGTTTATATTTGAAGATTAAACTTTTATATTTTTATATTTATAAAGTTGTATTTTGTTTGCTGACAATCAAACAGACACAATTTTACATTTTGTTGACAGTGTTCATTTTGGAAATTCCCGTTCTTTTAATAGTGTTAAATAAGAACAGCTGAGAAAAGTAGATCCGGCCAAAATTTTATTGATGCAGGTATCAAAGAAATTTTTCGACCAATCAGAAGCGCTAATATTTTTTCAAACTAATTAATATTAAATGGTAACCTTATAATTATAACAAATAATTAGGTTTCATTTCGCACATCTATACTACTATATTAAAATAACAGACTCGAATTTTCGGGCTTTAATACCGAGAAATCGGAAGAGTACTGTCTTTTGTTTTATATATTTTAAACATCATTGGTACTTGAAGATTACCAATTTGTTTTTATTTTTTCTCAATCAAGCTTCGCTAATTAATAATCAACGAAAATTCCTTTTAAAAATCCGGAAATCATCTGGATTTTTTGGATTTTACAATCTTGCGCATGCGCATTGCATTCATGTTAAATCACGGGAGGCTCTTCAATTTATGTTTCCACAATATCACATTTGCATGGATAAACTCAGAAACGATAATACAAATACGTTGAAAGATTGCTACATGTATATATTTTGTTCATCCAAGAAAATACGGGAGATAACTCTAACTCAGTGCATTTGATATGAAAAATCCCGAGAGTTTCGAATGTCTACATGGTGTGTTAATTTGAAGCAAGTAAAAAAAAGTTGGTGAAAAAGTGTTGAATTCTTCATTAATATGAATTAAATTTTTAGATGAAATGTATTTACAGCCTCAAAATGGTTGTTATGAATAATTTGACTGTTATTTTCAATAGAGCTTCATTAATTTTCTTAAAATCGGACCGATTCTGCAGTTTTTTGCTTCATTCCGGGTATATGGGAGGCATTTTAACTGTGGTGAAGGCCTGTCCCGAGACACAGTTAAATTATTCTATTAGAATAATATTAGATTATTCCGATACCATTTGCAATGTCAACCCGTGCACGCACGGGTCAAAGTCTAGTGAAATAAAAGGGAATAGTATAGGTGCAACAACAGTCATTTAACAGGCGCATTTTCTGAAAACCATCGGGAAGTTTAAAAAACCCATTATTTATAGAACAGAGTAAGCAAATAAAAGGCATAATTTTAATCGATAAAAAGAATAAATCAATGCCGCAACAGCTATCTTTTAATCAATACCAATCTTGTATTATAAAAAAAATCCATTTCATATTTTAAAAACCCGCATTTTGAAAAATTATTTTCAAACAAATATGAAGTAATTTGTAGTATATACTGTAGCATATTTGTTTATTTGGGTTTGTTTTATATATCTAGATAGGTTATAAATTGAAAATAAAGGCGGCTGTTTTAATCCTATCATGCTTCAATATCATGAAAGATTGCAGATCATTTATTTCTGTCTAAAATTGTATCTTTTTAAAATATACATCTTGATATTCCATCTGACACACAATTGACATTATTTATCACTCAAAGCGTTCCAATTTAAAAACTGAATGATACATACAACTACTTCACTTAACCTTGATTCTTTAAGTGAAAATATCAGTCTAAACATTACATACCTAAGAATCCTTAAAAATTGAGAAATAATCCGTGCCACAGATTTTAAATGTTTACACAGTAAATTAATCACCGTATTTAACGAAATTTCACAGTCTTAGAAAACATCACACAAAAACCGATAAAGTTAGTTGATGTTGATGGTGATACAGGAGCATCCAATATAACACTTGCTCCTAAAATATGTTCAGCGTTTGTTTGCTAATCTCTTGAATTAACAATTCATTTTACCCAGTATTGGAGTTCACCAGCAAAAGAAATGATATCAGGAAGATAGTTTCCATTTAAATACGCAGTTGTTCAATCACAACTTTTTAAAGAGCGCATTTTCTGAAAACCATTGCAGCAAGTCTCGAAAACTGATTTAAAGCCAACATTCTGATTTATTGCAATTGCCAACGTACTCATTGAACAAATCAATATATAAACAAAACAACAGTTTTTTTTAAATAATCGACTCTAGATCTCTTAAAGTGACATTTAACCTAAGCGTTTTAAAATATAAATAAGGTACAGTAAAACATTTCGAATTGTGTGATTCTTGACTTATCTATCAGTTATAAATTGTCTTACAATTAAAACTTTGCAATAAATCGATAGTTTATAATATTTCATCAATTTCATAGACCTTAATTATCTTAATATGTCATTAAAACAATAAATGTAAAACTTGAAATAAAAAATTCATCAACATACCTTTTTGATTTAAATGAAATAAAAACGTATAAGGACTATATGTTATCAATTACCCCGGTTACATCTATCTAATTAAAAAATGTGTTTTCATGAGAAACTAAAGTGAAAGTAATTGTTACTCCGACAGAAACACGTCATTATACTTCTATGTTTAATCTCTGATTATTATTCCGGTTATATGTATTCAATTAAATATAATGCATTTCATGAGAAAAGAAAGTGAAAATGGAATTACTTTGTACGGGATCACTGTCAATTTTTAAACGTGCTTACAATAGTCTTTTTTTTCACAATAAATGCTCTTTCATCGAGACAGCTTGTTCTATCTAAACTTTGAAGATTTGCTTTTTTGATTAAGGCATTCGATCCATATTAGAACCAAATTCCCTAACTTTAATAAATTTATCTATCATGTATTAAATAGATATAAATTGAAAGAAATTCAGAGTGAAAATGATTTTCGAGATATTTTATTAAACAAACATGAAAAAGCAGTTATTAAATAATGAAGATTGCATTAAGGTCTAAAGGAACGAACACATTTATAAAATAAGAAAGTGAATACTACAAATATCAATAAAAATGGAAAGAAGTATTTAATCATCATGAATTCAAAAACCAATGAAAATAAACCCTATACCGTATATATTTTCGTGATCGGTTTCGGCCGATCACAGTTGTGTCTGTATGAGGCAGCAGGCAAGCTTTACCATTTGCGAAGATATAACGCTTTGCTCTACTCCTATGTAAATCTTTAATTAATAGTATTATAACTAAGGAACATTAGTTAGATGTATTTGACTTGAGATTTAAACATTTATAGTTACACAATGATTAAAATTATGTTTTGTTTTTCTTCACATGCGTACAAAATTGTGTGTGGTGTACACTTCTAAACGTGAAAGTAATTTGTCCCTTGCTATTTCGGAAAGCAACAAAAAAGCGCGATTTATCCTTTTTAATGCATGTTGTACTATTTGCATAACATACAGTCATTTCATGCATATCTATTACAATTTTATTCTATGCTATGGTATGCGATTTTAATAATATGCTTAGAGATTTCAATACCATGCTATGAGATTTGTATGCTTTGCTATGAGAAATTGAAATTGAAATGAAGGGCTTAATGATATGGTATGCTTTGTTATGGTATGCTATGAGATTTGAACAAAAACGCCTCCTTACAGTTTCAAACATTTCGAAGTAAACTGATGAGAAGCCAAAGTTTTCCACTACTCTGCAATTTATTCTTTTAAATAAAAGCACTAACACCGAGTGAAAATCATGTTGTATGCAATGTTATGATATGTTATGGGATGATATGACGAATGAGAATCTATGAGATTGTATGCTGTGGTATGAGATTCCAATGCTATGCTATGAGATTCCATTGCTATATAATGCTATGTTGTATGTTATAAAGATATGCTTGAACTGACTGTAGAAACAGTTCGTGCTCACAACTAATATCATATGCCGATTATTCCTTTAAATGGAATACTTGTTTTTATAAATGGTTTTTAAAGATTAAAGCAAAAGGGGTTGGGGGCAAATCTTCAAGAACAGAATAACTAATTTATTAGGACACGTTCCGCTTTGACATAATGATACTTAACATAAAAGTTATGTCCAAGTATACTGAGTATTAAGTCTATACATATCTCTTTTGCATCTGGATTCATTAAATCGTTTGCTATTATGGGTCGGATACCTTAAAAATGTATGTGGTTGAAAATGCTATTCGAGATAACAGTACATTTGTAAATTATATGTAAACCACTTTAAACCTTTTAAGCATTTCGGTTCAATTTTATACAATTTTATACGTTGTAATCCCTTACGCGTATAGGTATGGACAGGGCAATATGTATAGCAAATACAATCATTGCGCTCAATTAAAAAACTGAAATTTCAGAAGAATTTGTTTTAAAATTTAGATTCATGCACGCTTAAAGAGGTTCGCTCCTTAGGTTTTGGGTAGCCATTTTGGGTCACCTCTAGTCTGAATATTCTGCATCACATATTAATTCTAGTAATAAATTTATATTTGACAATGCCAATTATACTATATTAAATAAAATTATTTTAAAAAAATTACAGTTTTACAGAGTTTAGTAAGGGACTATATTTTTTTAGCAGAAGGTTACCAAGAAGGAAATGATCAATTTTCATAACTCACTAGTTTTTGAGTACTGTTTCTTTAGCTTCCTAATTTTCAGCGCAGACAAAACTTCTAGATAGTTTATATATTACGATATATTCATGATGTTCTAAAAACATATTTAATCAATATTTTGATATTTCTATCGATATATTTTGGCATATTTAGCTTTTTTCATAGTTAACTTCAATTTTGGCCTAAAATTAGCTTATTTTATGCTATATCTCAACATTTTTGAGATGTGACCCCTACTTGTTTTACTTTTAAATGAAACATTAAATGAATGTCTATTTGTATGCAAAGTTTTGGAAAGATGACATTACTTTAATTTTTTTTTATTTGAGTTATAATTTGATTACTCCAAAATGTTGTAACATCTGTTGTTGTGTTTATTATGTACTGGCCTTGGAAGCCACCAGTAAAGCAAGAATTTTTAAACTTTGATTTAGTCACTACATGAGTTCAACTTCATACTGGATTAAAATCTTAACTGAATAATAGTTCAAACTATAAATATTTATTTGATTTCTTCAAATTATCAATTTCTATGTCAAATTTTAGCAAAAATTTCAGGAAAATTATCATTTCTGTTTGGGGCCCCATATTTTCAAAAAATGGCATGTGACATGGGTCACAAATAAAATAAATGAACATTATAGATCCACATCTTTATATCCAAGTGGTTTTCGAATGATTGACATTACTATTATTTCAGGTGCCAACCTCCTTAAACGTTATGTGGAAACGTTAGTACATTTGACTTAAGCATAACATCAACAAGTGATAAAGCACGGCTAGATTCTTCGTGTGAAAATGTAAATCTAGTAGAAATTGACATACCAAAGAACCTTTAAATTGATGGAAAATATATCAAAATAAGCGCCACGATTGTTTACATTTTACACAATATATATTATATAAGAGGTAATTTAACAGTCCTAGAAAACAACACACACAATGCCAAATACGACAACCCAAACCGTGCAATAAATGAATAGTTTATGATATTTCATCAATTTAACACACTTTAGATATTGTATATGGCATTAAGATAATGTATAAATGGAAATATTGAAGTAAAAGATTCATTAACATACCTTTATGATGTAAATGAAATAGATTGACGGACTTTATGCTGTTTGTTATCACAGTTCTCAATAGAACAAAATACCTATAATGAAAAACAAACGCGAAAATGAATTTTCTTTTGATAAGAACAGTATTATATTATGCGTTATCTAATCTTAGTGGTTAGATGTTAACACACAGTGTTAAAAATCAGTGTCAATTTTTAACAAAAAAAGTGCAAACAGTTTACTGTACAATAAACTTGTTCTCTTATCGAGACGACTGTCTGTTAAAATTTGACAGTTTTAATTTTTTTTCATTGCAGTTTCTGAATTCGTTGTATAAACAAATGAACAAATATACTTTATTTAAATAAAATAAAAATGATGAGTTAGTCATTCACTTACCTATATGATTAAAAATGGAACCTCCATTACTACCCCCGTAGAACCGTTTATACCTTACATCATTTTCTTTATTTTAACTGAAATTTTCTTTTCCGGGAGTAACAATTGAAAGCTAATCACATCATAGCTTATTTTAGAGTTATTTGAAAGTTTTTTTTTTTTTTATATGCAGTGTCCGATACATCGTTGTGTTATAATAATTATCAGCAACATTATCTCCTACAGTCTTTGTAACTTACCAACAAATTCTTTGTTTGTTAATGCCCACTTTTTAGGCTTTTGTACAATATAAAGGAAAACCCGCGTGCTCAGCGTGCTTGTTTTGATCACGTGACATACTAAAGTCACGTGTATTAAACTTTTTCCGGTGCTGAAAGAGTTGTAAGCAAAGCTTGCTTTGCACGACCTATGATGAGAGAATCGATGAACTATGCGCTATCCTTTCTCGTGGAAATCAATATGATATAAAGCGGTTTCACAGAAACTAAAGTGAAAGTAAGATTCATTTCAATTAAGAGCAATGTTTATTTTGCCTGTTTATCTAATGTCGGGTGATTAGATATGAACGTAAAGGGTACAGAATTATTGTCATTTTTAGGTGCTTACAGTTCATTATCCATTTAATGATTTGATATACCATATTTATTCTGGATTCCAAAGCTTCACAAAACACTTACAAACAAAGATATATAGCAAGTTCCAGTAAATGTTTTACCAAGCTTCTTTGTTCACTCCTATCTAAAGATTCTTACATTAGTGAAGGAGAAACTTCATGACTACTGTACAACATTATATTTTGTCAATTCCTAATTAAAAGCGAGGAATTATTATCCCCGTAAAATCGCGAGAATCACATCTCGCGGATTTTAAAACCTTGCCTTTATATTTCGGACGCATGTAAACCATAATACAAAATGATAGAAACTCGGCGTTCGCGATTTAATATTCTCGCGATTTGATGAAAAAAAGTTAGATCGCGGAATTAAGTACTCGCGTAAAATAAGGAATCTACAGTACTCCAGAAGCAGAAGATGTGGATACTTAAAAACTTTAATTATTTGAAACTTAAAGGTTATAAAATCTTACCAAAATCAATAACATCAAAACGTACGATTTTTCAACGATCTATACAACCATTTTCCCATGACAAATTTAAATCTAGGCCTTTTGATATCATCGACCGTTGTTTATCTAAAAAAAAACGGAACTCCAAAATTTCCATACCTTGTCATTGGAAATCTAAAAAACTATTTTGTAAAAAACCATTCTGATTGCAGACACAATAACACTGAAGTTGGCATAAAAAGGATGATTGAATTTCTGAAAGATAACATCTATGTAGTTTTGAAGACCAGGTCTTCCAACTATCAGTCAAATTTCCCCTAGACACAAATTGTCCTCCCCTTTTGGCTGACATTATTATTAGCTTACCTGAGCTGAAAGCTCAAGTGAGCTATTCTGATCACATTTTGTCTGTCGTCCGTCTGTCCGTCCGTCTGTCTGTCCGTCTGTAAACTTTTCACATTTTCAATATCTTCTCAAGAGCCACTTGGCCAATTTCAACCAAAGTTGGCACATAGCATCCTTGGCCTAAGGGGATTCAAAATTAAGGACCAAGCTCTCTTACAAGGGGAGATAATTAGGAATTAATGAAAATTTTCGAGAAATTTTCAAAAATCTTCTTCTCAAGAACCATTTGACCAGGAAAGCTGAAACTTGTGGGGTAGCATCCTCAGGTAGTGTAGATTCAAAGTTGTGAAAATCATGACCCCCGGGGTTAGGGTGGGGCCACAATGGGGGGTCGACTTTTAACATAGGAATATATAGAGTGAATCTTTCAAAATCTTCTTCTCAAAAACCGTTAGTCCCGGAAAGCTAAAACATCTGTGCAAGCATCCTCCGGTAGTGTAGATTCAAAGTTGCGGAAATCATGACCCCCGGGGGTAGGATGGGCCCACAATTGGGGGTCGACTTTTTACATAGGAATATATAGAGTAAATTTTTAAAAATCTTCTTCTCAAAAACCGGTATCCAGGAAAGTTAAAACTTATGTGCAATGATCCTCAGGTAGTGTAGATTCAAAGTTGTGAAAATCATGACCCCCGGAGGTAGGGTGGGGCCACAATGGGGGGGGGGTCGACTATTTACATAGGAATATATAAAGTAAATCTTTAAAAATCTTCTTCTCAAAAACCGGTAGTCCAGGAAAGCTGAAACTTGTGTGGAAGCATGCTCAGATAGTGTAAATGCAAAGTTGTGAAAATCATAACCCCCGGGGGTAGGGTGGGGCCACAATGGGGGGTCGACTTTTTACATAGGAATATATAGAGTAAATCTTTAAAAATCTTCTTCTCAAAAACCGTTAGTCCAGGAAAGCTGAAACGTATGTGCAAGCATCCTCAGGAAGTGTAGATTTAAAGTTGTAAAAATCATGACCCCCGGGTGTAGGATGGGGCCACAATGGGGGGTCGACTTTTTACATAGGAATATATAGAGTAAATCTTTAAAAATCTTCTTCTCAAAAACCGTTAGGCAAGGTAAGCTGAAACTTGTGTGGAAGCATTCTCAGGTAGTGTAGATTCAAAGTTGTGAAAATCATGACCTCCAGGGTTAGGGTGGGGCCACAATGGGGGGTCGACTTTTAACATAGGAATATATAGAGTGAATCTTTCAAAATCTTCTTCTCAAAAACCAGTAGTCCAGGAAAGCTGAAACTTATGTGCAAGCATCCTCAGGTAGTGTAGATTCAAAGTTGTGAAAATCATGACCCCCGGGGTTAGGGTGGGGCCACAATGGGGGGTCGACTTTTAACATAGGAATATATAGAGTGAATCTTTCAAAATCTTCTTCTCAAAAACCGTCAGTCCAGGAAAGCTGAAACTTCTGTGCAAGCATCCTCCGGTAGTGTAGATTCAAAGTTGTGGAAATCATGACCCCCGGGGGTAGGATGGGGCCACAATGGGGGGTCGACTTTTTACATAGGAATATATAGAGTAAATTTTTAAAAATCTTCTTCTCAAAAACCAGTACCCAGGAAAGTTAAAACTTATGTGCAATGATCCTCAGGTAGTGTAGATTCAAAGCTGTGAAAATCATGACCCCCGGGGGTAGGGTGGGGCCACAATGGGGGGAGGGGGTTCGACTATTTACATAGGAATATATAGAGTTAATCTTTCAAAATCTTCTTCTCAAAAACCAGTAGTCCAGGAAAGCTGAAACTTATGTACAAGCATCCTCAGGTAGTGTAGATTCAAAGTTGTGAAAATCATGACCCCCGGGGTTAGGGTGGGGCCACAATGGGGGGTCGACTTTTTACATAGGAATATATAGAGTGAATCTTTCAAAATCTTCTTCTCAAAAACCGTCAGTCCAGGAAAGCTGAAACTTCTGTGCAAGCATCCTCCGGTAGTGTAGATTCAAAGTTGTGGAAATCATGACCCCCGGGGGTAGGATGGGGCCACAATTGGGGGTCGACTTCTTACATAGGAATATATAGAGTAAATTTTTAAAAATCTTCTTCTCAAAAACCGGTACCCAGGAAAGTTAAAACTTATGTGCAATGATCCTCAGGTAGTGTAGATTCAAAGCTGTGAAAATCATGACCCCCGGGGGTAGGGTGGGGCCACAATGGGGGGAGGGGGTTCGACTATTTACATAGGAATATATAGAGTTAATCTTTAAAAATCTTCTTCTCAAAAACCGGTAGTCCAGGAAAGCTGAAACGTATTTGCAAGCATCCTCAGGTAGTGTAGATTTAAAGTTGTAAAAATCATGACCCCCGGGGGTAGGATGGGGCCACAATGGGGGGTCGACTTTTTACATAGGAATATATAGAGTAAATCTTTAAAAATCTTCTTCTCAAAAACCGTTAGGCGAGGTAAGCTGAAACTTGTGTGGAAGCATCCTCAGGTAGTGTAGATTCAAAGTTCTGAAAATCATGACCTCCGGGGTTAGGGTGGGGCCACAATGGGGGGTCGACTTTTAACATAGGAATATATAGAGTGAATCTTTCAAAATCTTCTTCTCAAAAACCGTCAGTCCAGGAAAGCTGAAACTTCTGTGCAAGCATCCTCCGGTAGTGTAGATTCAAAGTTGTGGAAATCATGACCCCCGGGGGTAGGATGGGGCCACAATTGGGGGTCGACTTTTTACATAGGAATATATAGAGTAAATTTTTAAAAATCTTCTTCTCAAAAACCGGTACCCAGGAAAGTTAAAACTTATGTGCAATGATCCTCAGGTAGTGTAGATTCAAAGCTGTGAAAATCATGACCCCCGGGGGTAGGGTGGGGCCACAATGGGGGGAGGGGGTTCGACTATTTACATAGGAATATATAGAGTTAATCTTTCAAAATCTTCTTCTCAAAAACCAGTAGTCCAGGAAAGCTGAAACTTATGTGCAAGCATCCTCAGGTAGTGTAGATTCAAAGTTGTGAAAATCATTACCTCCAGGGTTAGGGTGGGGCCACAATGGGGGGTCGACTTTTAACATAGGAATATATAGAGTGAATCTTTCAAAATCTTCTTCTCAAAAACCAGTAGTCCAGGAAAGCTGAAACTTATGTGCAAGCATCCTCAGGTAGTGTAGATTCAAAGTTGTGAAAATCATGACCCCCGGGGTTAGGGTGGGGCCACAATGGGGGGTCGACTTTTAACATAGGAATATATAGAGTGAATCTTTCAAAATCTTCTTCTCAAAAACCGTCAGTCCAGGAAAGCTGAAACTTCTGTGCAAGCATCCTCCGGTAGTGTAGATTCAAAGTTGTGGAAATCATGACCCCCGGGGGTAGGATGGGGCCACAATTGGGGGTCGACTTTTTACATAGGAATATATAGAGTAAATTTTTAAAAATCTTCTTCTCAAAAACCAGTACCCAGGAAAGTTAAAACTTATGTGCAATGATCCTCAGGTAGTGTAGATTCAAAGCTGTGAAAATCATGACCCCCGGGGGTAGGGTGGGGCCACAATGGGGGGAGGGGGTTCGACTATTTACATAGGAATATATAGAGTTAATCTTTCAAAATCTTCTTCTCAAAAACCAGTAGTCCAGGAAAGCTGAAACTTATGTACAAGCATCCTCAGGTAGTGTAGATTCAAAGTTGTGAAAATCATGACCCCCGGGGTTAGGGTGGGGCCACAATGGGGGGTCGACTTTTTACATAGGAATATATAGAGTGAATCTTTCAAAATCTTCTTCTCAAAAACCGTCAGTCCAGGAAAGCTGAAACTTCTGTGCAAGCATCCTCCGGTAGTGTAGATTCAAAGTTGTGGAAATCATGACCCCCGGGGGTAGGATGGGGCCACAATTGGGGGTCGACTTCTTACATAGGAATATATAGAGTAAATTTTTAAAAATCTTCTTCTCAAAAACCGGTACCCAGGAAAGTTAAAACTTATGTGCAATGATCCTCAGGTAGTGTAGATTCAAAGCTGTGAAAATCATGACCCCCGGGGGTAGGGTGGGGCCACAATGGGGGGAGGGGGTTCGACTATTTACATAGGAATATATAGAGTTAATCTTTAAAAATCTTCTTCTCAAAAACCGGTAGTCCAGGAAAGCTGAAACGTATTTGCAAGCATCCTCAGGTAGTGTAGATTTAAAGTTGTAAAAATCATGACCCCCGGGGGTAGGATGGGGCCACAATGGGGGGTCGACTTTTTACATAGGAATATATAGAGTAAATCTTTAAAAATCTTCTTCTCAAAAACCGTCAGGCGAGGTAAGCTGAAACTTGTGTGGAAGCATCCTCAGGTAGTGTAGATTCAAAGTTGTGAAAATCATGACCTCCGGGGTTAGGGTGGGGCCACAATGGGGGGTCGACTTTTAACATAGGAATATATAGAGTGAATCTTTCAAAATCTTCTTCTCAAAAACCGTCAGTCCAGGAAAGCTGAAACTTCTGTGCAAGCATCCTCCGGTAGTGTAGATTCAAAGTTGTGGAAATCATGACCCCCGGGGGTAGGATGGGGCCACAATTGGGGGTCGACTTTTTACATAGGAATATATAGAGTAAATTTTTAAAAATCTTCTTCTCAAAAACCGGTACCCAGGAAAGTTAAAACTTATGTGCAATGATCCTCAGGTAGTGTAGATTCAAAGCTGTGAAAATCATGACCCCCGGGGGTAGGGTGGGGCCACAATGGGGGGAGGGGGTTCGACTATTTACATAGGAATATATAGAGTTAATCTTTCAAAATCTTCTTCTCAAAAACCAGTAGTCCAGGAAAGCTGAAACTTATGTGCAAGCATCCTCAGGTAGTGTAGATTCAAAGTTGTGAAAATCATGACCTCCAGGGTTAGGGTGGGGCCACAATGGAGGGTCGACTTTTAACATAGGAATATATAGAGTGAATCTTTCAAAATCTTCTTCTCAAAAACCAGTAGTCCAGGAAAGCTGAAACTTATGTGCAAGCATCCTCAGGTAGTGTAGATTCAAAGTTGTGAAAATCATGACCCCCGGGGTTAGGGTGAGGCCACAATGGGGGGTCGACTTTTAACATAGGAATATATAGAGTGAATCTTTCAAAATCTTCTTCTCAAAAACCGTCAGTCCAGGAAAGCTGAAACTTCTGTGCAAGCATCCTCCGGTAGTGTAGATTCAAAGTTGTGGAAATCATGACCCCCGGGGGTAGGATGGGGCCACAATTGGGGGTCGTCTTTTTACATAGGAATATATAGAGTAAATTTTTAAAAATCTTCTTCTCAAAAACCAGTACCCAGGAAAGTTAAAACTTATGTGCAATGATCCTCAGGTAGTGTAGATTCAAAGCTGTGAAAATCATGACCCCCGGGGGTAGGGTGGGGCCACAATGGGGGGAGGGGGTTCGACTATTTACATAGGAATATATAGAGTTAATCTTTCAAAATCTTCTTCTCAAAAACCAGTAGTCCAGGAAAGCTGAAACTTATGTGCAAGCATCCTCAGGTAGTGTAGATTCAAAGTTGTGAAAATCATGACCCCCGGGGTTAGGGTGGGGCCACAATGGGGGGTCGACTTTTTACATAGGAATATATAGAGTGAATCTTTCAAAATCTTCTTCTCAAAAACCGTCAGTCCAGGAAAGCTGAAACTTCTGTGCAAGCATCCTCCGGTAGTGTAGATTCAAAGTTGTGGAAATCATGACCCCCGGGGGTAGGATGGGGCCACAATTGGGGGTCGACTTCTTACATAGGAATATATAGAGTAAATTTTTAAAAATCTTCTTCTCAATAACCGGTACCCAGGAAAGTTAAAACTTATGTGCAATGATCCTCAGGTAGTGTAGATTCAAAGCTGTGAAAATCATGACCCCCGGGGGTAGGGTGGGGCCACAATGGGGGGAGGGGGTTCGACTATTTACATAGGAATATATAGAGTTAATCTTTAAAAATCTTCTTCTCAAAAACCGGTAGTCCAGGAAAGCTGAAACGTATTTGCAAGCATCCTCAGGTAGTGTAGATTCAAAGTTGTTAAAATCATGACCCCCGGGTGTAGGGTGGGGCCGCAATGGGGGGTCAACTTTTAACATAGGAATATATAGAGTAAATCTTTAAAAATCTTCTTCTCAAAAACCGTTAGTGCAGGAAAGCTGAAACGTATGTGCAAGCATCCTCAGGAAGTGTAGATTTAAAGTTGTGAAAATCATGACCCCCGGGTGTAGGGTGGGGCCACAATGGGGGGTCAACTTTTTACATAGGAATATATAGAGTTAATCTTTAAAAATCTCCTTCTCAAAAACCGTTAGGCCAGGAAAGCTGAAACTTGTGTGGAAGTATTCTCAGGTAGTGTAGATTCAAAGTTGTGAAAATCATGACCCACTGGGGTAGGGTGGTGCAAAAATTGAGGGTCGACTTTTTACATAGGAATATATAGAGTAAATCTTTAAAACTCTTCTTCTCAAGAACCATTTGACCAGAAAAGCTGAAACTTATGTGGAAGCATCCTCAGGTAGGTTAGATTCAAAGTTATGCAACTCATGACCCCTGAGGTTAGGATGGGACCACAATGGGGGTTAGACCTTTTACATAGAAATATATATATAGAGTACATCTTTAGAAATCTTCTTCTCATAAACCGTTAGGTTAGGAAAGCTGAAACCTATGTGGAAGCATCCTCAGGTAGTGTAGATTCAAAGTTGTGAAAATCATTACCTCCGGGGGTAGAGTGGGACCATAATGGGGGGTCGACTTTTTACATAGGAATATATAGAGAACATCTTTAAAAATCTTCTTCTCAAGAACCATTTGACCAGAGAAGCTGAAACTTATGTGGAAGCATCCTCGGGTAGTGTAGATTCAAGATTGCGAAAATCAGGACCGTTGGAGGGTAGGGTAGGGCCACAATGGGGAGGGTCGATTTTTAACATAGGAATATAAAGAGTGAATCTTTTAAAATCTTCTTCTCAAGAACCATTTGGCCAGGAAAGATGAAACTTGTATGGAAGCATCCTAGTGTATATTTAAAGTTGTGAAAATCATTTCCCCCAGGGGTAGAGTGTTTCCACAATTGGAAATCGAATTTCTACATAGAAATATATAGAGTAAATCTTTAAAAAATCGTCTTCTCAGAAACTAATAAGTTAGGAAAGCTGAAACTTGTTTGGAAGCATCCTCAGGTAGAGTAGATTCAAAGTTGTAAAAATTATGATTCCTGGGGGTAGAGTGGGGCCACAATAGGGGTGGAATTTTTACATAGGAATATTAAGAGTAAATCTTTAAAAATCTTCTTCTCAGAAACTAATCAGCAAGGTGATTATTTAATATTGTTTAGATTTTGGCTACTGGATGATTCCTGGACGATTGGGTCTCACAAGGGGTTCAGAGTTTGATGGAGGTTTATATCCCATTTAAAACACTTGTTTAGGATCTTTCTGAGAGCTGCAATGCTCAACATGTGATATTACTATAAAATCATCCTGTTAGAAAAGGGACTAATGATAATAAACATAAGGATATCCAGTGGAAAAAAATTGGTTTTTATTTATACAGGATCTACATGTACTACATTGTCCAGATAGTTTTTATTATGACTTCATTAAGCTGATTTTATCATACCTATTGTTCCTCAGGTGAGCGATGTGGCCCATGGGACTCTTGTATTCTTATGAAACAGAATTCATTTAAAAAAAACTTGTGCAAGAAAGAATAAAACTCTTGCTGTTTTAACTTGGCAAAAAAAACTTCGACAATGTGTCATATTTTTTTAAACATAAGTAGATATGCTACGGAACACTTTTTCCCGCAACTGTTTCACCCTCAACAAAAAAAAATATATTATGTATTATCGAATCATAGTAAGAATGTGAATTTCATTGAGGGTGATCAATGACTCTTGCTTTCAACTCCATATTTAGATATATTGATGATGTTTTATCCATTAACAACTGTTACTTTTACTCTTATGTTAACTTAATATATTCCAGTGAGTTTCAAATAAAAGTTACCACAGATTCAGAAATATCTGTTTCATATTTCTATATTTTATTACAAAAATACGTTAATGCTAACCTAACAACAAAACTATATGATAAACGTGATGGTTTTAAATTGTCCATCGTCAGTTTACTTTACTTATATAGCAATATACGATCATCACCTGCTTATTGGGGTTTATGTCTCTCAGATTGTTCGTTATGCAAGATCATGTTCTACATACGATAAATTTATTAAACAAGGCATGCTACTTACAAACAAGTTGTTGGAACAAGAATATCAAGAACCTTGATTGAAATCATCTTTAGGCCAATTTTATGGTCGATACAATAACCTTGTCAGCAAATAAAATGTTTCATTAGGTTTCATTAGGTTGATTGACGTTTTTAATACTTGTTAAACTATCATTTATACAGCGGACTGACTACGGTTTCTTCCGTTTTTCAAGATCTGGGTCGCATGGCTACTGACGTTTTTCATACTAATTGTCTACGGGCTTTTACGTTTTATTCCCGATTACGACAAAGAGCACACGGCGGGTGCGACCGTTCGGCAGGGGATGCTTTCCTCCTAGGCACTTGATCCCACCTCTATCTTTTAAGAGGTCCGTGTTGCTCTGCTTTAAATTCATATTTCGCTATCTGGATTTTTGAGATGGTTGATTTTTCATTTTTCATACAATAAACTTTCTCTTGCATCGATACAGCTTATTCTTAATTATGACAGTTTTACTTTACCCGTTATTTTGTAAGCTTTTTCTGTGCTTTGTGTATGAAAACATACTTATAAAATTAAATTACCATAAGTGACAATAGTATGTTTGTCACCGAATAAATTGATACCAAAGGAATGTCTTTTCTACTAAGACATTCCTATTTCCTATTTTCATTTAGTGTATGCCAAAAATACTATTGACGCTCATTAACATATATTTATCAGCAATAATAAGCAGAGTTTAAAAACAACATCCAACAAATTTGATGAATTCAACAAGATGAATGTTTGCCTTTTAATCAATTAAATGTTTACTGAAAGGTCTGGAAAGGTTACTTAATGGCAGATATATATATCATTCAGTCCGCGGGTATGACAAGGCAACAAATCGAGTAAAAATTCCTCTGATCGATATGACGTCACAAAAAGCAGCATGATGTCATATTTTACTCAAGAAATCTGTCAATTTTAACCTTATCTCTGGTCCAAATTATGAAAACTACAGGCGTAAAATGTCACTAGAAGCTCTTTTAACAGAATATATCTTCAATTTCTCTGTATTTCGTATCGTTAACATTGATGACGTCACAAGCATGTTTAATAGAGAAGATCAATGTCGGGAGACAAATCATCGGAATGCAGTGTAAACAATGCCGAAATAAGACTTATTTAATACAGATACCCAAGATTTAGATGAGTGTCAGTAAGGATATAACCAGAATAATACAGGCATGGATATTTTGTTTTATTAGCGAGTGGTATAAGGTAAGCAGATAGACATTTATCTGGCTTGTCGACCGGCCTTTCCTCTGTCAGTGTGTACAAAAAAGACAAAAGTGTAACACTACCACAAATATTATGAAAGATGAATTTGGCAAATATCAAAAGCACATGACCTTAAATACTTGAAAAATGCTGCTAGAATCCTTTGGTCTGTTGTTGTAAATGAAAAATACGTAGTAATTTCAATGAAATTGAAAAAGTTGAGGAGGTTTCCGGTAAATAATGACAATATTTATAGGATTCTAGCAGCAATATTAATAAACATGAACTTATTGCCGATCGAATTATTGTATCATACATACAAATAAACTTCGGGGTAGTGTTACACTTTCTGATTTTTTGTTAAGGTACAAAAATGAATTATTTTTAACTGTCACGTGATACCATGGCACGGCAGCTTTAAAGATCGACTTGACTCCGAAGTAAAAATATATCTTGTTCAATACATTCACTTGATATTAATATTCAGCACTGTTTTCATTAAAATTAACAATTTTTAAAATGACCATAATATCGGCGATCATTAAACTCTGAGAACTTTGCCTTAACCTACCCGCGTCAGCCTCCAGTCATCTTTCAGTCACTTGACAAAATCACAGAGCTTCATCCTGTGTCAATTTGTAAGTAGACTTATATTCTTAAATACGTCGATGTGACCTATCCATGATAGCTAAAACTCGTTAATTGAAATCTTTTTTTTTCAAAAATTTTTTAGATATCACGGACCTATATTTTGGCACATTATCGTTATTTCAATGCTTTCATTTTATGTATGGTACTATGAGGCCTAAAAACATGTCATTCATTCAGCTATTACCCTCCATTTTATATTTTTACATGAAATGTGACCACTAAGTAATACTACCAGAATCAACTTTATTCCGTGATGTAGAATTTATTATTGTCTAGAATATTCTATATATATTTGTAATAAATGCAAATTCATGTGAAGAAATGGAGAAAAAAATAACCAAAGTTAGCATTGCAACACAATTTCATCAGTCATGAATATTATATTCAACATAATACTATATTATATTGAACATATTCATTGTATTTATTCAACAGATATATTGGTTAAACCATTTTAAAGAAAAAAATCAATACTTTTCTTTGCAATCATGGCTTCTTGCCGAAGCTACAACAGGTGCCCGTTATTACGTCATGACTGAAAAGGTAGGTTTATTAGCAAACGGCTCCCTACAGAAACAGGTACAGTTTCATGAGAGAGGTAATCCCTAAAATCTGATCATGATGTGCTTTTGACCTTTCATTCAACATAAAATTGGATGAATTCCAGAGCTTCATCCTGTGTCCTTTAATAAATTGTTTAAAATGGAGTCTCTAGCTAGAAGAAAACAAATGCAAATGAAAAAAGCATCACATAAATGTACAATAAGAGATTTGAATGTGCCAGTAGGTAGAAGTAAATTTATATACTTGCAAATGAATAAGCTTTACATACATGTCTAGAAGGAATTTAGGGGAGTCTAAATTTTTTTTTATGCTTTTTCACATCTTTGATGAATAGAAACGAAATCGCAAATAAAAGTTATATAGTGATGTTTGAGTATTTTTATGCTGAACGTTTCCTATTTTTTGAATACAGTAACTAGGAATACATGTTCTGGGCTCTAGAATGACTTCTTCAAATCTTCTTGCATTATCACAGGCTCTTGAATTACTTTTAAAATACTTCAGTCGCACGCTTTCATCAGTCAGATCTATTACCTTAACTTCTTTAGGGTCCAGCATCGTAATATTGATACGCACAACGAGACGAACTTTATATGGTTTATTTGTTACACTTGCCAATTCCTCCAACCCGGATATCGTTTTGCAACAAGAAATTAATCGCGATTCCTCGCCTTCGTTGCTTCCATTCTCCACATGCCTTTTTAGGCTTGTTTTTGAGTGGATATTTTTTGGGCGAAGACCACGTCTGAAACATTCATTAAAACGTAGTAATCTATACACATATTCGACTTTTTCTACTGCAACTTCTTCAGGAACCCCTTCTGATTCTGTTGTATCCCTAGAATGTTGATCATCATTCTGACATATCACAACTTCTTTCTAGGTAATTACCGTGGGTAAAATAGCATTATCCTTGTTCGGAGAAGACAAATCGTCTGAAGTAGTTGGTTTTGCTAAACTGAAGTCTTGTACAGGTATATATGTTTCTGAACATTCTGTTGTATCATCTCCGAAATTTCCAGTCTGGACATTTTTTATCTCAGAATCGTGATGAAATGAACCATCTTAGTCAGGTCCTTCAGCAATATCTTCGGTCAAGAGTTCTTGCTTATGTTTACCAGATGTTACCTTCGTTTTGTTTTCCACACCCCTTTTACCAACGTTATTAACATCTGCTTCATGTTTTTTATACTTCCTATTGGGCTCAACAACATCACATTCTAGAACAGTAAGCACACTAATTTTAAAATAGCATTATCAAATTGTGCATTGTGATTAAATAAAAATAATGATAACTAGATCTTTCTCGTTGCGATCAACGAGTGGGTCTTCCGTCCGATTTTGAATAGATTAGATAAAGCTCATCATTTTAAAGATAAAATCGTAAATCTAAGCGAAAAAAATTAGTGATTTTTTTTTTTGCGGCACTTGGGGCTTGAACGGGTCGCCTGGCCTCATGTCCACGACTCTTTCGAATGAGCTACTCGGACTCTCGCTTCAGGATTTTGATGCTTGATTTCTCGAGAACACGATTTTTAAACAAATTGCATATTCTGAATCAGTAAAAGGGTCACTATCAACTACTAAAATATGAATGTAAAATATTAAAAAATAAAAAAGTTCAAAAATTTGATTTTTTAAATTACTAGCATCCCTAAAAAAATTAGCGCTCTATCTTTACTTGTTTTTTAGATCTCTAGTCGACAAAATTGACTTTTAAAAATCGTAAACGGACGATAACTTCCGAGCGGAAGTGAATTTTCAAAAATTGTTCAGTAAGCATCAATTTCAGATAAAACGCGTTCATCTCTAAAATTTGAACGAAATCGATCCAGCCATATCCGAGAAATCGTCTGCACAAAATCGGTAAAACAAGAATAGAATTCCAGGGTCCCCCGCCGTTCAAGCAGTATACTAGTATACTGTACTGTGGAATCATTAAATTTCGTGGGGGCCAATTTTCGTGGATTGCTTAAATTTTACAGGTTCGTGGGGACGTAATTTCGTGTAATCTCTAAAACCTACAAAGGAAATATGATTTTATTACCCTTATTTATTAATTCGTGTAGGATGTTAAATCGTGGATGAGAGGTACCCACGAATTCCACGAAAATTGAACCACCACAAAATCTAATGATTTCACAGTATATGAAATTGCAATATATTCAAACATTCAGGGCTGTTCCAGAATTAAATGTGTGGGGAGGTTGGGAGGAACATTTTTTTACCCCGACCACCCATTTTTTCCAAAATTTGTAGGCATGAGAGCGCTTACAAGGTCAATTTTTGGATAAAACGGAGTCATTATTGTGGTCAGAGTCCCATAACTCCAGCAAAAAGTATCGACCAATGCTGATTTTCGAACTTGACCAAGGTAATAGGTGTATAAACATTTGGTATAAATTTAATGAAAATCCGTCAAAATTTGTAGGCATGAGAGCGCTTACAAGGTCAATTTTTGGATAAAACGGAGTCATTATTGTGGTCAGAGTCCCATAACTCCAGCAAATAGTATCGACCAATGCTGATTTTCGAACTTGACCAAGGTAATAGGTGTATAAACATTTGGTATAAATTTAATGAAAATCCGTCAAAATTTGTAGGCATGAGAGCGCTTACAAGGTCAATTTTTGGATAAAACGGAGTCATTATTGTGGTCAGAGTCCCATAACTCCAACAAAAAGTATCGACCAATGCTGATTTTCGAACTTGACCAAGGTAATAGGTGTATACACATTTGGTATAAATGTAATGAAAATCTGTCAAAATTTGTAGGCATGAGAGCGCTTACAAAAAAGTGTGACGGACGGAAGCACGGACACACAGACCCACGGACACACGGACGGACGCCCGGCATTTCTATGTCCCCGCTCCGCGTTGCGGCGGGGGACAAAAAAAGGGGGGGATAATAACTAGAGCCGAGTTCGTTGCAAAGCAAAGAGTAGGTCTTCCGCTTCAGGTCTAGAAAGGATTGTCAATCAGTCTGATTAAAACCACCCCCTTCTCCTCACACTAGTCAGAGCCTGACAGGCATTGATAGGAGGTCATCTTCACACGACCATTTCTTCCGACCAATCAGAGCTTTAGAAAATCGATTGGAACTCTTCAAATGGAGACAAACAAATTAATTCATGCCTGTTTTCTATGCACCTTCATTAAACAGATAAAGGCATATCTTTGTTTAGCTGCAGGTCTGTAGCTCCCGGTCTGAAAGAAATCAGATGTACGACCTGGGAGCTACAGTGCCGCCCATTGAAAAAATTGTATATTTATTGCGCAGAAAAACGTGAGCTAGTTTTGGACTAATTGACCTTATTGATACGCAAATTCTGTGAAAACAGTTAATACCATTGAATTCTTCATGCAATTTATTACTGATATCGTCTCTTTTCTTGCCTCGGATAGTCTTTTAAACACCATCACCAGCCCCGTAAATTGAAGTGGTGCAGTTTGTGTACATGTAAAAGTGGCGACTCTCGATCTCGATGTATATTTAACATATTTGATTTTCCGAGGTCGGTAGCGTGTTTCGAAGAAAGTCTGAGGCAGGTAAAGAGACGATATCAGTAGTAAATTGCATTAAACATTTAATGATACTAACTGTTTTCACAGAATTTGCGTATAAATAAGGTTGAATTAATCCAAAACTAGCGCACGTTTTTCTGCGCAATAAATATACAATTGTTTCAATGGGCGGCACTGTAGCTCCCAGGTCGTCCATCCGAATTTGTTCAGAACGGGAGCTACAGACCTGCAGCTAATCTTTGATAAGTAGGACTACATTTAGATTGTATGCAAAGGTGGAAGTCAAGTGAAGATAACCTGTTATCGATACTTATGAGACCCTGACGAATGTAAGGAGAAGGAAAATGGTTTTAATGAATCTAGATTATCAATATGATAATAGTAAGCTCAGAAAATCTAAAATGTGACTCAATTTCAAAGTATTATTTTCATACCAGGCAAGTTCTCCGTTTCACTTACTTCACGTTTAGGATAACTTCAAAAAACATATGTACATGCATATAATTATTCCGAACAGAAACACAAAATGATAAATTCCCATCTGTACAACTGATGACGCGATGAAAACTAGGCCTAGCCCTTTACCAAAGTGTAAGCAACACAATATCCTTTGCGCTGATGCATGAAAAACAGTGTTATGCTTCATAAACATATACTTACAGCTCTTCAGCTTAGAGATGAAATAATTTATGTAATGGGCAATGTTAAAATTAAAGAAATAAAACGAACACGAATTGTTAATAAACGATTGCGCCTTCTCCAAACTGAGGGTGCGCTATACGATAGATGCTCAGTGGGAGGGACAACTCTCCGTATAATGTTTGGTCATGCAAGAACTCAGCATCGTTTTTGCTAATGGTAACAAACTTTTCCGAAATCTTAACAGGCAAATAAAATTTTAAAACATACTCAAATCCGTGGTAGTGGTAAGGGAGGGGGAGTTGTGAGGCAGCTCTAACTTCTGTTGTTTAATATGATTTTGTTTAGATATGCCAAAACAATTGTTTTGCCTTCTAAAAGATGTGGTAGTGGTGGTGGCGGGGGTGGGGTTGCCCCAAAATTCAATTTTCTAAACGTTAAATTTTGGTTGCGAGAAAGGGGGCACTGCTTCCACTGGACCATCTAGAGGTACTGTCAGCAAGCTCACAAATGATACCGCCGCTAAAAAAAAAACCCATAACTCAAGTATTTCTCCATTAGAGAATAATGGATGCTTCTTTTTCTTATAGTGAGTCAGACACTGAACTTGCACAAATGACCAGATCTCAGGTCAGGACATATTTACAGCTCACAAGCAATCTCTATGTCAAATTTTAGCTTTTACTCATTTATATTACTACAAGATGTGACACAGACAGGATTAAAGCATTTTATAATATGACTTTGAACTTGCACAACTGACCCTGGGTCAAGATTATGGCACATCCTCGGTCAGAAGCAATCTTTGTATGAAAGAGAAACTCCCAATGTTTCTCCTTAACTGACTTGGGGACAAAATCATTACACACCCTCGGGTCAAAAGCAATATTTGTGTGAAGTAAGAAATTTCAATGTGGACCGGACACGAATTTTAATCCAAACTGATTATCTTTGTTAATGATGATAATCCAGCATCAATCATCACCTACATGTACCTTAATAGAAAATATGCAACAACTTGTTGCGAATACCCACCCATCCCCCCCACCCCTTTCACCGTTCAAATAAGACAAAATCTATTTTTGAATCAATATTACACACGTGCATTGGGAACAGCCCTTTTACTTGAAACTTTTGCTCACTGTTGCTTATTACATCCCATATAACATTTTCATCAATTGTGAATGCAAATGTTTTATATCAAAATCGAATTCTTTTGATATCAAAAAATCATTTACATTTTCTGATATCAGAAAATCGATTTTTTGATATCAGAAAATAAGACCTACATAAAATTACTATCAACCTAATGAATGCTCCCTGCAATGCAACTTTTGTAATTTGTTAGAAATTGTGTTTCAAGCCTGTAGATGTCTTCTAAGAATAATAATGTATGCCTTATTTTAAACCCGGTTTTATTCTGACAAGTTTTGCCACATATACAATAATCAACACTGCTTTCTTTGCGATTTGCTGTGAATATTGAATTGATCCTAAAAAAAATGATGGCCTCGCATAATATAAAGAGTTATACAGGCGTACAGCTAGCGCTTTCAATACATAAGACCAGAATTATCAAGAACGCTTATTAAATTTAACATTAAAATAAATATTCAAATAAAAGACAACAAATATTTAAGTGCAAATCTGGCTTTGTAGTTCGGCAATTTGATTTTGGGTCAAGGGAGTATTCATTAAATAGGTGAAATTTATTCGCCATTTTCTTTAAATTTCTGATATCAGGAAATATAATTCTTGATATTAAAAAAATCAGTTTGTATTTCTGATATTAAAAAATCATTTTCTGATATCAAAAAATCGAATTTCAGATATCAGAAAATGATTTTTTGATATCAGAAAATAGAGTTTTTAATATCAGAAAATGGATTGTATTGTCTGATATCAAGAATTCGAATTTCTGATATCAAAAAATCATTTCCTGATTTTAGAAATTCGAATTCTTGATATCAAAAAATCATTTTCTGATATCAGAAAATACCTCAAAAATATTAAAAGGGCGACCCATAGATTTTCGACACATTTTGAAAAAAACAATAGAACCCGTGCATTTGGCGGTGGGGGGGACACAGCAATGAGTTTGTTAAACGACCATGTAGAAAAAAACTACAAAAGTGATCATGTTACCGCTAGCATCTAAACAAAACATTTTTAAAAATAATCACTTTTCCCTCCATTCCGGACAAGTCTTTTATCGTGCCAGCCTCTACCGTGTAACATGGAAATTTGATTTTAATTTGATCTGATTTTAATCCTGTCTTTTGAGAATGTTTCATTTTCTAAATCCTCCTTTACTTTGTACACCCTGCCAAATAATGCATCCAATCTCTCTCTCTCTCTCTCTCTCTCTCTCTCTCTCTCTCTCTCTCATTTCTGTGCAACTCTAAAAAATTTCTATTACTTTTTACGATGTATGTAAAACCTCTCAGCTTTAATTAGCGGAAATATTCATGGGTAAATATAAAAAAAAATAAGTTGAAACACAAGTCAATCTTACATGTACCGGTCAAAATCTCGTACAGTTGTGATCGTACAAGATATCAATTAACATGCACGTGGGATAAAGTTCATGTAGAAGAACAAGAAGCTACCGCGAATCAGTTTTCCACTCGCGAGGGTGCGAGAGATGATCGACATTTAAAGGTCTAATCTTTGTGGTTTTTTGTTGTTGATCTTAAACATTATTTGTATATAGTTTTTATAACATTTAAGACGAACAAATATACCATCGATTTATGTCTGACAATGTTTCTGATTTGGAATAATATCGCTTTTATTAATTTCAAGAACGACTTCTTAATTCAAACTCTAATGTTTAATTGAATAAATTTAAGATGAACAAACCTTTAAAACAGAAAATTAAAACAGTTCTTGTATATTAACTCAAACACATATATATGTAAGACGCGGATCATGTTGTTAGATAACCGCTGACCTCTAGGTAGTGCAGCCGCGACCGATCTCCTCGGCCGCGGGCGAGTGATAGCTTACGTAAAGGTACAACACACACAGCTCAGAACCCAGGAACATTTGAAATGTTTGCAGTATAATGACTAAACTATAATTAAGAGAAGTTTTTTTGTTTACATTGATCTATCTGTCTGATATTGCTTCAGTTTGAGAATGACATTGCTTTTATTAGGTCACCTAAGTAAACTCAGGGGACCTATTGCTATCTGTTTTAGTCCGTCGTCGTGCGTCGTGCGTTAACAATTTACATTTTTAACTTCTTAAAAACTACAAGGTCAATTGTTCCCATATTTGGTGTGAAGCATCTCTATGGTAAGAGGAATGTAAATTGTGAAATTGGTGGCTCTACCACCCCCAGGGTGCCACAGGTGGGGCCAAATATGTAAAATAAAAAAACAGCCAAATTTTACAAAATCTTCTTCTCTACTCCCACACATGTGAGGAAAAAACTGATTGCATGGTTATGATGTCCATGAAGACCTCTACCAAAATTGTGAAATTCATGGCCCCTGGGTCAGAGGTTCAGGCTCTAGGGTAGGGCCAATATAGTCATATAGTAAAAATGTAATAAATCTTAGAAAATCTTCTTCTCTACTCCCATAGATATTTGTTAAAAACTAAATACATGGTTATGATGTCCATGAAGCCCTTTACCAAATTGTGAAATTCATGGCCCCTGGGTCAGGGGTTCAGGCTCTAGGGTGGGGCCAATATGGTCATAGTATAAAAATGTATTAAATCTTAGTAAATTTTCTTCTCTAAGCCCATAGATATTTGTTAAAAACTAAATGCATGGTTATGATGTCCATGAAGCCCTCTACCAAAATTGTGAAATTTTTGGTTTCTGGGTCAGGGGTTCAGGCTCTAGGGTGGGGCCAATATGGCCATATAGTAAAAATGTATTAAATCTTAGAAAATCTTCTTCCCTACTCTCATAGATATATATTAAAAACTAAATGCATGGATATAATGTCCATGAAGCCCTCTACCAAAATTGTGAAATTTTTGGTCTCTGGGTCAGGGGTTCAGGCTCTAGGGTGGGGCCAATATGGCCATATAGTAAAAATGTATTAAATCTTAGAAAATCTTCTTCCCTACTCTCACAGATATATATTAAAAACTAAATGCATGGATATGATGTCCATGAAGCCCTCTACAAAAATTGTGAAATTAATGGTCCCTGGGTCAGGGGTTCAGGCTCAAGGGTGAGGCCAAAATGGCCATATAGTAAAAATGTATTAAATTTTAGAAAATCTTCTTCTCTACTCCCATATATATTTGTGAAAAATTAAAGGCCTGGATATGATGTCCATGAAGTCTTCTACCTAAATTGTGAAATTTATGACCCCTGGGACAGGAGTTTAGGCACTAGGGTGGGGCCAATATGGCCATATAGTAAAAAATGTATTAAATCTTATACTCCTGTATATGTGAAAAACTAAAGGCATGGATATGATGTCCTTGTGTTAAGTGGCATCAAATAGTATGTAGGTCATGGGCCCAGGGGGTGGTCCTGTTCCACCTCAAACAGGAAGTGCCAGAATATCTTGAAAACGGTTAAGAACCCTACCCCTAAACCATATATATTCTTGTTCCCTGTGTTAAGGGCCATGAAATGGTATTAAGGTCATTTTCCCGGGGGATGGTCCTGACCCCCTCAAACAGGAATTGCACAAATAACTTGAAAACGGTTGAGATCCCCACCCCTAAACCATATATATTCTTGTTCCTTGTTAAAGGGCCATCAAATAGTATGTAGGTCATGGACCTCAAGGGTGGTCCTGACCCCCATCAAACAGGAAGGGCCCAAATATCTTGAAAACGGTTAAGAACCCCACCCCTAAACCATATATATATTCTTGTTCTTTGTGTCAAGGGGCATCAAATGGTATGTAGGCCATGGGCCCGGGGGATGGTCCTGACCCCCCCTCAAACAGGTAGTGCCCGAATATCTTGAAAACGGTTAATATCCCCACCCCTAAACCATATATATTCTTGTTCCTTGGGTCATGTTAGTTCACCTGATATATAGTAACGGACACCTGGAAACATCATGAAACTTTGTGGGTCATCCCTACTCTATATGATAGCCTCGTTCGTTTGGAAGACTTTATAATCGCCCCGATTATAATTACATCTTGTTTCCCCTTGCTTCTTCCATATGGAGTTATCTTCCTTTGCTTGTTCATATTAAGTAATTAATCATTGAATATAATGTAATTATAAAGAAATTGTATGATCGAAAGAGTTATGCTAGGCTTTTTATCATTTGAAACAAAAACAGTTTTTGAACTTTCAAAACAAACATTAGACTTGTTAATAGTAAAGTAATAATTGGCTAACTAAAATCACTGATATAAAGGTAAAATGAGTTTGGTATATATGCCCCAGATGGTGATTCTCAACGAATGTAGAATAATCAAAAACTGGAACAGGTGAAGTGAGTAACTCATGATAGCTTTTATCGATAAAGCTGGGTTTTTTTTTTCGTTTGTTTAAATGCCCACAGGGAAAGTTTCTGTCTGCCCCGGGGGGATGGGGGATGAGAGGTTGTTTTAGATAAAACATGAAAAATAGCCACCTTGTTATTATTATTAAATTATTTTCTATCAGAGTCTTGCCCCTTTTCAATATCAGGTCATGCACTCTTATGATCTTTTTAGTTTTTCACTAAAATGATAGGTTTAATAGTCCTTTTTGAAAGATTTTAGGCAGGGAGGTGGTCGTCATTAAAAAAATTTGTATTCCAGAATAAAACTTAAGAAAAACATGTATACTTTTAAGTAACTTTTTCTAAAGAATTGAAGCATCCTGTTTTAGCTGGTACAGTTTCAGCTGTTAATTTATGTCAATTATACGCACAAAGACTATTGCTTACTTGCCGAATGAAAACAGGTACCTGTTAACAAGACAAGCTTTCTACACTCATATTACGCAATATCGGTACAAAATAATTTTGTAACGACATTGATAACACCATAATAAACAACTTTTTTGAGTTATAAAGCAAAGACTATTAAGGGCTCTAGGCCCCTAATTTAAGGGGTCAGCCCTTTTTCAATGGTGTCAAGTGAAAGCCCTTGATATTTTGCACATTTTTTGTTCTGTGTGTGTTCAGAACAAATTTTAAACTAAAGAGCTACCAGACAAACTCACCACGAAAAATCAGCATATTTTGAAACATAAAATTCAAATTAATTTTTTGAAACTTTAAATTGGGAAAATTGTAAAAACAAAACTCAGAGGACAACGTTCAACGTAAATATTTTCAAGATATGTAACTTTGTAACACATGCTATAAGCGGTTTCAGAGCCGCCTTTGTGTGCACAGGAATGCCTATATTTTTTTTTAAAAAGAGGAATAACTCAGTACCGAAAGTGTTGATTTCAATTATATTCAATTGATATACAGAAATTGCTATTTGCAATATATCCTGAAAATTTGAACGTAATAGGACAACAAACAAACGAGATATTTAAGTTTCAAATAACGCCTAGAAGAAAAAAAAGAATTAACAACAGAATCAGTACAAGGTCTTCCGTTGAATACGGAAGACCTTAATAACATGAAGAAAACTGAAAAAGAAACAATAGAATAATAGTAGGGTCTTCCGCTTAAGACTGAAGACCCTAATAACATTATTTTAAAAGCTGACAGGAATTCATAAAATATTTTGATTATCATATTATTTTCGATCGCTCATGATTGAAGTGATACTTGGGTAAACTGTATATTGTAAAAATGTGTCACATTCATTGAAAAGGAATATCTTACACACCAGGGAGGGGTTTTTTTTTGTTTGTATAAAATCCACACCTAGCAGCTCTTACGTTTAGGACATATTCTATTGGAATGCTTTTGGGTTTTTTTTTCTAGGTTATTCTCGTACATTTCGTTACTCAGAGATGTCACATTAAATTGTTCCTTGTTGAAGAGACTGAACTTAAAAAAAACATTATTACTTTGTGCTCTGTAATTAAATGGAATTCAGAGGAACACTTTTGGAAAAAGTACACACTGTTCTGCAATGATTTTTGATATTCTTCATGCATTGGTTGTCTACAAATCTTTCCTACTGATGAACTTGTTCAAGAGAATAAAACACCTAAATTTGGACATGAAGTATTGCCTTTGTTATTTATTCAAGTCAGCTGTTAAGGACGACAGATCTAAATCGATTTATGTATCTTTATTGCGCACCTAAATGGGGTGATTGCTACGAACGATGAACTCTCAGAATTACGTTACATTCAATGAACTTCAATTTTTATATATTCCCAATTAATGGATTAAAACGTAGGAATATCTGTTTCATTTTTCATATACTCACCATTTGATATAAATGTATGCAAGATTATAGATCGCATGAAATGTATACATCTTAATTTATGATAGGAGTTTAGTGAGCATATCAAATCACTATAGACATATAGCCCCGTCCTACAAAAAGTATACGAGTAAAATTTGTATTTTTTCTCCTTCATCTTGTCTATAGATTTTATCAACGCAGCACAGTTAAGGCTGTCAATAAATTCCGTTCAGACAAAAAGTACGGGAAATGTGCATTATGACATCACAGAATATTACAAACCTCGAAAGTACTAATAAATTCATTTATTAGCAAAATTAATTTATACTATTCTTTTAATCAAGAACAACGAATGCTATTACTTACAATTTCAATGTCTGTTATATCGTACACACTGAAAAATAAGCGAGAGGTCGTTCTCGCTGTACTACAAAATATGACGTCATATGCTTCAAAATGACGCATTAAGTTAAGTCATTGAAGGCTATCATGCGGTTTTTTAGCGATGAAAAATAAATTTCATAGATTAACGGAACATTATAAATGAATATTTTGTTTAACATTATTATTAGTAGAATGCTACCTATATAGTCTTATTTTCAATTTGTTATAATTATGCATCATATTAAGAGGCAACCTCGGTTTTGTATAAAATATCGTATATTTTAAAGCTGGGTGCCTAAATAAATCACTTTATTGCAAGGGCATACACTTATCTGATCATGACAAACTTTTACATGTAAATTTGAAATATGCTATGTAATTTAAAAACTTCTAAGATCCTTGTGAAATCTCACAAATTAATTATTTTTTAATGAAATTAACACTGTGACCTTCAAAATTATTCAACATATGCATTATAAATTAGGGTTTTTTCTAACAAATAATATTATCTTACAAAGTTCACAGCATTTTTTTAAATCTACTATATAACATCAAGTTATTTTATAATTCAGTTGTGAATTTTGATATGAGTATGCCCTTGCAATATTCACATTTTTAAATGACCTCAAAACCACAAATACATCTGCTTGTACCATGCGACTGCCATATCACGTGACCACTATGAACATAAAATATTGTACTATTATATATATATTTCAGAAATATATTGCATTTGAGCGACTGTTATTGATTTTAAAAAGGACATGTCCGATGAACTAAAGTATACGTGTTTTCATTACAAAAATTCGCCGATATTTTTATTGACCGCCTTAACTGTACTGCGAAATGTTGTCCATGTACGATGAGAGGAAAATACTTCAATTAGCATATCCGTAACATTTTTAAAAATGCAAAAGTCATTTATTTTTTGTCGTTTCATCAGTATTCATTGCATATCACGTTTTGTGATTTTGCTCATGCACAAATAAATGTCAACTGAAGTGCAGCATCCAATTTCCTATTGTATTGACAAGAATGACCGTTAAATTGAGATAGCAGTTTTTCACTTAATCTACGAAATTTGATGTCCCCATAAGGAAAAATGAAAGTACCTGGTGTTTACCTAACTTAACCTTTCACAATGTCACGCGTATACTCCATGGATGCCACTGTCATAAATTTTGCTAAAACTTGTTCATTGGAGTCTGTACTTTTTAGATTGTATAAATCATTTTACATCAATTACGCGAATATATTATTTGCATTATTTGCATGTTCTGTTATCAATGGCTTCTATTTCAAATCTTTAAATTTTGTCCCATTCGGGTATTATACCCATTTCCTCTACTGTGCTAATGTCTACCCATTCAAAGAAGGAAAAGGTCACAAACCGGAACAAAAAATGATGTTGCCTGGTAAAAAAAAATCATTGATTATTGTCGTACATTAGTACATCGATGCAAGCTACTGACGCTAAAAAAGAATGAAAAATGACAATAACGGTCTCAAAAATTCATAAAGCGAAATACAATATTAAAGCAGAGCAACACGAACCTCTAAAAAGGTAGAGATTGAATCAGATGCCTTGGAGGAGTAAGCACCCCCTGTTGACCGGTCGCACCCACCCTGTGCTCCTTGTCACAATTGAGCTGTCATGATCGAGGTAAATGTCAAAATCGGGAAAAGTTCGTTATAGGGAAAACAGGAAAGGTTGATAATTTGGTTTGTTTGTGATAATCAAAATACAAACCTTGAGCAAACACGGACCTCCATTACATTGGAGCTCTTATTTAAAAATTATCAAAGTCATGGAAGAATTTTTATCGGTTATTAGAATTAAAAGTTGATATGTACATTTGTGTAATATATTGCGTGACCTGTATTTTAAAATTGTCGCATTTTTATTTGAGTTTTAGTAAAACTACTGACCGTTAAAATGAGATATATATATAGTCAAAACATCGATCAAAGTGTAGACCAAAACTAAATTCGACATTACACACATTTTCAAGAATAACAATATGAAGGTTTTTCTAGAGACATGGAAAACAGCCTGACGACCTCTCAAAAGAAAAAAAAACTAACGGAAACTGGACTCGCTTGCAATATTGTACAATCAAACATTATTCGACAAATTGTTGTTGTTTTGTAAATTATCAACATTAGTATTATCAATACATGTTTGATTAAAGTTCTTTGCATATAAATCTTCATGATGCTTTAATTTCGTCTCATTTGCTCTCATTGATGATTGGCAAAATCGTTATAAATGTATTGCTTCCGTGCCTTTTTTGGTCTTTAAAAAAAAGACTCTACTAATATCTAGCAATTTGGTATGAAAAATTACCAAAAAACCTGCTTTGATAAAAAATAAAAAATAAAAATACAATAAATAACATTCAAATAAAGTTTTACTTGTGTTGCCTTTATGAAATTATTAATGTAATAGGGGTGCCCACCTTTACGTTTTCTTGTCAACGTAGAACGACAATCATTCATTTCCTTCTTTGGCTCCATCGCATCTTCAAGCCTTAGTAAAATGAAATTTTAAAAAAGAAGATATAAATGGGATAAAGCTAAGAATAAACAATATAGAGGTACTTTCCTAAACGGTTATACTAATTAAGGGGAAATACAAGTGAGAAATAAAAAAAAGAACTATTGGAACACTGGATATTTAAATTGTGTTGGCATTCAAACTAGCGTTTACAACAAATTTGAGTTAATTGAAATATTATTAATGTATTATTTATAAAAAGTAGAAACCTACCCAGATCTAAAATTACAAGAGAGTTCTTTAAACATTTATCAATAGAAGATATGAAGGGCATGGTTGTAGGGGAAACAACTAGGTAAAACACTTACTCACATTCAGCATTTTAATTCCCCCGTAATGATATAGACTCATTTCCAGGGATGAGCAATTCACAAAAGTAAATATCATAATACAATATACATTAGTATACCTACATTTAAAAAAAATATATTTACTGAAAGTCA
Source organism: Magallana ariakensis (assembly GCA_020458035.1). Lineage (NCBI taxonomy): Eukaryota > Metazoa > Mollusca > Bivalvia > Ostreida > Ostreidae > Magallana > Magallana ariakensis. The sequence goes on from CM035811.1 coordinate 51,760,109, forward strand.
TCCCAAAAAACGTTTTCCTAGAAGACTGATTGATTGATGTAAATTAAATAAGCAGGTTCTTAAACATTCTAGATATACAAGCAATAATATCTTTCTACATCGATTTACAATATTGATTTTTTTTTTATCTAAATCTAAATATGATGCATTTTTTTTTTAAATTGGCTGCTAGAAGCAACCAAGACTAAATATTGAGAAAATCCGAATCTCATGAAAATAAATTGTTTCCAAATAATATAAATTTAAAAATTGCAAACAACCTCGGTTAATGTCATATTTCTCATTATAGTCAAACGTCTGTGCAGGATACATTACTTGTAAAATGTTACTATGGAAACTACTAAAAATATCACACTGTGTGGGTTTTTTCTGTTTTTTTATATGCCTAAATGGATTGCTATTAAAACTTTGCATTAATATTTATTTTATGACAAGGTATATATCATTTATGTATTTTGACATATATTTCTATGGCTACAATACCACCGCATAAACATGTTCAAAAAATTAAAGGTTACAACACCCTAATGTGTAGATATTTCAAAATATCTCTTGTATTTAGGTATTTCCACCTTTCAGGTGAAAGAACTTTTGATTTTTTTTTGTTTTGTTTTTTTTTGTTCTTTTTTTTTCTATTTATATCGGGGTGAATTTTTTGTTTTTTGGGTCATCTAAACAATTTAAATTTTATGTAACTTGTCATAAAAAGTTATTGTTCCAAATGACCCTGTGTCCAAAAATTCCCAGAACTTACAGAGTTATTGCCCTTTGAGTAGGAAATGCTTGTTATTGCTACTCCTCTGAAACCATAAACGATAGAGACTTGAAAATGTACGAAAGGCTTGTTATTGTTTTTACAGTCAACCTATTCATATTGTACAAAGACAGCTAGCCTCTAGAACACTCTTTTATTGTTAGGTTTTCTATTTATAGGCTTGTGTAATGAATGTTAGAGAGTATTAAGAAATGGTAGGAAAGAACAACTATCCATATAATCTTTTTTATGGTGCATTCAAACGGAAGACCTCTCGTTGCTCGCAACGAGATCGCGATAGCGTCTAGTTTCTATCTATTTTCTTATTAAGAGTTTATTTTATTACAAATTATCTAGGTGCATACATTATTATATTTCTAAAAAAAAGGCTTCTACTTCTATACTTCTAGAATGTAAACTTTGCTAGTTAAATGCACAGAAACGAAATTACCAATTCACTTACTTATCTTTGGTAATTTCGCCATGTACGTAGGATCCTTTTGAATCCGTGGCTATGCAAGAAGTGTCAATAGTTTGTTCATGTAAGACGATTTCTTCTTCCTCTATATTCTCGGTTATATTTTGATCTGTCATGCCTTTACAACGATGCTGGCTATCAAACTCTGTGTATGCACCTTTATTTTTAAAAGTGCTAATTTGTCTCGCTTCATTGCATCTCTTTGTTATAACGAAATGTTCCGTTTGAGTTTTAGAGACAGCTTCTATTTTATTTGTATATGTATTGATTTCTTTTCCACCGTCATCTACAACTAAAGAATCAGGCCACAACTTCATATGTTTCCTTTCAGGTTCTTCAACCCCTTCATCAGATCCTAAAACAGATGCATTAAAAAAGACGTACATCTTAAGACATGTTTATGAAATATTTAGTGGACATAAATCACACAAAATGAACATAACGCACCGACTTGCACAAGATAACATAAGAAATATGAGTACTTAACCCTAATTACTTTATTAGATTTAAACAAGGGTTGCCAAGGCCTGAAAAAGTACTTTTCCGTAACTTAGCAGATGACAATTTTCAGTAATTTTGAATAAGAAAAATGTCATCAGTCATGCATCGCCCACACTGAAATTCACATTAGTACTATAATTCGACATTATGCATAAGAGAATATTTATTTTCTTGAAGGCGACACAGTTTCCTAATTAAAAACTAAGAAAAAGTCTCCTTTTGTCATAACTATTTACGTTTCAAAAATATGACAAATTGTTGAAGTCCTTTTTTTCCAAATAATAGCATAATGGAAATTAATATTTTCATACACTGGTTCCAAATCACGCGTATTTAGGAATATTAAATATAATTCTATTTTTGGGAAACACAGTAAAAGGAACTGTACATTTTTTTCTTTCTTTATACACTAGTATTGTTATAAGTATTAACACACCAAATAATCAAATCAAGTATTAAGAACATGTGTAAAAGTATCTTTATAGGTTGAGTAGATGCAAATTATTACATTTTAATCGTGCACGATATCTTTTTACGATTTCATTGGTTTGCAATGCCCTATCATTTATGATCTATGAAATACCGGTATATGTGATGGGTATTTTTGAGCTTTAAAATTCTTGTAAGTTTCAATTAGACTTTGACACAAACCTCCCCGCTTTTTTCTAGGCAATTTTTCGTAATCAACAGTCCCCTGCTCCATTATTATCACGTTTCCTAATATGAACGTCAAAAATATTCAATTAATCTAGCCGTGAAACGATAATAATCAATCTGATTTGACCAAACGTAGCCTTTTTACTCATCCCTACAATTAAAATTAGGACTTATTTTAAAAAAAATAGTTTTAAAGTACATTGTTTGAAGTACTTATTTCTAATCAAGAAGAATAAAAGGACTTCATTATCTAAATTAAGTTTTTTAGAAAAATGATAGTTTCGATTACAATTTCAGAAAATAACACGGTAACAGTTTAGTTAAGTGTACTTATCCAAATATTCTCGATCTTTGATTTTTTGTATCTGAAGACAAGAAAAAACACCGCTCAATATTATGAGTTTTAATGCAATCAAAGTCTAATAAAGGGTACTTTTGAAATACCGAAATCAATGTGTCTGAATGATTTAAAGTCATATCTTTATTGATCAGAACAAAGCAACGTGGCAACGAAGTTTTTTATTTTTTATTTTACGTCAATATAAATTAAATGCATTATCAGTTAACACGTACGCGTCCCGATAGAGTAATCCCAAAAAGGTATTGATTAAATTATCATGAATACTGTCGCAGAATTGGTTTTCATCATGTTCAAGGTCTAAGGCATAAAGGTATTTTATTGATTTAATTCCACTGGTAACATTTTATTTTGTTAAAGAGTTGAATATATTGTTTCCATTAAACTTTTTTGCCATTTAAACCAGTCTATCAGTTTAAGCACTGACAAAAATATCAATACAACATTCTTAAGCGATATATTCATGTAAGTAAAACTTCGATTGCAGTACATACGATGTAATATTTACGAGAATTTAATAGATTTGAGTGTTTTAACGAGAAGTGGTAGAAAAAGTATTTTATAATTAAGACCAAAACATGATTAAACCGTTTATATAATTTCACGGATGTTGAATTTATACAAGGTTTTTCTGTTTTTTAATAGCCAACATGAAATATATCGATGAAAGATGAAAATCTTAACATCGAAAAAAATAGATTAGAAAAAACTGTTCATGCACTACAATTTATGCAGGCTTAATTGTTTGGTGTTTTCACAAGAGACGCTATCTTAAGATAAAACTCCATCATTACTAACCTTCAAAGGCAGAGATTATCCATCATTAAATGGCACCACAATTTAAAATGCCCATAAAGTCAATAGAATTAACAATCTGGTTACCGTCAAACAATCTTTATCAATTATTTGTCCTCAAAAATTAGTTTTTGATACAAGTAGCATTCAGCGTCTGTCTGCCAATTTTCGGTATAATCTCTTTTTAACGATATTTAGTAATCTCATCACTGGGGCTCGCCAGCGATCGAAATGAAATAAGGAGTATGATCGTCAATAAACACACGGTTGTGCAATCACAGTTATTTGAAAAGCATTTTTTTCTTCTGAAATTCATTACCCGTTATTTATTTAACAGATTTATTGATTGATGAATTGAATTCAATGATAGGCTACACTGCTATTTTAGCTAGTCAATTTTCAATAACACTGTCCGTAATGTCCTTCAAATTCCGACGCTTTTTATAACTCATCTTGTTAGACGCCAATCATGCTAAGTGAAAGCGCGAATGTAAACACGCCGCCATTTTGACGAATACTTATTGCATCATACTGTACTTCCGAAGAATCGCTTGAAGTAAAATAATTAGAGTTTTGTAATTCTGGACTTATTTATTTAATAAACATAAAACTTTATTGTTTGGCAATTCAGGTTTTCAAATAAGTGTATGACTCAAATAATTTTTATATTTTATCAATATAACGCACAGTTAATGTAAAGTTTTCAAATAAATATTCTATTTGCGTACCTTAATGATTTTTAAAAATATATAACTTACTTGTGATTCCATGATATATTTAATGACATTTATAAAATGATTTAAGTTCAATTAAGTTTCATTTTTGTTACGAACAATTTTGTATAAGATTTTTATCTAATCTCGGATGACAAGAAGTGTAAACTCTCATGTTTCTTTATATCTGTCTCTTTGTTTCTCTCTCTCTCTCTCTCTCTCTCTCTCTCTCTCTCTCTCTCTCTCTCTCTCTCTCTCCGGGGTTGTCGTTCCCGCTTCGTTCTTTATCCTTTAAAACTTGTGCATTACGTCTATACCATATTGTAGACCCCGGCCGCACTACCTCCAACAATGTATATAGTAATAGAATTGTAACAACGTAACACAGGTTTAATAAGTTTATACAATCACCATACTGTCACTGCATGATCTACAGCCGTATGTGGTTTGAGCATGCGTGATGGTACATGACACATGAAACGATCTACAATGATCGAGAATTTTTTTTAAATGTATGCCTGGATATCGGTGTGTTTTGTTTCATCTTCCATTGGATATTCCTTAACAGTGCAGTGGGTGTCGTAATTTATTTTGTTAAAACGCGATTTTATTATTCTTTCCGTCCATTTTAACGTTTTTGGGTAAATGAAATACCTGAATGCGTTGAAGCATGAAGAGTGCTCTCGGCCTTAAATAGGGAGTGTGTGGCGATGAGCATAACATTTGAGTTAAAAAAACCTAATAATTCAGTAGTCAGAAAGAAAAAGAAAATGATGTGCACTAACGAATTCATGTCAGCTTTAAAAACATTTTCCTATACATCGTTATTTTATACTTATCATTAGCAACAGTGAACACCATCTACTATCTCCTGTGTTTCTTTTTATATTGCAAACTAAGAGTTCGCCCTTTAATGCCTTCCCCTTTGTTAATGCATTCCCTATAAGCTGGCTATACATTGGAAAGGAATAAATAATGCCACTTGCTTGCCATGCCTGTTTTTATAATGGGACAGATTAAAATCATGTGTATCAGAATTGTTTTGTCTTGCCTTCACAGATGTGTAAACGCAGTTTGCGTAGCATGACTTCTGATGAAAGAAAAGTTGACAATATTGACAAACTATGCGTTATCACCTCTCTCGGAAATCATTTCCAATTAAAACGATAGACTGGTACACAGTTACTAAATCAGTGTCAGTTTTAAAAGACACGATGTCATCAGTCATTTTAATTTACTGATATATCGGTCAAAACAAATATATTTTAATTCAATGTTCTTGCTATCTTGATACCCGGTCAAAGCTATGACCACGTTAAGACAACGGAGAGTTGATCACGATACTTGATTAGTTTGATGAGAAGATTGTTGTCTTGAAATTACCTCCAAAAATATAAATACATGTCTTAATTCTTCATCAGTTATCAAACACATTTTTTCCTGTACAGTTTCACATAGTTTTATTATTAGAAAAACTGAAAAGAACATTATGAAATGGAACTTTGTTGCAATATTTAAATATTAAAAAAAAAACTGATGGAGTAATTCAAACAGGGAACATGAAAGGTTTTTTATGCTTGTAATTCGAAAAAGTTACATTTTGATGCATCAAATTGCTTGATCTTTATACAAAAGTTTCAGTACAATTCAATATCACTCTGATAGAAGGATACTTTTTTTCTTGACGACTGCCGGCATGATAAGATCTGCCAATTCTCTCGATGGAAAAAGATACAAAATATTGAGTTCTTTGTATAAAAGACAAATCCATGGTGTTATATACTTTGAAAAGTTCGAGTGGAGACTTCCAACCTTATAGGCAATATCCTGAGTAAATAATAATCCGAGTCTCATTATTGCCGGGACTTAAAACAACTGAGCGATTAACTCCAAGGACCTCGAATTATTTGCTCTTGTCCTCTCCCGATTATTTGTTTTTGCAAAACCAGTCCAGTATATCATTCGCGCTCTGCCTTCGGCTTCAAAAAGCTGTAAAACAAATTTTAAAAACAATCTACTGACATACAGTCTTGGCATAAGTTGTACCCCTCTATAAATTTCAGATCAGATATAGTAAGTTGATCATGTAAATTCCAATTTTCAAACAAATGCTTTCATTGACTCCCTCCCTTTCCTTTCTTAAAGGAGTTATTACGATATTCAACATTCTCACACTCGCCATACACTAGATCTACATCAGTTTGAGCATCTACCACAGACTATCTGTATTTGTACTGTATGTTGTGTAAAACTTTAAATTGTAGATTGAATTCAAATGATTTAAAGCTATGCACGCTATAATTTGCGTTAATTTTGAATGACAGTGAAAACGCATGTGTTTGTTTACTTATAAAAGTTAACTGTTTTCTGTAAATTACAGTGGTTAATTCCTTCTAGTTACAAAGATATATAATTTTAATTGTTCATTTTCCTGAAATAAAAGTAATGCATTTTCTTGAATATTGATGAAGAAAGAGCGAAACTGACTTCATTGCGCATGTCCGCGGGAAATCAGATAGCCGTTATTATTTGCCTTATTACATATCCGTCTCGATTTTATATAAAGTTTTAAAAGTTGTTATTTTGAAATATTTATATATATATTATGAGTGTAATACGTTTGCCATTCACGGTACCATTATTTTGTAATGTTTAAATAGGATAACACTCACACGAACTAAAAATATCCCTGAGGGGCAAACACATAAGCCTACGTCATTGTTCAAGGGAAATACATGTATATACTTAAACATGCTCACACGCTTGTGTTTTTGTTTTCTTTAATTCGTGCTCGTATATAGGACAAAATAACGCCTTGCTGAAAAAATGATAACCTTTCCTTCGTGAAACTACAACAATTATAAAGGTGTTGACCCCCATCAAGTTTTGTATGATAGTCTAAAATTAGCATTATAATTATATTATAATTATAATTAGGCATTATAATTAACAACATAACTGTAACTTTTGTAAGGAGTCAAACACGTGTAGTTTCCCCGTCATTTAAAATTGACGCAAATTATAGCGTGTATGCCTTTACATAACTAATATATTGTACAGTATATGACAATCATTTTACCATGATCATGAAATGTTTTATGTAAGTGTCATCCAAGTTGAAAATATCTGTAGATAGAACAGGTATCTTCTCAGTACATATAGTCTCTTTTAGCTGTCGGTGGCAAGCTGAAATCATTTACCATCTAAGAAAAGCTATGGTATTTCTTTAACCAATTATGCCTTGGCTTTTTTTGCCTAAGCATTTCATACCAACACATTAATATGTTTAAAATAAATATACATGCTACACAGCAAAATGTGCAACATAAGTTTTTCATATGTTAAACATATGTGTCTTCACATATGTGAAACGTATAAAAAACACCCCGTATGTTTCACATACGTATTAAAACACATGTTTTACATATGTTTCACGTATATTTAACATATGTTTTTTATTTCAATATGTTTAACATATGTGGCTAACCATATATTTATTTTTTTTTAAATCTACCCATTTATATGTACTAAGGATTAAATTAAGATTCTTTACATTTAATTACTTAGTAAGATTTTACAAAAACAAAAATCAAACAAAGAACTGCAATAACACACATGTTCAGATCACATTAAATTTAATTTCAATCAGCTCCATTACAAAATCAATCTTCAAAATCGTCTTCAAAATTTTTAGTTTCTGAAAAAGAAGATAATAATATTTGTAAATTCAATAACATCATATAATTTACATTTGCAATAAATCTACTTAAATAAACAATCCTAGCTTTACATTAATATGGTGATACAATAACCATAACAAGCATATTGGATTGTCTGAAATGTTATACATGAGAGAGAGAGAGAGAGAGAGAGAGAGAGAGATACACTATGATACACACAGAGAAAGAGACAGACAGACAAACAGTCAGACAAACTGAGACTTGGTGGCTATATAGAAAAGTCAGAAAAGTTAAACATTTACATACATGTATAAACCTTTTACCTCTAGTGAATATATTCAGCCTCGCTGCCAGATTTTTGCCCAACTCCAACTTCTCACTTCTCAATGTTTTTCCTTAAAGAGGCATGTTTGAACTTCTTTCTAAAATGTTAATTCAAAATTGGACACAATCATAAGATATTTTAAAAATCAACATGATACAAAAATATATCTTAAAAGTGAAAAAAAAATTATGCATAAAAATTTTCTATAGTCCAATTAGCTTGAATCATTTGTGTTAAGTGAGATTTTATTTTAAACACTTACAAATAGTCAATGTAATAAAATTCTTAACATTAATCTATACACTCAGAACCTTAATTTATTTACCATTATTTTTCACAATTATTGCAACCACTGTGCAGCTTATTCTGCTATCTTTGAACTCAAGTCTTGATCCTAGATTGTTCTTCACAATGTCTTCAGACTTCATCCAGACAAATATTATATTACATCCATTTGCTAAAAAAATATATTACATTAAATAGTTGATTACATACATGTGTACATCAAAATGTGTTACATATTTCAATAAATTTGTGTTATCAAAGCATATTATACTATAGTTAAAAATGACATTTTTATGCATACATATAAATCATAATGAATATAAAAATTATGTTTGAAAAAATGTTTGAATTGAAATTCCATGATATATGTACTTACATTTAAACAATTTAGAGAGACATCTGTCACTGTGTTATGGTTGATATCCTACATCCGTCCCATTGATGCATTTCTATAAACTTAAAAAAATTATTCAATTAGCATTAAATAAGACTATAACTTAATTCAGACGACTTACTGATCATTCAATCGTGTTTTGTAATGTAAAAACATATAGAATTAATTAGGTGTATTGATTATTTTTTTTTTGTTCCCTCAGCTGCAAATGGAAGTCAAGACCTACTCGTTGCTTTGCAATGAGCTTTGCTCTAGTTCTTTTGCTACTTTCACTTTTCAACTTTTTATATTTTAATATATCTTCAGATCAACAAATATTTTATGCTCCCCATATGAATTAATTAGCCTAATTCAACTGAAACCCGTTAGCTGCTGAGTTGAGATCTTTCGGGAAAATTATGTTCAGTATTGATCACATTGAAAGACCTAACTATAGGTAACCGGCCGTTCGTTTTCTGAAATATTCTATAAATGTGTGATTCAGCTACTGTATTTAACTCACTGGTATTTCATTTACTATAGCTACACTTTTAATATTCTTTTGGCAACATAAAGCAATATTTCTTTTTTAAAACCACAATATGTTCGTCGATCGTTTATCGTCTTTCAACCCGAATTTTCCCGTAATGTTCCCTCTATTACCACCAGCCACTGTATGATGAAATTTTAAAATGCAAGTGCTTGAAAATCCTTACCTTTAGCTAATTCACCCCAACCCCACCCCCCTGAAAAATGAAAATTTATTACATTTACATAATAACATTATCGCAAATATGCCTCGAACCCCCCCCCCCCCCCCCAACCAATCCGCGCATGTATACTGGCAAAGTTTTTCTTTACGCATGTATCTCATGTGTTTAAATAACGTATGAATTACATATAGAAAAATACACACATGAAAAACACATGTATAACATATGTGTAACGTATGGAAAAAAGTATCATATGTTACACATGTGTGTATGTATACATACGTTTATACACACATGTTTACCATATGTTTTTGAACTCATGTTTAACATGTGTTGAAAAATCACGCATGATTTACATATGATACACATGAGTTATACGTATGTTTGATCACAACATATGTGAAACATATGTGGCACATTTTGCTGTGTAGTAAAGTTGTAATGTTCAAATTTGATGGTTTCACTATACTGAAAATTTCCCGATTTGTTGATTTAGAGGTTTATATATTTAGGATATATAAACTATCTGAGGATCGATAAAGCATTAAAACATTTTTTTTTAAAATAAATCAACAAAATAAAAACAACTACTCTATGCAGCATAGTTAAGGTGTCCCGCAGCTAAAATACGGGTGAAAAACGATATTTTTTTAATCAACAAAAATTAACTTTGACCGGGAGTATTCCTTAAAGTTTAAATTACATATATTTACAATAATGTTAAACATTATTTTTGATGCATTTTTTGACGTCATGTGTACTTCATTGTCACGTGACGTGCTGTCCTAACATTGCAAATTTTCTAAATAAATCGCATCGGCGCAGGTGATTAATGACATTTATTCATAAATATTTTAAAGAAAAATCCTTTGTTTTGTCATATACTTTGAAGTTCTTGCTTGGGATTGAAATAGATATATCCTTTATTAAAGATATTGGAAAAACACTTCGCCGAATCATCAAAATAAAGCACATTTTTACTAATTCAAAGCGATTTACTTAAAATTGGGGTAAATCCGTTGGTTTCCCAAGCATGAATCACATTGGTACTTATATTCTCTATCAATTTTACGTAAAATATTCTTAAATTGTATTGATCTTTCACCTGCGCCAAACTGCTATTTACCTGCATTAAAATTTCTTCATTCAGTTGCTTACACGTAGCAGGGAGAGTCTCCAAACCACTAATTAATAAATAGTCCTTTACTTCAAGCAAATCTTTAAATCTATCAATTATTTGATACTGATCATTAATATAAATACATTCTATAGTCTAGCATTAAGGGCAGCATTTATGTAAAGGAAACACAAAGTTTTATGAATGTTTTATTATAATTCACGTTTTACGTTACGACACATTCCCTGAGAACTATCGAATGGAATGCAGATCGTGACGTCAACGTTTATTATGACGTCATATTGTTTGAAGTACAGACAAGTGACTCTCTACACATCGCTCTGGGAAGCCTTAACATACCTGCGTAACCCAAATATTTCCAGTCTGAAACTGATTTCATATTTTTCCAAACTATTGCTATTTAACGTCACTGCTTATGTTGAAAATAAGGAAATAATCTGATGTGCACATCCATAGAAAAACTTAATAAATCAAATTATTCAAATAAAAGCTGCAATTTAAAAAAAATAACACAACTATATTAAAATAAACAAAGAATAAGGAATTATAAAGCAGAAAATCAAAATACAACATTGTACACGAATATAAAGGTAAAATACATGTATAACACATAGTAAAACATAAACTGTATCAATTTTAAAATAGCCATTCATCTTTAAAGTATTAAGGAAACAATAAATCAAAATGAACAGGACATAAAACAAGTCATTAATCTTAGATTGATAATAGTGGACTTTAACTTCAGAAAAATCATTTCTTTGAAATCTACCTCCTCAATATATTCCTTCTATGAACTTTTTCAGTTTTACAACCTTTTCTTTATATGTACAAGTAGTCGGTCTGTAATTCACATCTTCCGGGTCAGCACCGTGCCACCCGCCAGCAAAATGGGCTGGACAAACAAAGCTTGCCTCGGTTTGTTGCAATCGATCTGTGTGGATGGCTCTTTATCAAGGTTTTTTTTCTTCTTTTTTCTCTCTCTGCTCGACGATTCGCTCTGTTAACATATTTATAAACAACACATGAACGAACCTACGTTTTACTTTTGTTTCCGCGATCTCCCTTTCGCAATTAGGGATTTATTTGTTTTGGATATAACTTTCTTGTAAATGTGATCAATTCATTGAAACTCAATGTGCATATGAAAAAGTTAAACGCCGAACAAGTTAGGTTTATTTTGAAATTTAAATGATCTCTTTGGTGATTTAAACAGCATTTCACAGTTTAAATTCAAATCATTCTGAATCATTCAATAATTGATAATTAGGATGTAAATATTATACGTATTTACCTTTGTTGTCTTTAAACACTTGCAGAAGGAACAGCCAATTTGATTTATGTAAATGTTACCATGATTACGATGTATTACATATGTACAACCACTTTTCAGCCCGTGCAAGTTCGTGATTTCGATGCAGTCAAAGAATCATCAACTTAAAATCGATGCAAGGTCATAAATGATATACGATGTAAGTATTTTTTTAACTGTTTGAATTAAGGTTAAAAGCACTCTTAATTCAAAATGACTTCGTAACGGTTTTGAGATTCTATACAATACATCGAATCAAAATCACAAAAAATTACGTTAAGTGTAACGCAGCAATGTTAAGGCGTCCCGATGCTAAAATACGGCTGGAAAACGATATTATTTGAATCATTGCAAAAATACTTTGACCGGGAGTATTTCTTAAAATCTATGTTACATTTATTGACAAATCAAACATTATATTTGATGCATTTTTGTGACGTCATATGTACTTTGTAATCAAGTGACGGGCAAATCCTAATATTGCAAATAATCTATTTAAATCGCATCGGCGCAGGTGATTAATGACATTAAATCATAACTATTTTTAAGAAAAATGCTTTGTTATGTCATATACTTTGAAGTTCTTGCTTGGGCTTGAAAAACATATTTCGTTTATGGAAGATATTGTTGACACATTTTACAAAATCATCAAAATAATGCACATTTTTACTAATCAAAAGCGATTTACAAAAAATTGGGGTAAATCCGAAGGTTTCCCAAGCATGATTCACATTGGTACTTATATTCTCTACCAATTTTACGTAAAATATTATCAAATTGTGTTTATCTTTCACCTGCGCCAAGCTGGTTTTTACATGCATTTAAATTTCGTCATTCAGTTGTTTAAACGTACCAGGGAGAGTCTCCAAACCACTAGTTTATAAACAGTCTTTTACTTAACACGAAGCTTTAAAACTGCCGATTATTTGAAACTGGTTTTTAATTTGAATGAATTCTGTACGTCTAGCATTAACGGCAGCATCTACGTAAAGGAAACATGCGGTTTTATACTGGTTTGATATAATTCACTTTTAAGATTAAGATACATTCCCTGAGAAATATCGACAGGAATGCAGATCGTGACGTCAAAGTTAATTATGACGTCATATCGTATGAGGTACAGACAAGTGACTTTCTACACATCGCTTAAAAATCAATCGGGAAGCCTTAACATGTCCGCGAATTTATAATTGTAGTTATTAAAAACGGTTGTTTTAAAACAGGTCACTATTTTTTTGATCGCTTATATGCAAATATGTACCGTCATTTTTTTAACAACTTTCATTCCATTCAACATCGGGGTACGTCATATAAAATAGAAAAAAAAAATAGTTATTTAAATCCAAAATTGTGCAATACCACACATTTAGATAGAGTAGTTTCTAAAATGCTTTGCTTCGACGTTTGAAAATTTATTGATCAAGAAACGAATCAATGATATATCACATTATTTAACAAATGAATGTTGCATCTAGTAACGAATCAATGAATTACGAGGCACAGCAATAGCCATTTTAAATTATTCCTTTAAGTAAACAAACGGAAATATTTCTATCTGTCATTTTAAACAATCAATTCATTTAAATATTGAATTATAATTAGAAACTTACCTCAATGATTTTATGCTACAACATTTACTCACTAAAGATAGTCCAATATTCTGGTTATCAATTAAATAAAAATAACAGTTTTACAGAAATTAAAGTGAAAGTAAGCATCAATTAGAGTTAAAACAATGCTTTGTTTATGCTTTTGTATCTCATCTCAGTTGATTAGAGTTTTATAAAAAGTGTACATAAAATCAGTGTCATTTTCAAAACACGATAATAATTCAACATTATTTCCCACTGCTATCTTGTATACTACAACAGTAGTTTTTAAACTTATCTCATCTAAAACTATTATCTACTGAAGTAACATTGATAAAATCAAGTCAAAATCAGCATACCTTGTCTGTCAGTTAATGCACATACATTATTTTAACTGTATAATTACTACAAGTAGTTAACATGTCTGTTGTTTTCTATATTCTTCCCCCCCCCCCGCCCCCCAAACGCTTGTTTTCTCCATACCAACATGGACCAACAAACAAACTGAATAAAACCCATAAATAAAGTCTAAATTTTTTACAATAAATCCTTAGTCATCTACAATTAATTTTAGTAGGTTCACAATACTCGTAAAATATAACATTTGTTGAAAGAATACAATTAAAAGTTATAGTGTAATATGTTCGTCTTTCGTAAAAACATTGTCCTTAACAATACCTATTCTTTCAATGCAATCTGCTGGAACATGCGTTTTGGGTACCAAAATTACTTCGTCAAAGTTTTCGACGAATCCCCAGGCTTTAGAGCCTACTTTTATATGTTCTTCTCGTACCTTCTCGATAAAAAGTTCTATCACTTTAACTTCGTCACGGTTCAGTTTTGAAATGTTGATACGCACAACCTCACGCACGAGCGAAGGGTGATTTGTGAGGCCTGCAAGTCGACGCAAAGCATGCAAAGTATAGCAACATGAAATAAACCGTGAATGTACGCCTTTACTTCCAGCTGCGACATGCTTGCTTTTGATTCTATGTTTTTCGGACGAAGACCTTCCATGTAAAGTTCATCGGGCCGTAGTAACCTATATACATATTCCGCTTGTTTTGGACTTTCGTCTATTTTTGCTGCTTCCTTTTCAGCTAATACTTTTTCATCTCCTTTACTGACCGTTTTTCCCAAATCAGCTGAAATTGTTGATTTGTCATTACAAGAGATGTAAGCAGAATCTGCTGATACAGTGAAACCTCTGCTTAAGGCTAATTTTGCATTTTCTTGAATGCTTTTGTTTTCAGAGGATTGTTCTTTTTCATTTTCGGAGTAAGAATTAGACGTCCATTTTTTAGTCAGGAGCTCTGATTCGAAGACTTTATTGAAATTATGCGTTTCTTCATTTTGCTTTCTTTCTGTTCTACTATTACTTCTTCTACGAGAATGGCAAATCATCATACGACTAGGGCATGGTTCATTGTCATCAATTTTGACTCTAGATAAGCTTCTTATTTTAAGACTAGGACATGCTTCATCATCAATTTTGAATCCAGATAAGCTTCTTAATTTAAAACCAGTGCATGATTTATCGTCTTCAATTTTGTTTTTTATTTCAAGACTAGGCCATGGTTTATCTTCTTCAATTTTGTCCCCAGGAAAGCTTCTTATATCAAGATTAGTGCATTGTTTATCGTCTTCAATTTTGACTCCAGAAAAGCTTCTTATTTCAAGACTAGGCCATGTTTTATCTTCTTTAATTTTGTCTCCAATTTTTTTTTTAATTTCAAGATTAGGCCATGGTTTATCTTTTTCAATTTTGTCCCCAGGAAAGCTTCTTATATCAAGATTAGTGTGTGGTTTATCGTCTTCAATTTTGATTCCAGGATAGCCGCTAATTATAAGACTAGTGCATTGTTTATCGTCTTCAATTTTGTCCCAAGGAAAGCTTCTTTTTTTAAGACTAGTGCGTGGTTTATCGTCTTCATTTTTGACTCCAGGAAAGCTTCCTATTTCAAGACTAGTGCATGGTTTATCGTCTTCAATGTTGTGTCCAGGAAAGCTTGTTATTTTAGAATTAGTGCATGGTTTATCTTCTTCAATTTTGTCTCCAGGATGGCTTTTCATCTTACGACTAAGACATGTTTCATTGGCATTATGTTTTTCGTCCTTTTGCTTCTTTTTTGTTCTACTTTTACTTCTGTCTCGGGAATGGCATACCATCGTACGACTAGGGCATGGTTCATTGTCATCAATTTTATTTCCAGGATAGCATCTCATCTTACGACTAAAGCTTGTTTCATCTCCACAAGATCCTACAATTGATAACTGACAATTGAAACGGAAGGGAAATACGTTGATGAATTTGATTCAAAGTCATGGCATGCTGTTAACGTGTCTTATCTTACCCCTATCATTTGATTTTATTAAGTGAAAATAACTGAAGATTTGGCAATACATTTCAAAAACATTTTTATTTGGTAAAGCATGTGAATGTAGGTGATGATTCTATAGAGATTAAAAAAATGACAATAACAAACTGCCAACCATCTCAAAAATCCATAAAACGAAATACAAATTCAAATCAGAGCAACACGCCCCTTTAAAAAGATAGAGGTAGGATCAGGTGCCTAGGAGGAGTGAGCATCCTCTGCTGACCGGTCACAACCGCCGTGTGCACTTGTCGTAATCGGGGAAAAAACCCGGAGAAGTCCGTAGACAATTAGGCGAGTAATTATGGTCTAACAGTTAGTATGAAAAAGGTCATTCAGCATGCGCCCCAGTGGAAAATTGTATTTGCTGACAAGGTCGTTGTATCGACCATAGAACTTATGAAAAGATGACTTCAAACGAGACTGTTGATAGTCCTATTTTATCAACATGTTTGCAAGTAGCTTGCCTCGCCTCAGAAACTGTTCATACGAAGAGCATGCCCTTGTGTATCGAAATAACTGAGAGACAAAATCACCATATGCAGGTGATTAAGGTATATTGCTACATAAGTAATGAAAGTTGACAATAGAAAAATTGAAGTCATCGCCTTTATCATTAAGTTTTGTTGCCATCAATGTCCATTTCAAGTAAAATATCCAAATATGAAACAGATGAAGCAGACTATGTGATATCTTTTATTTCAAGTTCACTGGGATATATCGAGTCGACGTAAGTATGGAAAACACAATTGTTAATTGATAATTCGTCGTCGATATATCTGAATGTTGAGTTGAAGGCCACAGCGAGTGATTTATTTTTTTCACGTACAGGTTTTTTAATAAATTCTGCTTCATAAGAATACAAAAAAGGTCTCCTTACAATAGGGCACAATTAGTACCGATTGGTATTCCAACCGATTGTTGGAAGACTTGATTTCCAAAAACTACATAGATGTTGTCTATCAGAAACTCAAGCATCTTTTTAATGTCAACTTCGATTACTTGTGTGTGCAATCAGAATGGGTTTTCAAAAAATAATTCTTTAGATTTATAATGACAAGGTAAGCATTTTTACGACTTCCATTTTTATTGAAGAAACAACTGTCGATGATATCAAAAAGCCTAGATTTTATTTTGTCATGGGGAATGGTTGTATAAAGCGTTGAAAAATCGTACGTTTTGATGCTATTGATTTTGTGACCTCAAAGATTCTAATAATTCTTTAGAGTTTTTTAGTATCCACATCTGATTCACATCACTTCTGGAGTGTATTGTTGTACAATACTCTTGAAGTTTCTCCTTCACTACTGTAAGAATTTTAGTTAGGAGTAAAGAGAGAGGTTTGGTAGAGCATTTACTGGAACCTGCTATATATCTCTGTTTGTAAGGACTTTTGGGAAGCTTTGAAATCCAGTATAAATAAGGTAAATCAAATTCATTTTGTTTACTGGGGACATTCAAGATATTCATAACCGATTTGTGATTTTGAAGTATTTCCTGCTTGGGAAGGCTGCTATGGGTGTAAGTAGGATTACCATGTGTAGAATCGAAAACCAGTTCTTCAAAAATGCAATTAATATAATGTGTCCTACAAACAAAGAATGTTGTTATTTGCCTTATCAGCAGGGACCAGTACATACTGATCGTGCAATCTATCTAGTTCTTTTCTCACCTCTGCTTTATTGAAAACAGAAGGATATATGGTTTTCATTTGACCTCTTAGTCGTTTAATACGAGCTTTTAATATACATCTGATGCTTTTAACCCACTCTGACAAGGTATCAAGGTCTTCTTTTTCAGATTTTGCCCATCGCTTGGCGTAATCTTCAACAAAATTCATGATATGCATAACATTACGACGCCATGTGAAGGATCTAGGCTCACTAAATTTTGGTCCTTTCATAATAAGTGATCTTAGGTCTTCGTTGTTAACTAAATTAACATCACCAGTCCGTGACGTGTCCGGGAGGACTATAGTTGAATGAGTATAGGTTAAGAAGAGTATGAACACGTTGGAAGATTAACATTCAGATGTTCGATATTAAAGGGACTTGGATACGATTTGAGCTCAATTTTTTTCAAAATTTATTTTTTCATTTTTAATGTCTAGAATGGTCAATATGGATGGTGTTAATTCTCTGTCAAAATTTGAAAGTCAAATATTGAGATACAAGCGAGTTACAGAGGTTATAATTCTTTGTTTTGTAAACAAAGCTCTAGTCCTGTTATTGTTTACATATGTCTTGAATTGGTAAACGTTTCAATCTAATGCTGCACTTTGTTGTTGATAAACTTATTTATGAACACATTAAATAAGTTTATCTTGTTTCCACAAGTTATTTTGTCAAAGAAATGGTATTTTCTTTACTTTACATTATTTGTAAACAAATATAAGACTCGAGCTTTGTTTACATAACAACGACTTCTTTCATTTGTATCTCGCTTGTAACACGACTTCTAACATTCAAATTTTGGTAAATCATTCAAAATACACAAGTAAACTAATTATAACATAAAAATCAAAAATAAAATTTTCATCTGAAATCGTGTCCAGGGACCTTATTCACAAAGCATCCGTAAAATAACGGGTCCGTTAACTTTACGGAAACGTTAACGGGTGCGTCCGTAAAATTTTAACGTGGTATTCACGAACATCTCCGTAAGCGTTAAGTTAACGGGTGCGGTAATAACGGGTCCGTAATGACAATTTATATGTATCGGCAGCTTTCATTGGTCAGAGAATCATTTGTTTCATCACAATGCAGCTTTCCCTAAATAATCTTGGGTGGGGGGATCGATTTTGACAATAATTAAAGAATGAATTATTTTTTATTGTCTTTAAACTTCTTATTTTATTGACTGTCTTTCTCTTCAATATACATACACATTTGCGAATTATTATTTATTTTTTATAACTGCAACATTCTGAAACCCATAGACATTTACAATCTTATAAATTATCTTTAACTTAATATAAATTTACAAGCATTCTCGACAATCATGATCCTTTTTTAAATGTTAAAAATCTCAAATCGTTCTTTTCTTTGATTTTATGACGTAATTTGGCACTGACATAAAAATGACGTCATAATTGACGTAAATACCGTATAAACAGCGTCGAAAATGTCGGAAACCTCGGAAAGAAAAAGAAAGCCAAGATTTTTAGATCGGGAAATCGATGTCCTTGTTAGCAAGGTGAATGAAAATTCGGAGGTATTGTTCTCTAGATTTAGCGACAGCATCTCAAACAAAAAGAAGAAAATGGCCTGGATGGAGGTACTGAAATCGGTGAACGCCACGTCGGTTGTGCCGAGGACATTTGAGCAGATAAGGAAAAACGGGACGATGTGAAACGAATAACAAAGAAACGCGAAGTAGAAGTCAAAAAGGTATCGTGATATACCGGTAATTCTCTTGTTGAATATCGAAGTTTTTATTTTCCCTTTACAATGTACTATGGTGCAGGCATTTTGTAGTTTATTTGCAAAATGCCTTAATTTATAAGAATAGATTATTTCACCCGAGACGATCGACACACATATTACAGTCCTAGTGCCAACAACTTATTTTAAAGACATTTTTAAATATCTAATTAATTTTATTACAATTTTATCCCTGAATATTACCAGGATTAAATTAAATGATATCTTTGCAATTTTAAAAGGACCAGAAGGGTCGGGTGTTTTACACGTTTGTTTATTTTATCATCATGATAGATAACATTCTATAACCTTATATTGGATTAGTATCAATCAGGTTTTATATCAATATTTTAGCACCCAGTCAGAATTGCTGTGCATTGAAAAAGAGAGACTAAATATAGAAAAACGAAGACCTAAAATTGAGGAAGACAGATATGCTTTGTAAGAAGAACGTTTGCACGAACTGAAAAAAATCAGCAAAGTTCTTCATGACATAAAGAATGCACGTCAAGGCATCTCCCAGACACAGACACAGGATTCGGAGTGCAACATGTATCAGCAGGATGACAGCTATCTGTATGCCGCGTTATAATGAACCAAAAATTAATTAAATGTAACAAACAATTTGAATTTGAATTCTAAATTCATTTAAGTTAATTTATTTATGCCAAATTTAATATTCAATGATTGTCAAAGTTCTATTATGTTTTATTACTTTCACTCATGCATGTATTATCCTTTGATGTGTATCTGCATTCAATGTAACAACATATAATTGTAACAAACAAAATAAATAAATATTAAATAAACACCACCAAAATACAGTACATGACATCAACTTAAGATTGAACTAATTAAGCTCCTCAAGAGAAGTGGGCTCTGATCAGACGGGATCTGACCGCATGCCCTTCCCCCGCATCTCTGTAGTCCGGTTGAGAGTTGTCTTCTACATTCTCATCTTCTGCTGCCACGTAGTCATTCTCCGGTAGAGGTATACCCTTACTCTCGCATATGTTATGCAGTACCCCAGTGCTGATGATTGCCTTTACTGCTGTGGTCAACTCTACTGTAATTGCTCCACCTTAAGTTTAAAAATTAGTTTTTTGTAATATGCGTCGTATGTTCATATGTTTGATATCATGTTTTAACATGAATAACTTCCGTGAAAACTAATTGTCTCTAGCTATAATGTCAGTTTGTACGAAAAGATCGCGAGAGTTTACATTTCACTTATTATGTAATGAATTATTCATTACTGACGCCAGTTACATGTATTTAAGCAACGACGTCAAGCATAAATCAGACAATGCATTTATTTCTAAATGATCTTGTTAAACTTTCTTTTACTATCTCAATATGAAAATATGCTGACAAGAGTGAAGGATGCAATGTCTAGAGGGATTGGAGAAAGGAAAGCAGGGAATGCATTCTCTTCTACATGTAACAATTACAATGCGTTTATGTATGTACATGTAGCTTGACGACCTAATGCGTCCTCCGGGACAAGGAGAGGATAAGTAAGTACTTGAGTAGCTTGTAGCTTGAACATTAATTAAAACTAATATGTTTTACGGTGCGACCGTTGGAGCGAGCGCAGCATGTGATAAAACAATGAATTATGATAAATCAATGAAAATTAACAACGTAAGTGAATTTGATTGCAAAAACATGCCTATTTTTTCAGTAAATTTTCATTATTCATAGGGTTTAAGATTTGTTATGTTTTTATTTATTTATAAGTAGAACAATAATTTAATCTCAGATACAATGTTGTTGTACGGAAGCTCATTGAGGCCAGTTCAGTAAATAAATTAATTTATATTGCGTTAAATCGCAATATTTATTGCGTTTTAATGCAATCTTTTGCGTTTATTCGCAATGTATTTTGCGTTTAAACGCAAAAAGTATTGCGATTAATCGCAAAGTGGATTGCGTTTAAACGCAAAGTTTTGCGTTTAAACGCAAAGTATTGCGTTTAATCGCAAAATTATTGCGTTTAAACGCAAAAAAATATTGCGTTTAAACGCAAAGTATTGCGTTTAATCGCAAAATTATTGCGTTTAAACGCAAAAAAATATTGCGTTTAAACGCAAAGCTATTATTGCGTTTAAACGCAATATATTTTGCGAATAAACGCAAAAGTTTTTGCGATTAAACGCAATAATTTTTGCGATTAAACGCAATATTTTGCGATTAAATGCAATGATTTCTGCACTTAAACGCAATGATTTTTGCGTTAAATCGAAATTATTTCCTTTACTTAAATACACTTAGTATATGTACCAAGTCCTTGATTTGATGACAATATTTGACACATCACAAAGACTCTGATCAATTTCTGGTTTTCACTTGGATTAACTTATAATGAAATAGTAACTTGCAAGCATCAGGTACTTCTAAGCGAACGTATCCTGAAAAGAAAGATCGCGCTATAAATAAATACAAGAGAAAGAATAAGTGTTTGCTTATATTTGTTTCCAAATTCTTCCTTAAAGATGGCATGCAGAATGGCTGTTGATGGATGCACCAGTGATGTTTGCTGGCCGGATACTGGGTATCTAGACTGTGAGAAACAGTTGAATTAAAAAACCCAGAAAAGACTTCTTCGCAAAGAGCATTATGCCAAGAGGTCTTATTAATGGAGGCATGTCGATTCGTGTGACAAATTAAAACAAATGGAACTTGCATGAACTGTTGCATTGATGGCTATACTATGAAAATTATATTATTATAGGTGCATGTAATTGAACTATGAAGTGCCCTTTATAGTAGATATTGTCTCCAAGATATTACCAAATTGAATAGGTGATATCACCTTTTCAAAAAGTAAAATCATCTATTTGAATAGGTGATTTCATGTATTCAAACTGAAAGAGTGATACATGTATCACTTATTCAAATATGTGACATCCCTCATTCAAATCACGAGATAAATAGGTGATTAATAGGTGATAACACTTATTCTAATAAATGTTATCACTTTTTAAACAGGTGATATCACTAATTCAAATCAGTGATAATTACAAAAAGTGCCAAATCAGTCCGTAATATTGAATAAACATTTTTACTTTCATTTGACAATGACGTGAAGCATTATGGACGCAGTTGTACAGTGTATGTGCGGACTGTTTGATTTTATTGGATAATTAAGATTCGATTTATGAGAAACAATATGAAACACCGTTAGAAATAGAGGAGAGAGCACGACGAGAAAAGCGAGAAATGTTTAACATTACGTCTGATGGACAGATTGACGGATGATTGTGGCATAACAAAAGTATGTCCTAGCAACATTAACCTCTTCTATTGGTCTGAATAAAAAAAAGTCATGTTCAAATTAAAACAGTTTTGCAATTAAACGCAATAACTATTGCGTTTAAACCCAATACCTTTTGCGATTAAACGCAACGATAATTGCGTTTAAACGCAAAAATTATTGCGTTTAAACGCAAAACCAACTTTGCGTTTAAACGCAATAGTTTTTTTGCGATTAAACGCAATAATTTTTGCGATTAAACGCAATACTTTTGCGATTAAACGCAAAATATTGCGTTTAAACGCAAAACTTTGCGTTAAAACGCAATCTTCTTTTCGTTTAAACGCAAAACCCTTTGCGTTAAATCGCAATCTTTTGCATTTAAACGCAAACCCCATTGCGATTAAACGCAAAAGATTGCGTTTAAACACAAAAATCATTGCGTTTAAACGCAATGAAAATTAATGTTTCTACTGAACTGGCCTCAATGAGCTTCCGTTGTGTTGAATAATCAAGATTTTAATACAAATGTCCACTGCACTGTATCTCCTCTGTTAAAGTGATTGTAACGTCAGTTCATTTATATGTTTAATTTAAAAATCCACAATGCTTACATATTGTCAATTACGCTTTCAAAATCTGTATGTGTATGGCGTGCCATTTGTGAAATAATCATTTGTCATTTGACATTCAAAGATTGTGTGTCAATTGAATGCTTTGTTATTTGTATAATATATTTATTTGTCATTGCATTTGTGTTTCAGTAATTATCCTAGAGAGAATTTTCAGCACCGGTTGAGCAATAAACATTTTCTAAAATTCCGCTCATATGCGTTAATCACAGAAGCTAATGATAATCGAAATGCTATGGAAATGGGTCTTGAGACAGACTTTAGCCAAGACTTTTTTTCATCTATAACCTGTTGATGTCATACAATTACATAAAGTTATATGTTCAACCTACCAAATTTATGTAGCATGAGCCATCTGCATTTCCATCTTTCAAATGTGTCCTCTATTACTTTTCTCGCTCTCTGGTGCTGCCTGTTGTATGCCTCCTCTGCAGGGGTGCGGGGGTCCCGAACAGGAGTAAGCAGATACGGTTTCAAAGGATACGCTTGATCCCCGAGCAAGAACCCTAACTGAGGATTTTGGCTCAAAAAATCCTGAAGGCTTCACTGGCCCCATATGAATGCGTCATGGGCTGAGCCTGGATACTTCACACGGAGGTTGACAAATTTCATTTGGCTGTCACAGATCCCTTGGACATTAAGTGCATGGAAACCTTTTCGACAAACATACATGTCCTCGCGTTGTGATGGAGCTTTGATAGGAATGAATGTTCCATCCACACATCCAAGCACACTAGGAAATCTGAATTTGTCCATAAAACCTTCCTTGATTGCCTGGGCTTTCCTGTTTTCCGTCGGAAACGATGATTTGCCCTGCAATGCTCACCAGAGCCGTCGACACTCTTTGAACCGACCTAGACACGCTTGGTTGACTAAGTCCCAAAATGTCCCCTATGACTTGTTGGAAGGAACCAGTAGCATAAAACCTCAGAGCAGCGAAAGTCTGTTCCTCCGGGGTTAAAGCACACGATCTTCTCGTATCATGGGAAATATCTTCTCTGACAATGTCAATCACGTCCATCAAACAGCGTCTTGTCATTCTATAGCGACACAGAATCTCCTGGTCGTTATAGGCATCCAATGGATTGCGCCTATATCGAAAAATTCTATTTTTCCTAACTGTGTTTCGATCGGCTAGAATCGCTTGTATCAACGCCATATTTTCGTGCCGCACATACAAAGACCAATATGACGTACAATGTTAACGTATAATGACGTCATAATAACGTTCATTTTTACCCAGTTACGCGTGAAAACCAAATACAAAGAGGACACATTTTTATTAAATTTATTTTTTTATTTAATAAATATTTTGAGGAATAAGCCGCAATAAATATATGATCAAATATCATAACTTTTGATAAACTGTCCAAAGACACATACATTTCTATGATGCCATAGTATAAGATTAATATCCTTTTTCTATAAAGAATTCATCGAACAGTGAGTACAAATATAACTGATCGGCTTGGTTAATTCGACAATACTACATATGCATAGAATACCGTATACAAAGAAAATAATGAAATATCTGTTGGAATTGTTAAGGAGTATATGACTGCACACTGGCGTAAAGATTTCACACCTATGTGAAATCAAAATTTGCGTTGGTTCCTTATTTCCTCCTGCGTAACGGTAAGTGTAGGAGTACTGCCTCTTTATGAAACGAGCGCATGCTTTATGCGTATATAAACTAAATGAATGTGATATCCTAATTAATAATGTATTTTGTTTTATCGATACTTCATTAAATTTTATTTAATCCCATTGTACAAAATTTTCAGCGGGGTACTATGTAACCTCGGAAAATATACTTCTTTAGTTGATGCTTTTGTTAAGGTCTTCCGTTTCCAACGGAAGACCTTACTATTATTGTGCTTGTAAGATTATTCTTATTAGGGTCTTCCGTTTCCAACGGAAGACCCTATTGTTATTCTACGGTTTCTTTTTCTTTATTAGGGTCTTCCTTTTCCAACGGAAGACCCTCTTGTTATTCTATTGATTATTTTTATTATTATTATTTTTTTTCTGACTTTTTCCGGACGCTATTACTCGTGAACTACTGGACCGATTTGCATAAAATTTGCAGGACTGATAGAACATCAAAAGTACTTGAGTTTATAAAATTTTGGGATGATGACGTCACTTCCGGTTTGAGATTTTGAGGATTTAGTGAATTTTTAAGGACCATTTTGTCCACCTAACTCCTCCAAAACTAATAAAGATAAAAACATGAAACTTTCAGGGATAGTAGATGACAGTCTGTAGATGATTCTCTGGGTTTGATATTGTGGAAAATGCGCAAGGCGCCGAAGCTCGCCCGAGCTCGAAAATTGGCACCAAATTTTTTCACAAAATTTTTGCACATTTTCTAAATTATTTCTGAATGTGTAAATAATTTGTTAAGACATGTAATGCAAAAGTTGTTCAGATTTACACGTTCTTTCATTTGATATCATAAAAAAGGGGCTGGCCCCTCACATAAGGGGCTAAGAGGGCTCTAAAGAATTTAATTAATAACTCTTTACTGAAAAATAATTTGTTATTAAGTATAGAAGCAAAAATGTTTATTGTGCAGCTGTTTATCTACATAGTACCATACTGAAATCATATGTTACGTAATTAGGGGTTTTAAGGGGCCAGAAGTCCAAAACTTTGATCATTTATATCTGAAAAAGGAGAAATATTTTGTGAAACATTGTAGAAGAAAAGTTGCTCAAAATAATGTTGTCAACCTTATGCTACCTTTAAATTTTTTGTCTTTGGCCCTGTTAAGGAGTTTAAGGGTCGGCCCCTAAAACACAGTTGTTCAGATATCTCTAGAATGGTTAACAATTCGTGAACAGTTGTTGAACAAAATATGTTTATATTTGCGAGACCGTTCATTTGATATCAAGAAAAAGCGGCTGGCCCCTCAAATTAGGGGTCAGGAGGGCTACAAAGTCTTTTAATAATTACTATTTACTGAAAAATAATTTGTTATATATTCTTGAAACAAAAATGTTCACCTCATTAAGCTTAATTTAAATCTGAAATCCGTTTTAAAATCGGACGATGCATTACAGAGATATAGGGGTTTAAAAATTGATTTTTCCGGAAATTTTGATTCCACATTCTTGTTTAAGAAAATAGTGTTATGTTCAAAGTTAAATTAACTCGTACATAGAATGATTCGGTATTTGTTAAGTCGTTCTTAAACACATTCGGATTTTTTTGTCAAGTCGTTCTTGAAATCGTTAATGTTTTTGTTAATTCGTACTTAAAGTCATTCGGATTTTGTTAAGTCGTACCAAGAATTATTCGATTTTTTATATCTTTTTGTTTTTAAACTCCTGGTATTGGTTTTAGAGCTCTGCTTCTTACAGGAACATCTAGCTTTTCTTTCGACATTAACGGAAGACCCACTCGTTGCTTTGCAACGAGCTTTGCTCTAGTTATTCTTTTTTTTCTTTTTCTGACTTTTTTGGAGCGTTATTTCTCAAAAACTATCCAACCGATTTACATGAAATTTTCAGGACTGATAGAGAATCATCGGCGCTACATATTATTAAATTTCCGAATGATGACGTCACTTCCGGTCTCAGATATTGACGATTTTGTAAAATTTTAAGGGTCATTTTGTCCACGCATCTCCTCCGAAACCAATCAAGATAAAAGCTTCAAATTTTTACAGGATTGTAGATAAATGTTTAAAGTTGTAACCCCCTGCCTCCAATTATTAAAATTGCGCAAGGCCTCGAAGCTCGCCTGAACCTGAACATTAGCACCAAATTTTTTAACAAAATTTTCGAACATTTTGTCTAATATCTTTTGATGTATAAATATTTTGTTAAAACATGTAATGCAAAAGTTGTTTCAATTTCCACGGGCTTTCATTTGATATCAAGAAAAAAGGGCTGGCCCCTCAAATTAGGGGCCAAGAGGGCTCTAAAGTCTTTTTGCAATAACTCTTTACTGTACAATAATTTGTTATCAATTATAGAAGCAAAAATGTTTATTGTACAGCTGTTTATCTATACAGTACCACACCTTAATCATATGTTACGTAATTAGGGGTTTCAAGGGGCCAGAAGTCCAAAACTTTGATCATTAATATCTAGAAAAGGAGAAATATTTCGAAAAGCATTGTAGAATAAAAAATGCTTAAAATAATGTTCTCAACAATATGCTACCTAAAAAAAATTTGTTGGTGGCCCCAGTAAGGAGTTTAAGGGTCGGCCCCTAAAACACATTAGTTCAGATATCTCTAGAACGGTCAACAATTCCTGAACACTTGTTGAACAAAATATGTTTATATTTGTGAGATCTTTCATTTGATATCAAGAAAAAAGGCTGGCCCCTAAAATTAGGGGCCAAGAGGGCTCTAAAGTTTATTAATAATAACTTTTTACTAAAAAATAATTTGTTATATATTATAGAAGCAAAAATATTCTTTGTACAGTTATTTATCTATACACATCTTCACAACGTCAAGGCTTTGTGATTACGGAACTCCACACAAACCCTTGACATAAGTCGCTATTTAAAAGTCGGGCTCGGGCCATCGTATTTCATTGGTTCCAAGTCTCAATTTGGAGCCAATCAGAATGCGGTTCTCATTCATATCAGAAACGATGTAAACAAATGTGGCTGCGCACATGTTGATCCCAGAAAATAGCAAGTTTTCGATCTTCTTATCGCATTTGTATGGATAATAACCGAACCGAATATCGCTGATTAATTGTTTTAAAATCGTTCACTGTGTTAGAACAGCTTTCTGAAGTTATAAATACCTTTGGATGGAAAGTCACCATACGTACGTCAAATGTGCTTAGTTCCAATTAATACGTCCCGATTATCTGTTAAACATTATATCGTGAGCTTTTGATAATCAGTGAGACAATCAATATTGAATTTTTTGCAAATTTTTAGTTCGAGATCAGCCATCCTTGTGCTCAACCCAAACTACGTTTCAAAAGGAGTTATTTCATTGGACATTTTATTTTTAGAATTATTACGTATTGTTGAGCGTGAGCCCGACTTTTAAATAGCGACTTATGTCAAGGGTTTGTGTGGAGTTCCGTAATCACAAAGCCTTGACGTTGTGAAGATGATCTATACAGTACCATTCCTAAGTCATATGTTACGTAATTAGGGGTTTCAAGGGGCCAGAAGTCCAAAACTCTGATCAGTAATAGCTAGAAAAGGAGAAATATTTTGAAAAGTATTGTAGAAGAAAAGTTGCTCAAAATAATGTTTTTAATAATATAATACCTAAACCTTTTTTGTTGGTGGCCCCAATAAGGAGTTTAAGGGTCGGCCCCTAAAACACAGTTGTTCAGATATCTCTAGAACGGTTAACAATTCGTGAACAGTTGTTGAACAAAATATGTTTATATTTGCAAGACCTTTCATTTGTTATCAAGAAAAAGGGGCTGGCCCCTCAAATTAGGGGCCAGAAGGGCTACAAAGTCTTTTAATAATAACTATTTACTGAAAAATAATTTGTTATATATTATTGAAGCAAAAATGTTCAACTTATTAAGCTTAATTTAAATCTGAAAACCGTTTTAAAATCGGACGATGCATTACAGAGACATAGGGGTTTAAAAATTGATTTTTCCGGAAATTTTGATTCCACATTCTTGGTTAAGAAAATAGTGTTATGTTCAAAGTTAAATTAACTCGTACCTAGAATGATTCGAAATTTGTTAAGTCGTTCTTCAACACATTCGGATTTTTTTTTTGTCAAGTCGTTCTTGAAATCGGTAAGGTTTTTGTTAATTCGTACTTAAAGTCATTCGGATTTTGTTAAGTCGTACCAAGAATTATTCGATTTTTTATATCTTTTTGTTTTGAAACTTCTGGTATTGGTTTTAGAGCTCTGCATCTAGCTTTTCTTTCGACATTAACGGAAGACCCACTCGTTGCTTTGCAACGAGCTTTGCTCTAGTTTTTCTTTTTTTTTTTTTCTTCCTAGACGCGAACTTTGAGGCTTCATATCTTGCTCATTTATGAACGGTTTTTGCTCAAATTTTTAGGGCTTATAGACATTACAAAACACTATCTAAAACATTTCATAAACTTTAAAACTCCTCTTCCGTTAACGAGTTATTCCCCTTTTAAAAATTTTTAGGGCCTTTGGTTTCCAGACAAAGGCTCCGAGACTATGATAGCAGGGAATGGGAATCCAGCGAATTTGAATAACAGAGACATTGAAGTTGTGCACATCGATTTTTGTTTTTCGACTCCGTTTGTTATTTAGAAAAAGGTAGGGGGTCAAAAAATAGGATTCCAAAAAGTGCGAAAATTTAAACATATTTTGCTTTGTATCTTTTAAACGAAAAATATTTTGTTAAGACATGTAGAATAAAAGTTGTGCAGAATGTTAAGGGCTTTCATTTGACACCAATAAAAAAGGGCTGGCCCCTAAAATTAAGGGCCAATAGCGCTTGAAAGGTTTTGCTTAATAACTCAAAAACGGTTAGGATTTCGATATGGCTGTCGCTGGAAAATAAAGGTCGTTACAATGTTATTTTGTTGGTGATTTGTGTTGTATGAGTGTAAAAAGATGTACATGTTAACATGTACCTCGTTTAATTTGGCAAGTTAACGAAAGTCTATGTGCGTGCAACTGGCATAAAGTTACCACAGAAAGTATGCTGGTTTATACAGGAAATCTTTTTTTAGAATAGATTTTTTGTGTGGAGTTTATGTCAGTTTTGTTAAGTTCTTATAGTGCACAATCCCTAAAACGAGAATCGGAAAACAAAACATTCTTCTTCCTTTGTAGTAAAACACAAACTACGGATTTAAAATAAATCTATGTATTACATTTGAGTTTTCATACAGCGTGCATTTAAAATCTACCTTGAATAAGAGCTGTGTGTGTACCGTTACGTAAGCTATCCCTCACCCGCGGCCTAGAAAATCGGTCACCATGGTCGCGACGGGGCTAACTAGCGGTCAGCGGTTATCTAATACACGAGAGTTGCGTCTCTCATGAGTTTATTTAGCCGCGCACTCTAGAATTGTTTTAGTTTATATACCCGTAAATAAAATACAAGATCTGTTTTAATTTCTTCATGTTATAAGAGTTTGTCCATCTTGTTTTTATTTAATTAAACATTAGAGTGTAAGAAGACGTTCTGAAAATTTATAAAGGCGATATTACTACAAATCGGAAACTTCGTCAGTCTTCAATTAATGGTTGGTTTGTAGGTTTAAAATGTTTATAAATCTGTACAAATATTGTTTTAAATCAACAAACAACCCACAAATATTAAAACTTTTAAATGATGATCATCCCTCGCACATGGCCGAGGAGATCCCGCGCGAGTGCATGTTTCAGACTTTTGTACGAACACAACTATTTTCTTTTATTATGATTTCAACTATGATATTGGTTTAAGATGAAAAGATTAATTTATTTTACATGTACAGTTGATTTAGCAATGATTTATACGATTGCGCACAAGGTAGTTTATTATAATCAAAGTTCCATGTTTCATGTTTGCGGTAGGTGCTGGCACGATATAGGTGTCCTGAATTGAGGCATTCGGATTTTTTTTAATTGACAAAAAGATAATCAGATTTGACGAAAATCATTTTTGGCGACTTCTTCTTATGTGTAACATTTTCACTTTCCCACCCGTTTGTTTATTCGGTCAGTCTGTGTTAATTCAATCGCAGCGTGCGACCGAAAATATTGTGTCGCTTTGAACAGCGCACACAGCTGAGAACATCTATAGCCCCAGTCGGGTTATGTTTATATGGCTGCAGATAATCAATTGTTATGTAATTGAGTAACAATGTATCGAAGGTTATCGAATATTATTGAGTATCGAAGTGTGCTTTCACTACAGTGGTCAATTGTTAAACAATAAGGCTATTATTCGAAGTCAATCATCTTCACATTATACATGTAGGTGCGAAATCGTAATCGGATAATGTTGCTAATAAATCAACCTGTTGAACACGCTAAAATTCTACAGATATGAACGTAATAATATATTATACTTAAAAGTTTTAAGTCAAAGGAAAATTGTTCTCGGATTTAGAAGTTATGAAATACGACTACATTATGCAACGCAGTCGGTCGCCATAGAAATCATCAAAGTACTGCAAGTGTCGACAGATTTCTTGTTTTTTTTTTAAATACATGTACCATGATAGCTTACTACCAGAGTAAAGCTAGCCAGCACTAACTCCAACGCATTAACAAAAAACAAGTATTCCTTTTAAAGGAATGATCGGCAATAATGATATATTGATAGCTAGAAGCAATCAACATGATCAGTTTGATGTAAAATAATAAAATAAGTACTGTATTTTTACAAAATATAGAATATTTTGAATCTGTACACCATAATTTCATTATTATAAACCGTCAACAAATTTAATTTTTAAATAAATTTGGGAAAAGCCGTTCGTAAACTCCTTGTCTAATTTTATATTTTTAACGTAATTATTAAATGTTAATGTATCTTCTTCTTCAGAATACTGAGTAGGGCTCTTCAAAGAGCATTAACACGTATACAAAGAAAGAGTTGTATTAAAATAATTTAATGCGACTGAAAAACATTGAATGCCATCATAACTTGCTATTGAGGTCGCATTATAACGTAACCTTGTTTATAAATCAAGCCGTCTTCCTATCTACTATTATGCAACATCAATAGATCGAGGTCAGTTCATGGAGCATCTTCTTATGATTGAGGTCAGTTCATCGAGGTCAACTGCATTACTGAATGAATCTTTCGATCGAAATTCTTACGCGTGAGACAAAATGTGCATTCTTGAATTAACAGGTCGAACTGTATTTTATGTATGTTTGCATCTCTTAAGGTAAATGAATTGAAAAAAAACGAGTAAAATGTTATATAAATACTAAACCAAACTTCAAGTTTTTATAAGAACTACTTATGCAAGCGGAATGTGTGCGCACGTGGAAGCATTTGCCGGATGCCTCATATGGACACAACAGTGATCGGCCGAAGCCGATCACAATAAGTTAAAATTATCGACTATTTTTCAAGCGTTTTCCGATCCCGATGTTAAACAACTGAAATTATTAGGCCGCCTTGCACCCACACTAGGACTTGTGTTCATAACGTGAGCCCGGATTCCTCGAGAACGGGTGTACCCTCGAGGATTCCGGCGCCAAATTAGGCACTAGTGACAACGATTTCCGGCGCCAGGGCGCAGAGTAGACCTTAAGAAAACAAATTATTTCTGTAATGTAGCGTTCTAAACAAGGGGCCCTGTCCCCAAACAAGGACTTCTGCTCATTAGGTGAGCCCGGATTCCTCGGGGGACGGGTAATCCCTTGAGGATTCCGGCGCCAAATTAGGCACTAGTGACACCGATTTCCGGCGCCAGAGCGCGGAGTAGACCTTAAGTGAACAAATTATTTCTGTAATTTAGCGTTCTGAACATGGCGCCCTGCGCCCAAACTAGAGCACAAGTAGACCTTAAGTGAACAAATTATTTCTGAAATGTAGCGTTCTAAACAAGACGTCCTCCAAACATTGAAAGTTCTTACTTCACACAATGATTGCTTATGACCTAAGTGTTGACTTGTGGTCATTAGGTGAGCCCGGATTTCTCGGGGGACGGGTAATCCCTTGACGATTCCGGCGCCAAATTAAGCACTAGTGACACCGATTTCCGGCGGCAAGGCGCGGAGTAGACCTTAAGTGAACAAATTATTTCTGTAATGTAGCGTTCTAAACAAGGCGCCCTCCAAACATTGAAAGATCTTACTTTACACAAAGATTGCCTATGACCTAAGTGTGTGTTATGATTTTGTTTCAAGGTTATTTTGTGAAGTTCAAGGTCATTGAAGGAAATTTCATAAGTTGTGTCTGTAGATAAATACTTTAGTTATGATTTTGTTTTTCTTAGTGGGGAGGGGGGAATTATTTGTGAGGTTGCTCACAGAACCGCCAGTTAGTCCACTGAGAGCACTCTCCCCCTTTCTCGCAACCAAAATTCACCTTAAATTAACTTAAAGGAAATTGAATCTTCTGGCATTGTTCCCCCTCCCCCAACCCACATTTTAGTAGAAGGCAATATAAATTTTTATGGCAAATTGAAAACAAATTATATTAAACAAAATAAGTTATAGCTGCCTCACAACTCCCCCCCCCCCCCCCCCCCCCCCCCCCCCCTACCACTACCACGGATTAGATTTTGAAGATTAATTTTTTCTTTTATTGGCTTGTTAATACATTTCGGATGAATTTGTTCCCCGAAGCAAAAACGATGCTGAGTGTTTGCACGGCCAAACGTTATACGGAGAGTTGTCCCTCCCACTGAGCACCTCTCGTACAGCGCACCCTCAGGTTGGAGAAGCCGTCATCATTTATTTTTGATTTTCTGAACTTTTATCATATTGACAATCCTGTCTGATTAAAATCACCACTCTTCTGCCTACACCCATCAGGGTCTGATAGGTATCGATAACAATTCATCTTCACTTAACCTCTATATTTGCACACAACCTAAATATATATCTCATTTACCAAATACATGACTTTATCTGTTAATGAGAGGTGCAACTCTTCAATACTCAGTCTGGGGGTTACATAGAAAGCAGGATTAAAATAATTTGCCTGTCTCCATTTTAAAAATTCCAATACATTTTCTAAAGCCCTGATTGGTCAGAATTTTGGGTCGGGTGAAGATGACCCCCTATCAATACCTGTCAGACCCTGTAAGGAGAAGAGGGTGCTTTTAATCAGACTGATTGACAATCCTTTTCCGACAGGAAGCTGCAACGGAAGACCTCTTCGTTGCTTTGCAACGAGCTCGTTTCTAGTTTTTACTCTAATTATGGTGATTGCTTATTTCCCAGCGTAAACGGAAGTTTATAGATTAAAATGTTGTTTATCTAGTCATTTTTTCTAGTTATTTGTCACAAGGTGCCCGTTTAACGGATCCTCTAACCTATCCGTTAAGTTTTATCGATAGCGGAAGGTTTAACGGAGACGTTAACGGGTGCGTTAAATATTGGACGTTTCGTGAATACCAAAATATTTAACGGACAATTTAGCGGAGGAGTTAACGGACCCGTTATTTTACGGATGCTTTGTGAATAAGGTCCCAGGTCTCTTTAAGGTCTTGTAGAGTTAATTTGTAATTGAAGAGTTTGGAAGCAATGGTTGAAGTATAATTGTAAGAAATACAAGGGGTTGTCTTTATCTTGAAATATGGCGGAATGCATGACTTAACGGCATCGATTCCCTTGATGGCATACTGCAGTTTGAAAAACATAACGTGGTGCATTAACAGTATTTTCTGTTTGAGTAGGTTTAAAAAGCTGATGATAAGCAATATCCATGGATCCGAGTCTGTATTCCGGTGTAGAAAAATCAAAAAGCGGATTTTTCTGGACTTTTTCAAGAAGATTGTTTAACTCTTTCAAAGGAACAGAGTAAAGTTTGATGCGAATGTAATGAAGACCCAATTGTTTATTTACATAGGGTAATATTGAATCAAAAGACACATCGTGTATAATTGGTTTGTTACAAGACCGATGTCCATGACTACGTCTCTTGGTGTTGTTAAAAAGTCCCATTACATTAACATTGGTATACTGTGGACTTGAAAGATTCCCCACACTTTCAACATTATCATTGCATCCATACGGAAAGGCCGTACCTAGTTTTCTTATCTAAAGTTCTTCTTGTTGTCTACGGAATGGCGTACTCAGCGATGGGTTATTTGTATGATGGTAATTTTTTTCCAGAATTCTAACTTTCATAGACAAACGGAATGATCGGGGAAATTAAAATGTTTGTATATAAGCTGCTGACTGCCGTTATTGATTTGAAATCTATGACCTGATATTCGTTTGTTCAGTGAACCTTTGGTTTCACCAACATAGATGAGTCCACAAATGGTACATTCAATTCCGTAGACGACATTAGAGGTTTTACAGTTCAAATTTCCCCACGTTTTGGTATTAAAACTTTTCCCAGTTAGATTGCTTGTAAAAGAGGTCTTTGTGATCAAAATGTCACAGGTATTACAGTTTTGGCAGAACATTTAGAAATAGAACACATAGGATCAGAATCTGCAAATATATCTGTGAGAGAAACATGGCATTGCTTTAATACATTGAACGAGCTGTTGTTTTTATACCAAAACTGGGAATCAGTTGACTGTACATATGGCATATCTTTAATATCCCTAAGGACAATCCGAGGGACACCAAGTGAACTCCTAGAGTCTGTGTCCCTTACAGACTCTGAGGAGTGACGCCTTATTATACTGGGCGACGCGTCTGCCAGTATGGTAGTGTTATATGTCGTACTGCTCATGAAAGAGGAAGTACCGAACGACAAGTATCCTCGGGGACAGACTGTCCACAAGCAGCGATACATGTTCGGTGGTTAAAATGACAATAACAAACCGTCAACCATCTCAAAAATCCATAAAACGAAATACAAATTCAAAGCAGAGCAACACGGACCAGAGAGTCATACCTTTCCGTTTCCTTGCTAAAGTAACAGGAACGGCACAATGGTTTTCCTCCATATCCATTACAATAAAAACTTCGGTTACCTGAAATTGAATAGCAGAGTATACAAGATACTATGTTACATGTAGCACCATTTAACACAGGTACATATGTAAGTACATCTTTAAACAAACGTCTAAGAATAAAATTTAAAAATTGCCGAAAAACACTAGCTTTGAAACACAAGTATCTAACGAAAAGACAATAATTTCAAATAAACTATCGAGGCTATTGAGGTGCGATTATTTCATGCTAAAATACTTCTGAGTAATATGTACAGTTTAATAGGTCATATTACCGGATTCAGAAAAAGATATGATTATTGCGTTCAGTGTTTATCAGGACAGGTTATCAGGATAAAGAAATGCTTGTTTCTTTTAATGAAAAAAAAATTACTTGTATTGCGCTTGCACAAAATTACACAAAAGTGACTGTTCTTTTTACGTTTAACTTTCAAGATTTTTTATTTACTTTTTCCTCTGTCATTATGTATAAAATTATGAAGGAAAAAACAGCTTATAATATTCCATCGTTCAAATTTGTATCTTATCAGATAAGAGGCACCGCGTTGGTAAAAACATTATGTAATGTATAATTAAATGTTTACTGACATTTAAAGTAGGTATTTACTTAAACCAATGTCTGACTTTTTTGCAAACGTTTGTTCTAAAAATGGTGAATATGTTAGATAAGAAATTAAGAAAAAATGAACATTCCATAAAAGCTAATGTCTAAATACATGTACTTGGACTAAAAAGATACTGATCAACTTAACTATTTATCTAAATCAACGTACAAGGTTAAAATGTTATGTGTCTTCAAAGAGCTTTAAATAGACGAGCAAATTGATCTGAATATATCAGATAATATATAATGTATCTTACGTTTTCAACACTTGGTTTTCTAATGATAGTGGGTTATACTTGATATGTCTGTTCAGGGAAGAGTCCTAACGTTCTTGAGATAAAAATAGTATTAAAAGTAAAGTTGAGAAGTTGACTTAATAATTATGTATAAGCAGTAAATTCCAACTAACAAACCATATACCAAAACCTACTTAATAGTTTGTTTGTTTGTTTATGTTTTTCTTTAGGTTTTTTTTATTGACACAGAGTGAATAAGTCAAAATAAGTCAACAAATGCGCACTACTGATGTACTTTTTAAATTCAACGGCCCTGTGGTGGTATAAATTCATAATGACGTCATAATAGTGAAGGAAAGTTAACATTTGCTGTTTCTACGTGACTATTGCCTACCAATAGTTTTCCGATTGAGTTAGCAGGAGTTAACAGATTATTCTACATAAACATTGCTATAGGGGACTAACTACTCCGCATGTAAAGTTTCATTGCACCTAGGTTAATATTGCTACAAAATTAATAAACTTTCAGCTGAACTTTCAAGCAACGCCTTGTTTTAAGACTTTAATGAACATCTAATACAAAAAAGTCAAAACTCATATATACCTTAAACATGAAAACATTTAAAAAAAATTATCATCAAATGTATTTTTGAATTCAAAATATCAGATTTAAATAATATATTGTTATTAAGTATAATAAAAAAAAATATCTGCTTAAATACACTATGAATCCGATTCTTTAGATCCAAAAATGAACACCTACCTTTCGAAATTTACTGTAGGCAGTCAATCGATTAGTTTTATAAAGCATGCATTCTTCTCTTATCTTAAATCCGTCTCTTTGAGAAAATGTGAAAAAAATTAAACAGAATCTAAAGTGAAAGTTAATGCTATATCATCGCAAAAAAAATTACATAATTTCAAATAAACGATCAAAGTTATTGAGATGCGTTTATTACATGCTAAAATACGTTTGAGTAATGTGTACTATTAGTTATCCAGGTCCAACCAAAGGTGTACGGGGATTTACGGCCAAAGGTTGTATGAATTACAACCCGATGTATATCCCGATACACCTTTGGTTGGACCTGGATAACGAATCTATTTCCTACGTTATACAAAGAACTCGACCCACTTACTAACGTTTTTGGCCTACCAAATATGAAAATTATGAACGGGGCTTTTGAACAAATCTCGGTGGTAATTATCAGTCTACAGCACATACCTGTTTCGCACGTGAAACAATTTTGTTCAACCGGATGTTGATGATATCAAACTAGATTCAAAACCTTGCCGTGGTTCGAGATTTTCCGGAAAAACAGCCAAAAATAGCATAATTAAACTTAATTTGCAGATAGAGCACATTCGTTACCGCAAAAAATTAAATAAGTAACACAAACTTCAATGTCTTAGAAACCAATTTCAATGAAAATATTTTGCGGTAACGAGTGTGCTCATGTTGAAAAAAAATAAAATCAAATAAAATGATCTGCACGTGAAAATTCGTCTGTTCGCAACTTCTGAGAGAAAACGTCACGAAAATATGTAGAGCGATTGTAACTTTCAAGATTGACAGACTTCCCAATTAAAACATCGTAAAGGTGAGTGTTTTATAACTTTCTTTCTTTACTGGTCACGTTTATAAACAGATTAAAGCGTAAAATATCCACACAAGAATGAACGTTCAATCGACAATACTGTACATAACGTTTATATAGCCAACGTTAGGCTATATGTATACATAGATATATTGTATTTGGGTAACTCTAAAGTATATTTACTAGGCCTACATAAAAATAAGCGTTCGCGATCCTATTATGATATGTGGGCTTATACTGTTGCTATTTTTAAAGGATTCATCTACTGGATATGGTTTAACTTTTATATTTTAGCAATTGTAATTGAACATAGTTTTTTAAAGAAAAATATCAATCCTTTCTTAAAAAATGGATATAAGGAAATTATCAATCAAATAAATTCAATTATTTTATGAACAAGAATTAATATAGTAATTTCAAAATAAAAGATTAAACATTGTTTTAGTCCAAAATTGGCAATTAAATACCTTTCAAGCGGGTCTTAAAGGGCAACAACTCTTACATGTAATAATACTCCCTTTTAAATACCAACACATTATCACTATGGTCATCATCTTCAAAAACTATAAGTAGTACGAATAGGACTTTGGATAACAAACAAAAACATAAACATGTATAATAATCATCAACATTTAGCCACAGTACAAAAATAAAATATACTGTATGCTATACATATTTTTTATAGTAGCATATGATTTTTTTCGTATATGGTTTAATATTTGAAAAATACATATTTAATTATTGATATATTGAAACTGCACATCCTTTTATATCAACTTATATTTTTTATCATTTATGTAAGTATACAGCCCATGCGCTAATCCAGAAAATTTTTTTTCCCGAGAGGGGGGGTCCAAAGGATATTTGATTTTGCTAAGGGGTTTTAGTAATTCTGAAACCCTAGAGATCCTCACATTTAGCCCTTTTAATGTTTTAAACTATCAAATTTTATTTCTTCAGACACATATATTAAACATTTCACTCATAACATAGGAATTGAAATTGTTAATCAAATCATGATTCATGTATATTACATATACTTTTTTGAAGAAAAAAAAATAACTGAATTGTTCTCTTATTATTTCAGATGTCAAGTTCTGCAAAAAAGTTCTACAACTGCTTTAACTGCCCTAGAAGAGTGCAACAAAAAGACAGACACAGTGTTCCAAAGAAATGTAGGGCCGTCATAACAAAGCTTTCTGGAAGAACACCAGGTGACAATGATTGTCTATGCAACAAATGCAGATGCATGTGCTACTACCATCTAAAACAAAAGGAGCACCCAAAGCATGCCAAAACACAAGATCGAGGTAGACCAGAAGTGCCCCCAGCACCTTCAGCACCTCCTTTTAGCCCACCTTCTGTTACACTGCCTTTTCCATGTACATCAAGGGGACACGCTATGTGCTGCATTTGTAAACGTCCAGGACCGAAATTAGTCGTCGTTCCAGTGGATTTAAGGCATCGTATCTTTCTTTCCAAGGAGATTATCATTCCAGCTGGATCTCGCTGTTGTCCGAACCATCTTCAGCAAAACATCAATGATCTGAACCCAATAGCAGATACCACTACTTTCAACAAGACATCAATTACTCAGCTAATCAAGTTCTTGCGTTCTGAAGTATTGAGAATCGAAAAAACAAGACTGGATTTTGACAACAGTGAAAGTCTCACTGACACAGAATACACAGACCTTCTTGGGATATCCAAAGCTTCATTTCAAGATTTGCTTACATATGTTGAAGATACCAAAGTCCGATCAACCCCCGCAAGATCCGTTCGTACGAGCCTGGCCATCTTCCTGATGAAACTCCGTGGAGGGGACTCGAACCGCATTCTCTCTACATTGTTTAATATTTCCAAATCCAGTGTTCACAGAAGCATAAAGTCAATTAGAACAGCTTTGATGAATGGCAGATTTGTTAAAGAAAACCTTGGATTTGGTCACATCACAAGAGAAATGGTCATCCAACAACATACTCGACCACTGGCCCAGACTCTTTTTGGTGATGCAGCAACCCAGCAGGCCATACTAGTCCTAGACGGAACATACATCTACATCAATAAGAGTGGTAACTTTAAGTTTCAGAGACAATCATTTAGTTTACACAAAGGCAGGCCCTTAGTTAAACCACTGGTTATTGTGTCAACGACTGGGTACTTCATCTCTGGTATGGGTCCTTACATCGCCAAGAACAATGATGCCACCATATTAAATCATGTCATGAAAACCAACATTGACGACATTTGCAATTGGGTCAGAGAGGAAGACATTTTTGTTATTGACAGAGGATTCAGAGACTCCCTGGACATCCTTGAGGAGATGGGAATACAAGCACAGATGTCATCCTTCATGACAAAGGGAGAAAAACAGATGCCAACTGAAAATGCAAACTCCAGTCGACTTGTAACAAAGGTATAAAATATAAGAATTACATTGAAGTCTTAAAAATATAACAATTAATTTAGAACTTGTATATTCTGAACCATGTAACTTTAAAGCAGGGCTTATACATGAACTATAATCATACATATATCTTTTCATCTATTCACAGATCCGGTGGGTTGTAGAATCAGCCAATGCCCGAATTAAACAGTGGCGTTATTTGGGAAAGATTCTCCCATCAAATCAAATACCGCACATTGGGGACTTTGTCCGCATTGTGTGTGCCATATCTAACAGGCATGTACCATTTGTATATCACTACATATAATAGTATTTATATTTTAAAAGATATTAATTAAAATATGAATATATAATCTATGCTCTTATAAGCTGATTAACTTTAAGAGTATACATTTAAAATTACATGAATTTCTATGACAATGCAAAACTGGTTAAAAATCCATGTTTTATTATATTATTATTTAAATTATTACAATTGCTCATTAATCTATTCTGTCTTAGGTATTTGAAACCTCTTTCTGCTGGTGATGCCGAAGAAGATCTGGCTCTTTGTTCCAAGATGCTTTACCTCTCCAAGCAGGTAAATACACTGCAGCAACATGTGGAACTAAATAAACTAGATCGTCGAACAGTCTGCTGGGAGGAAGTAGAGGATTTTACTGATTTTCCCTGCTTGGATGAGGAGCAACTCAGATCCCTTACATGCGGCACATACCAGTTACGGTTATCGCCAAGTTACGCCCAGGAGCACATTGAAGGTGACTGCGTCATTCTAGTCCACAGAGAGGAGCCAGGTCTGTTACGAGTGCGTTTACAGAGTCGCCACGTCTCCTCCAAATCCTACTTATTGTGGATCAGATATGAATCAGGTGAGATCTGTGGCTGGTACTGTAAATGCAGAGTTGGTGCACGAGTGGTAGGAATGTGTGCCCATGTTGCAGCTATTCTGTGGTATGTCGGCTATGCACGTCACCATAAGGATGGTAAACTGGGTGTGAGAGACTGGGGTGAGTTCATCAGTGACGCTTCATTAGTGGATGACTCGGACAATTCAAGTGACAGTGAGGAAAGTGAACCGGAGGAATGAATCAGCTCCCAATTTCTCCATTTTTTCATCCTATAATTAAAGATTGTGTTAATATAAAGTGAATATATTTTTCAATTTTATTATTCTTTTAATAAACATTCACTGTGATTTACAGTTATCTGCCAAACTCT
Organism: Magallana ariakensis; assembly: GCA_020458035.1. Lineage (NCBI taxonomy): Eukaryota > Metazoa > Mollusca > Bivalvia > Ostreida > Ostreidae > Magallana > Magallana ariakensis. Next base: position 51,802,056 of record CM035811.1, read on the forward strand.
TACTTGATTAGAAATGCATGTAAGTGTCTTATATTCTGTACAGAGTCATTTTAATTTCTTACTTATATCTATAAAAGTAATTTATACATTTCGTTCAAAGATTAAACTATCACATTAATATTTATCTTATCATATACTGTCATGGTTTAAGCTAATTAAATATACTTGTGTTGTATTTGTTTAAAATTGTTTTTAACATCATTCTGATTTGTGAAGACTGAATTGTCTCGACCTGCATGTAACAAGCTGCATTGATTGTCCAATTGATAATTTTGACAATTGATAATATACATGTACATCATTGATTGTAAGATTGATAATTCCTTGTCAGTTGTTGATACAGATTGTATTTAGATTCAAAGTATTATTTCTGACATCTGTGAAAGGGTGGAGAGAGAGAGAGAGAGAGAGAGAGAGAGAGAGAGAGAGAGAGAGAGATTAATAAGTTACGGAACTTGTACCCAATCCCCATTGTATAAAAAAATATAATATGTTCAAACCAGTGAGAGAGAGAGAGAGAGAGAGAGAGAGAGAGAGAGAGAGAGAGAGAGAGACAGACAGACAGACAGAGAGAGAAAGAGAGAATAAGTATGCCTAACTAATGATTCTTTATGTACTAAATGCATTTTATATGTATTGTGAGACAAAATCACCTCATGTAACAATTCCTGTTAATTACAATGACTGCATTCTTTGAATATTTTTCACATAATAATTCACCAATGAAACTTAAGTATCCAATTAAATGTTTGTGAAAGTGTTCATCATAGTTTCTAATCATTCATTACATTCTAAAATTGCTTCTAAAATATGTAGAGCTTCAAAACTTGACTATATACACATTATATGGTACATGTATGTAACTACCCCCCCCCCCCTCTCTCTCTCTCTCTCTCTCTAAAATATTTTTATTATAGCACTCATAATAGAAATGGACATAACTAAAACTTACACAAATGTATGCAATATTTATAGTATAATATAAAATTCATATAAAGGTGTTATTTGTGATCAATCAGCTGATTGAAGTGAATTCGGTGAATCTTATCAGATAATGATGCAACAATACCATTGACATTTCATAAACTTATATTATTGACACCCAAAAAGTGTTACTTACTATTCTGAAGACAGCAAAACACAAACCATCAACTGATTCAATTCTGAATAATCCTCTGCATAATCAACAACCAACGCAATCCCATGTTAAATCGAGTAAATTCGAAATTATTATATTTACCGGAACCGGTTTCACGTTGGATCGCTATCAGAGGTATTCGGTATATTTTGTGGAACGCATGTTGAACTGGTAATGACGAGGTCAATATTCTGCTGACCGAATTATTATAATTAGATAATTTTTTAACTACATACTATTATACATTGATTTTTAATAACAGTTGAACAGCTTTTAAATAAATAACGTTTCATGTATGCCAACGCATTGGTCAGTCAATACGGCAAAAATGAAAATAGCTGGTTTCCATGCGCTTTTTTCTTAACCAATGGAATGTATATGTAAAATCAAACAACACCAGACTCAATATATGAGGTATTTCTCATTAATTTTCTATATTAACAAATACACATTAATATAAAATTAATCAAAATTTCATCTATGTAGCTATATGCGTGTGCACGTATATATATGTGCAACAGTACTAGTGTCGTAATTATAGTCATGACGTTACGGCGGGCGATTGTACAAGATTATGACACCAACTTTGAAGTCGTCATTTAAGAAAAGTATTGACGCCATTGGAAAAAGAAAAACAGTTCCTGAAAGTAGACATTCCATAAAACAACATATAACAAAATAATAATTTTTTGAGACTAGGCCATTTTTCATGGTTCGTGGGTCGAGTTCTTTAAAATTATATTGTTTCACCAGTGAAATAAGTTCGATACAAAGAACCAAAAGTTAATATTAATTGAAATTGTACTGAGAATCATTTATGCACACCAATAGCTAGAGTAGAATATTAAGAAATAGGGGTTTTGACATATCACTTATTCAATTATTTCATTTAATGTTACATTAGTTTGCGCAAATATGTAAACAAGAAGTGCATTGTGACGTCACATTTTATTTACTCCGGCTTCGGCAAGGGGTACGGAAATTTTACACCCGGATTGTTAACCATTCAGATCTCGCGTTAAAAGCGATATAGGAAAAAATATATTCCTTATTAATTGATTCTTTTAAAAAAAAGATATGACTATTGCGTTCAATGTTTATCAGGACAGGTTGTGAGGGTATATGAAAAAATTGTTTCTTGAAAAATTGTAGTGTACTTGCACAAAATGACACAAAAGCCTATGATCTTGAAAGGTTTTATTTCAAGTTATTTTTATTAAGTTATTCTTCTGTAATTATGTGAGAAATTATACAGGAAATCAATATCATTTCATGCTATCGTTCAAAATTGTGTTTTATCAGATAAGAGGCAACGCGTTGGTAAAATCAGAAAAACAGAAGGTTGAATACCTAAAAATACCTAAAAACTGCAGAGCTTTGTGCAACATTGATGAAAACTGGTATTGGGTCAAATAGAATGCCCTTTTTTCAGTATGTAATGCTAAAAATGTTTGCAAAGATTGAAACAACAGTTCTGTATCGTTTGATTTTTTAACTTGCACAAATGTGCCAGAACCAGATTGGTCTGTCTTAGATGTTTTAATAAAAACCATAATAGCATCCTCAGACACTGATACATGGTCAGTGCCTAAAGCCACCACTTCACTAACCCTAAGTAATGCAAAAAAAGGCAATGTGAAATAAGCTTGGAATAGAGCTGCCTCAAATCGAGAAGAACACAAATGTGGCAAGACACTGACAATTATACTAAGCATCGGTAATTATATGGGCTTCCTAAGATCACGTGAAACCATAGATTTCTTGCACAGGCACCTGACGTTATAAATTTTTCTCATAATAAAAAAAAATACCCTATATCTAATAATACACAAGGTACCCATCCCCGCCATCTTGGATTTATTTCAAACTGTCACATCAGCTGGAAGTTTTGCTTGAAACTCATCGGTAAAATTATTTTGCGATCCTCTCCGTCTCCCGATCGGTCATTCAACATCTAAGCTTACAACCAATTCAACCAAAACGGTGCATTACAACTGTCAATACTAAAAATCACCCCTCGATCTGCATCTACTGCCTAAAATATGCGACAAAAGGCTAAAGGGTGGACGGAAGTTGTCACCTATATGTAAATGAGATTTCCCTGCACCGTGTGTTTGTTTCGATATTTCAAAAGATATGCATTTATAAACATGTTTATATAAACTTTGTGTATTAAAAGTTATAATTGACTGTTTATAGTACCCTTTTTCTTAGTTTTAACTTGTATGTTGATCGAATTCAAAATAGACGCCTTTTGAATATTCGTATCAGTGCTATATTTGGAAGGGATTACCCAAAGTATGATGCAATTTATGTCAACTTCCGTCCACCCTTTATTTATTTTTATTATGAGAAAAATTTATAACGTCAGGTGCCTGTGATTTCTTGTACCCAGCCAATAATTTCTTTACAATAAATGAATCCATTGGATTCTGCCAACAATTTATGTTAACTACATAACTAAGTCCTGCTAAATAGCACTTAGCAGAAGAAAATGCTATTCCACTCTCTGACAAATAAGCTATGCAATTAATAATATGATCAACAGGTGGAGGCCAGAATTGTTGAAATGAAAACTAATGCCCAAAGTTGAAAAAAAAACTTTGTAAACCTTGACAGTACACACTAGCTGTATTCATGGATAATCTGGCATGCAGTAGCCTGTCTACAGTTCCTGAATAGTTTTCCAGAACAGAGTAGGTACCTTTGATGGATAGAGATCTGCCACAGGAGCCAACTGACGAAACCTGGTCCACTGAAACCGAGAAACAACATCTGTATTTGATTTTTAATACCTGGAATATGCTGGTCCCTTATCTGTATATTATACTTGCCTATAACAGCCTAACAAGTTTCATAATTCTGTTGTTTTTTTAAAATTTGTGATTAACAATGTATACCAAAGATAAATTGTCAATATGCAAAAGTAGTTTCTTATTTTTTAAACTTTTTGCCCCATCAATACTCCTAAGACAATAGGTACTAGCTCTAAAAAGGTTATATCTCTGTACACTTCATCTGGCCACGTAACAGGTTAACTGAAGCAACTCCAATGCTTACCAAAAACAACCCCACAGCCATGAGAACCAGAACTATCTGAATAAAATTGCAGTGCGTCACCTTCTTGCCATACAAGTCCTGAAAACTGATTTGTACCATTTAATTGACTAAGGAACTGTACCTACATTTCTAAATTTAACCTTATCTCCTTCGAAACGCTCACAAAATAATAAGATTTTTCAACTCTTGCCATTGATTCATAAATTCTTGAACAAAAGGCCCTACCAGCTGGCAATGCTTTTACAATAAATGCAAGAGATCCTGCTAAAGACTGCATTTCTTTCAATGTTACCTTATTTGACATGATTACCATATCTAATTTTGCCAACAGCTTCCTAACTTTATCAGCTGGAAAAAATATGGTTCTAGAAGTTCCTAAGCCTAAGAAAGTCAAACTAGTAGAAGGCCCTTCTGTTTTTTCTAAAGCTAATATAATGCCTAAATCTGAACATAACTTTTGAAACTGATTCATTAAATCAATGCATGCTGAGGAGTTTGCCTGACATACAAACAAAAACTCATCTAAGTAGTGAACAATACTTTGCAATTTTGACCTCTGTGATAGTTCCCAGTGAAGAAAAGTTGAAAACTTTTCAAATAAAGAACATGATAGCGAACAACCCATTGGTAAAGACTTGTCAATGTAATACAAACCAGAGTGTTCAAAACCTAACAGACAATGTCCTCAGGGCAAACAGGCAACAAACGAAATGCACTGGAAATGTCCATCTTTGCTAAAAGAGCACCTTCACCTATACTGGCAATTAAAGACTCCGCATCATCAAAAGTATGATATTTAACTGAACATATATTAGGATCAATATAGTCATTAACACTTTCAACAATAGGATATGACAAGTTTGTGATCATTCTCCATCCGCCTTGTTTCAGGGGGACTAAACCTATCGGGTTGCAACGCAAATTAGACATGGGAGGATGTGAAAAAGGTCCAAGAACTCTCCCCAAATTAATTTCCTAATCAATTTTTTCTTGAAGTTCATTTCTGTACTGAACTGCTGATACCTTGTTTTTAAACTCCACCCTCCTCCTAGGTCCAACAAAATTCAAAGAAAACCCAAACTTGAACCCTAAAGATAGACATTTAGAATCCTTAATATTTAGGAAACAAGATAACAAATGGTCTCAATATTCAGAATCAATAGGTGAATAACCTAATTGACATAAATTGCGACAATTAAGTGTTAGTACGAGGCTGTTTTTGACCCTTGGAATACTAGAACTGGTTTCTGGAATAAAGCCGTGAATGATTGTTAAATTTTTTTTGAGATGGAGCTTGTTCAACCACTGCGTTGCTGTTATTTCTAAAACACTTTACTAAAGGATGGAATAAATTGCATTTAACGCAACTGTGTAAATAATTACAGTTAGATCTGTTGCAGATACCCTGATAATTAAAACTCTAACATTTATTGCGGAGAACGGGCTGCAGTGACTGCTGACGAGACTGAAGATTTGTAACAGATGTAGAAGACTGCATGTACAACATCCATAACTCAGCATCTACAGAAGCCCACAAAAGGAATTTTTGAACGATTTTTTCAACCGAAATTAAATATCATAATCTAACCATTTTCCTTTAACATTTTCGGCTCCTCTTTTAATCAAAGCCATGTATCTAAACAACGGAATTCCTTCAGTTGGATATTTGAACAAATAAACTGAAGCAAAAATAGCAAAGGCATCTAACCATTGAGATATGTTTGAAATAGTTTGCTCCTTGTGTTTGGGCTGAACTTGAAATACCACGTCCCCAAAAACAATGTGATTTTGTTGTGTTGATGACGGGTCATGAAAGAGAAGGGTGCCAAAATTTACAAACTGATTGTTGAATATTTTATCTTTGACCTTTTCAGGTAAATGAATCGCCAATGGCGAAACAGCACTAACGAATGAATTTGGTACCTGATTGAGAGGATCAAATGTTCTATACCTTGACTATTTCCATTTTGCGACGTCCCAACGTCCGGAATTTGCTGTTGGGTGTTCACGGATGATGGGCACAAGTCCCTGGGGGATCGCCGTCGGTGAAGTCATGGCGGCATTAGGATCCGCACGTGGTCGTGGATTCCTTGGTCCTGCTGCCCTTTGTTTTCTTGGCCTAGGAACTGTATTTGACACAGATTTCCCCGCAGAAGGACTACGAGCCTTTGAAGCCCGTTATGCTCTATAGCGATTGTGGTTAAAACAATACGGATGCCGAACGATTACACTTCTAAAAATTTATACGACGTCTGCTTTGATCAAAAACCGAAATAAAAAGGAATTTTGTAGAAGACATGCGCAGTTCGAGAAAATTGAAAATTAGGGAGACCGAAATAAGTTGCACGAAATAACCAGGTTTATCAATAGTGGATAAACCCCATTATATATATGAAGAAATGGTCTCACAGTTGATACCAAATACATGGTGTTTTAATGTCAGAGAATTATTAGTATATTTGGGTATCCATGAAGTCTGGCTTTCACAAAATGTGGTTAACACTAATGTTTTCTTAAAAAATTGTAAAGCAGATGTTGTCTGATTTTTTCATACAAGAAAGAGACACATTTTTCGAGTCATCCTCTAAATGTATATTGTACAAGTATCTGCCTGACACTTTTTCCTTACAATTGTTTTTGCGTAAAAATATTCCGGAAAACCTTGTTGAATTGTCTTTTTAATAAAATATAGACTGTCATCGCATATGCTTTTGGTAGAGCAAGGCGGTTTTAATGAAAATGCCAGATCTGTGCGTATCTGGAAATACTGTAATTTAGGTGAAGTCGATGATGAATTCCATGCTATACTTAGCTGTCCATTTTATAAATGTCTACGTGTATTGATTTATAAAAGATATTACTGGACTCGTCCTCCAATTGCCAGTTCAACTCCTTTCTATTCATAATCGCAAACAATTGTGCCATCTCGCAATGTATCTGCGTGAGGCAGGTAAAAAACGGGAATGTCAGACTACATCCAGTTAATGTATTATTATTATCATTATTATTATTTTAATTACCATTTGATTTATTGATTTATAGGGTCTCTCCTCCCATTAATGCACAAATAATTTTTTAGAATATTGTATAACGTTAATAGTGACGTGCGCTTTTGCTTAGAGTGCAGTGTAATATGTTGATAATTATGTACATATATACCAATGCTTCTTATTCTTAATTTATGAATTTTGGCAAATAAACAATTCAATACAATACTCAGTTTGCACTAAATCGACCCACTTTCCCTGCAGAAGGAAACCCCGGGACAGGATTACTAGTAAATTTGTAGTCTAACATACTCCCTTCATTTGAGCCTGTAACTTCCTATCTACCATCCATCTCTTTTTGACACCATTTCAGTCTCCTTTCTCCACGAAAAGTTGGCACATCTGTAAACAGCCGCCGCCTCGTTTTTGACTCCTTTGGACCCCAGTTAGAACACTTTTGGACATGATCAAAATCTAGGATTAACTCTCTACTTTCAAAACAATTAAAAATAAAAAACAACACATAAACTCATTTTACTAAATCTCATAGTACTGTTACGTGTTATCTACAGTGGGTTTTTTTCAATGAAATAGGGTATTATATATATACATTATTACTATTATTCCTTTACTCTTTCTGAGTATAAATGATTCCTCTACAAAATAATCATTATAGGACAAAGTGTGTGTGGGTTATGGAACAGGGCACCTTGCATCGTGTTACTAGGTAGAATTTCTATTGTGTCGTGGCTAATTTACCCATAAACAGGATTACTTCTCCCAGTGCCCCGCCACATTTCGACCCGTGCTCTTTTCTGATTCTTCTTCGTCGTCTAGTACGTCTGCTCACCGCAAACTGCCGGACTAACTCTCCCTGAAAATTTCTCAGTGCTTTCTTATAAAGCATTGGGTCACTCTTCCCTTCAAAGAGATGAACAGCACTCTAGGACTGAGAGATTATTTGAGTCTTCTCAGATAAATCCGTTTGTTTATAACTAATGCCCATTTGATCACCATTACAGTACATACAAATCTTGAACTACAGTAAGACGGGTACTTAATCAAAAACTGCCCCTTGCTACCTAAGTATGTAATTATTTCAAACATTTTTTACCGGGTTTTCCAAAAGAAAATGCCGGTTGTTGAAATGGCGGGGGAGGGGGGGGGGGCGTCAGCCATTGGGTACCCCTATTGTAAGATAACGTCTTCTAGAGATTTCAAGATAGGAAGTTGTTGTTTTGCAGATCAGTTGTACATATATTAGAGACGTGCATTGTTCCAACCACAATTGAAATAAAACCACTATTAAAACAAAGTATTAATAGTGGTTGGGAATGTATTTCATTATAAGAATCGTTTTGCAACCACTTTTTTATTTGTTAAAACAAGAATTTAGAATGCAAGAAATATTTCTTTAACGAGTTATTCTAGACTCGCATTTTATACAATAGGATAATGAAACTTTAATAATGAAACCAATGATAGAATGTTCACTGCTGTGAAGAAAATTTACCGGTTTAACCAGTTTTCGCAGATTTTTCTACGTAAAATATGTTTCATATTTTTCTCTACCTTTCTTGTTCTATAGCTAAATCATGTTTTATGACAATTGTAAATTAGTTGTATTACGTTGAGAACCTAGTAAGTTGCAAGAACTTGTGTTCAAACCCAATGTATATCAAATATACGATAAAATATGTTCAAACCATATAAAACAACTACTATTGAAATATATACTGTCCTCTGCTTTCACTCAAAGTGGTAGATATTGAATCGGGTCTGTCAGTACGTCTGATTGTTTGTCCCTCTATAATTCTATCTGTATGTTTCACTTCGTTTACCACTATTAAAACACATTATTTTAGTAATAGTTAGGGGCTCATTTCATTATAAGGATCACTTTGCACCAGTATTGAAATACAACCTCTATGGAACAACTCAACAACGAAATCGATTAAAATTGGTATACAACGAATATTGACGAAAGATGAAACCACAGTACTTTACATAACCCACACGAACCTAAAAATAAAAAAGTTATAAAGTGAAATGAAGTATATGAAGCAACATTTATTATATTAAACAATGGTTACACGATTCCTAAAGTGATAACACTAGAAGCAATACTTTTTAAATACTTATTTCAAGTAATGAAGTATGTTGAACATTTATTCCTTTTTTGTATATGTCTTCATGTTAAAACGTTTATTATAATGTGATATTCTTAACAGCAGGAAACTTAAACTTACTGAATGGAAAAGCTCTGCTTTTCAGACACATTACTTGACCTTCAAGTTAACCAAAAGTTAATTAAATGGCAGGCCTTGAATATAAGGTTTCGGTAATGATTGATAAAGATGTAAAACTGGAGGTGCCTATATCTAGCAGTAAATACATGCAAATGAATAGGCTTTATATAAAATATGAAATTGAGGGGATTTCAAAATTATATCGTAACACTGTCTCACATTTATAATAAAAGAGATGTGGGTAATAAAGTGATCGATATAGAAGTAATATGGGGGTGCTTTTAATTTTAAGCAAATACATGCAAATGAATAAGCTTCACATAAAATATGAATTTGAGGGCATTCCGAAATTATATCCTGACACTTTGTCACATTTATAATGAAAGAGATGAAACACCAAAATGTCACAGAGTAACACGTTCGTATTTAGTAAAAATTTTACAATTAACAGTTCCTATTTTTTCGACACAGTCTCCTGGAACGCGTGATTTTGGTTCCAATATGACTTCCTCAAATCTTTTAGCATAACCCCAAGCTTTTGAAGTACGTGTAATATGTTTTCCTAGTACACTTTCGTTAGGCAGGTCTATCATATTAACTTCTCCAGGATTCAGTTTCGTAATATCTATGCGCACAACGCCACGATAACCATTCGATTTATTAGTTATACTTGCTAATTTCTCTAATCCACTTAACGTTTTGCAGCAGGAAATGAATCGCGACTCCACACCTTTGCTGCCATTCTCCACATGTTTCATAAGGGTTGTTTTTGAGTGGATGTCTTTAGGACAAAGACCTCTGTGGTAAGGTTCCCTAAAACGTAGTAACCTATAAACATATTCAGCTTTCTTAATCTCAGCTTTATCGTGTACTCCTTCTGGTTGTGATGCATCACTAGACTGAAAATCATCATTTTCATGAATCGCAGCTCCTTCGATGGACTCTTGTTTGGATAAATTAGCCTTCCCCTTGTTTTGAAAAGATGGCCTATTTGAATCAACCTGAGGTTTTTTGTCAGATTCGATTGCTGTAGAGCTTTTTTTTAGATTCATAAGTAAAATGTTCAGCTTGTATGTCTTTTGTTATTTTGGAATCTCGATCAATTGAATTACATTTGTCATGTCTCTCTGTGAAGCTTTCGGTAAACTTTCCATGGTTACGTTTAGCAAGTTTCTTCGTTGTGTATTCTTCTGCAATTTTACTTACGTTTTGAAAACTTGCTTCAAGTTTTACACGTTTGCGATCCGGTTCTTCGCCATAATATCCTACAATGGATTACAGACGGAAATAAAACAAGACAATTACATTGTGAATAATGATCAAACGGATTTATGAACAAATCTGAATATACACTATTTGATGATGCTTTCACTGAAGTTACAGCTTTATGAATGTAATGGTAACAGAGTCAACAGATGATGTAAAAATGTCAACAATTAGCAAGTTTGCGGAAAAGATGTAAGTGATCGCCACAGTTTGAGACATCAAAATATGAATACAGTGAATGGTAAGCAAAAAAAAATATCAGGATAATTAAACTTGGAATTTAAAAACATCCAGAAAAAAAAAACAAGGCTGTACTGTTATTTTTTCTAAAGAAAAAACAAGTTTAGATGTTTAAGTAAAAAGTGCAAAAAAATTATATCGGAAAATTTTTCAAGTAATTTTGCATTGCCTTTGCACAAATGCTGAAATCGTTAATGTAATGGAATGTAATGTCATGAAATCGTTAGTCTAATGTTACCTTTTCGTTTTCTTGTTGCCCTAAAATGAACATCACGCTCGCTTTCTCCTTTTGGCTCCATCGCCTCTACAAGTCTTGGTGATCTAAATTTATACGGAAAAACCAACTGGTTCAAAATATGTTGATACATGTCCAAACTTGTCTTCTACTTAAACAAAATAGTGGAAAATATCAAAAGAAAATCTATATGAACATAAATGTCTTGAAATCAGTTAAGAGCATGCAAGCTTCAAATAACATATTTGAAAATGGTTTTAGACTTTGGAAAACTAAGTGACAGTAAAACAGGTGGACATAGACGTAAACAGGTGAAATTTTTAAGAAATAGTATCGAAGGAAAAATCCGACGAAAATACGTACTGTATTCAGTGATATATATATTTCCCAGTATTACTTTCGCCCCTTTTCGCCTTGTTGTCAGTGGGCGATTTTAAGACTGCAGTTTCATATGTCTCAAATTACCTTTTTTTTTAGAACAATTATGTCTGGGCGATTTCAAGACAGGGTGAAACCGTTTGCTATGTTAGAACGGCGAAAGTAACACAGGGGAAAATAGCCCTGTATACCAGAAATAAATTAAATTAAAGCGAAAGTAAATGATAAATCCGATAAGACAACCTGAATCAGTTGATTTCTATATTGAATAGAAAGTTACGAGCATTTTTTAAACATTTTCAACGATTGGTAAAAATACCTAGATTTTACGTTGTGGTTCCGCAATCCCCTCTTTGCAATTAGAAATTTATTTGTTTTGGAAATAAACTCGCTTGTTCACGTAATCGAATTCATTGAAGCCTAATGGGCATAGGAAAATGTTTGATACAAAACAAATCAAGTTCATTTTAACATTTGATCTCTTTGGTGATTTAAACGGCATTTCACGGTTTATATTTAAACAATTTCTTAATCATTCAATTACTAATAATTAGGATGTGAATAATGGTACGTAAATAACCTTTTTTGTATTTTAACACTTACTGAAGGAACAGCCAATTCCATTTATGTTAAGGTTACCATGATTACAATGTATTACATGTACAACCTCTGGTCAGCCCTGCAAGTTCATGCAGTTCCTGATTTCGATGTAGTCAAAGTTTCGATCGATCAGTCAAAAATCGATGCAAAGTAACCATCAAAAATACAAAAAAGACATCAATGATATACGATTTAGGTATTGATGTTAATAGGACACTTCATTGAAAATGACATCGTATCGATTTTAGTGATAAACAATAGCACCACACACAATCCGTTAAGTGTAATTTATAATTGTGGTAATAAAAAAATCAAAGATTAATCTTTGGTCCAAAGAGTTTGTTTTTAAAACAGGTCACTAATGTCTTCATCGCTTGTGTGCGAATCTGTACAATCCCTTCTAAACAATATTCATTCCACTCAACATTGGGGTTCGTCAGCGATTGAAATAAAATGAGGAAAAAGATCGTCATCATAATCTAAAATTGTGCACTCACATTTAGATAGTGTATTTCTAAAATTCTTTGCTTTGAGGTTTAAAAATTTATTTTTTGAGTAACGAATCAATGATAAATCACATATTGTTAACAAATGACTTAAAGAACAAATACATGTTTCAAATTATGATACCCTTTCAATGTAATCAATATTTAGAGGTTAACCCCTTCAAATAAAAATCTACAAGGGTCAAGAATTAATAATTAACGTTATTTTTCTAATTAAACAAACGGAAATATTTTTGTCTGTCATTTAAAACAATCAATCAATTTTAATATTGAATTATAATCATTAACTTACCTTAATGGTTTTTATGTTACAACATTTACTGACTAAAAGTTGTCCATTATCCCGGATATTAATAAAATAAAACAAAAACGGTTTCACAGAAACTAAATTAAAAGTAAGCTTCAATTTGAATTAAGCAGTGCTTATTATGCTTGTTTATCTCATCTCAGTTGATTAGATTTTTATATACAGTGCAGTGTACATAATCAGTGTCATTTCTAAAAACGATAACAATTCAATATACAATTTCACCGCTATCTCGAATACTACATCAGCATCAGCTGATAAAATGATCTCATCTAAAACTATTATGTACTGTAGTAACATTGATAAAATCAGTCATAATCAGCATATCTAACTACATGTTCGTCAGTTAATGCTAATACATAATTATGACTGTACATTTAGTAGTTAACATGTCAGCGGTTTGTATATTTTTTTCTCCAGTGCTTCCTTTATCCATACCCATATGAACAATCAAACAAATTAAATAAAACCTATAAATAAACTCTAAATCCTTTACAATAAACCACCTCCTATCTACAATTAATTTCAGTTTGTTCAAAATACTAGAAAAATATATAATTTGTTGAAAGAATACAATAAAAAGTTATAGTGTAATATGTTCGTCTTTCGTAAAAACGTTGTCCTTAACAATACCTATTCTTTCAATACAATCTGCTGGAACATGCGTTTTGGGTTCCAAAATTACTTCGTCAAATTTTTCGGCGAACCCCCAGGCTTTAGAGCCTACTTTAATATGTTTTTCTCGTACGTTTTCGATAAATAGTTCTATCACTTTAACTTCGTCACGGTTCAGTTTTGTAATGTTGATACGCACTACCTCTCGTTCGAGCGAAGGTTGGTTTGTGAGGCCTGCAAGTCGACGCAAAGCATGCAAGGTATAGCAACATGAAATAAAACGTGAATGTACGCCTTTACTTCCAGCTGCAACATGCTGATTCAGGCTTGCTTTTGATTTTATGTTTTTCGGACGAAGACCTTCCATGTAAAGTTCATCGGGCCGTAGTAACCTATATACATATTCCGCTTGTTGGGGATTTTCGTCTATTTGTGTTGCTTTCTTTTTATCTAATACTTTGCCATCTCCTTCACTGACCAATTCGTCCAAATCAGCTGATGTCGTCGAATTGACATTACAAGAGATGTAAGCAGAATCCGCTGATACAGTGACATCTTTGTTTAAAGCAAATTTTGCATTTCCTTGAATGCTTTTGTTTTCATCGGATGGTTTTGTTTCATTATCGTTGTAAGAATTAGACATCGATTCTATGGTCGAGAGTTCCAATTCGAAGTCTTCATTTACCTTATGTATGTCTGATCTACTTTTACTTTTCTCTCGAGAATGGCATGTAATCTTTCGACTAGGGCATGGTTCATCGTCATCAATGTTGTCTTCAGGATAGCTACTTATTTTAAGACTATGGCATGGTTTTTCTTCAATTTTGTCCACAGGATAGCTTATCTTACGACTAAGAAATGGTTCATCGTCTTTAATTGTGTCTCCAGGAAAGCATCTCATCTTACGGCTAGGGTGTGTTTCATCTTCACTAGATCCTACAATTGATAACTGACAGTTGAAACGGAAGAAAAATAAATTGTATATGTGAAATAATAAAAAAAAATCAAGACAAGGTTTAAGGTATAAAAAGTGTAAGGTATAGTGATTTGCATTGTATGGAAGCCCGTGGGCGCCAGGTAAAACATTTTATATGCTAATTACGTAGCTGCCGCCAGAATATTTTTCTTTCTTGACACCAACGGGCTTCCGTAGGTTGTTGATTCACTTGCCTTTAATGTACCGAGTATTTATTTCAAATTCACGACATTCGGTTTACGTGTCTCATCTCACCAATACGATTTTATTTCATTTAGTGAAAATAAATCAAGATTCAGCGATACACTTCAAATACAGTTTTTTGACACCGCATGTGAATAAGTCAATGTTACAACAGAGATTCATACCTTTCCGTTTCCTTGTAAAATTAACACGATGACTTAACTCCGTTTCCATTGCAATAAAAGAACTTGATCTGAAATTCAATAGAATAATATACAGGAGAATGTGAAAGTAATATTTAACAAAGGAACGTATGTTAGTACATCTCTAAACAAATGTCTAAGAATAATATTAAAAATTGACGAATATTACTGCCTTGAAAAATGAGTATCAAAATAAATGACGATAATTTCAAATAAACTATCGGGAGTATTGAGATATGTTTCACAGGCCATATCAATTGATTCAAAAAGATATGTGTTTTTTAGTTTAAAGTTTATCAGAGCAAGTTAACAAATCAATATTCTCTTAAATAAAAAAAGATAAATTTATAGTGAACTTGCTCAACATCAGACAAAAATGACTTTTCTTTCTAAGTTTTAACTTTAAGTTTCTTTTATAAACTGTTTTCCTGTCATTATGAATGAAATTATGAAAATTTTTTTAAAAAAGCTTCTGATTATACCATCGTTCAAATTTGAATTTTATCTGATAGGAGACAACACGTTGGTAAATAACATTTGTAATGTATAATACCATGTTTAAAGTATTTTTTTTACTGAAACCGATGTCTGACTTATTTTGTAAACGATTGGTGGATATGCTAGATTAGAAATTAAGAAACAAATGAACATAGCACAAAATCTTATAACTAGGAACATAGACTGTACAGTTATTAATAAGCGTAACTGTTTATTTAAAGAGGTTCGTTCCTCTGATTTTGGGAAGCCATTTTGGGTAACCTCTAGTCTGGAAATTCTGAGTCATGTATTAATTCTACTTGTAAATTCCTATTTTACAATGCCAAATAAATTATATTGAACAAAATATTTAAGGGAAAATTACATATTTACAGAGTTAAGTAAGGGACTATATTTTGTGGCGGAAGGTTTTTAAGAAGAAAATGAACATTTTTAATAAATCAGTTGTTTTAGAGTACTGTAATTTTAGCTTCCTTATTTTCAGTGCAGATCAAATTTCTAGCTAGTTTATTATGCATTGGGTAATCTTTGTGTTGTTTTAAAAACATATTTTAACAATATTTCAATATTTCTATCGACGTATATTGGCACATTTAACTAATATTTCATAAAAGTCAAGAAAAAATGAACACCAATTTTTGCCTAAAATTAGCTTATTTTATGCTATATCTTAAAATTTACATCATAGACCCTTACTTTGGTTTTTATTTTCTGAATTTGTAAGATATTTTTGACAAGTCTATTAAAATTTGAGAAAAAGTTTGAGACTTTTAAATAAATTTACTGCATGTTGAATCGTTAATGGATACAAACAGCGTTTTATCAGTGCAAAAAGGTCAAAATATCAACTAGGTGAAGAAATTGCAAACTTCTTCTTTATGATTATTTTAATTTTACTAATTTTAAATAATATAAATTTGTATTTGATGCCATGGTTTATTCCGATTAAAAATTATTGAGGAAAAAGCGATTTATGTGCAATTTGCACTTTCAGTGCAGAAAGGTCATATCAAATACACTGTAGCACTGAAAGGAGCATATAGACCCCAACAATTTGTTTTGAATTTTGGTTTAGCTATGTATGTAGATTTTTAAAAAATACTTAAGAAAAAAATTTAGAGACTTGTGATCGCAGGATCCAACCTTCTTAAATCAATGTACAAGGTATTAATGTAATGTCTCTTTGAACAGCTTTGAATGGACAAGGAAATAGATCTGAATATATCAGATAATATAATATTATGTTCCTGAATTTTCAAAACTTCGTTTTCTAATGATTTTAAATTTGTCTGTTCAAGGAAAGCTCTTAACATTATTGAGCGGGAAGAAGAATAAAAAGTAACGTTGAGAATAATAATTATGTATAATAATAATTAAGTAGTCAGTAAATTCCAAATTACAAACTATATACCAAAATCCACAAATTAATTTGTTTAGTTTCTTCACATTTTTGTTTTTGTGATGTCCTTTAATTGACACAAAGTTAATAAGTCAACAAACGCACACAAAATTTGATGTACTTTTATATGTAATATCCCTGTGATAGTATAAAAAATCCATAATATTCTTATAATCACGTAATAATAGTGAAGGAAAGTTAACTTCTGCTGTTTCCTGATGATTAACACCAATTTTCTGATAAATAAGCAGGAGTCAACATACCAGCATATATAAACATTGCCATACGGAATTACATGTGTCTTTTCCTCATATAAAAAAGTTTCATGCTAGAAAATTGTAATAACCGATATAAATTTCTAAAACAAAATGTTCTCAAACGTATTCTATAAATCAAAATATCAAAGAACAAGGTATGATAGGGGTCATATTTGGCCCCCTCTGCAAATCTATTAATTGTTCTTCCATAAGAAGTATTGACCCCAGCACTAAATATAAGAATAAATTTATTGCACTATTTATATAATGTTTTATCATTACATTGAACACGCAGTCCAAATGTTAATTTGAGAAAATATCATAGAGCTCTCAGAAATAAAACATTTACATTTGAGGCCAAACCGGTCTACTTTCTTTAAAATGTAAAAATGTGTTTAAGTTTTACACTCTGAATCATTGGCACTACAGAGTTAAAATGTGTATATGCTATCGTTAAGATGATTCGATAATTGGATTCATTTTCAGATTGTATTGGTTTCCTACAGAAAGGAGCTCTATACGAAAGCTATATAAAAGTAAAATACAACAAATCTAGAAGTAAAATATATGGATTGTTTTCCTTACTAATCCATATAACATTTTTGGTGTTTGTGATGGTTAATTTGTTAATCACCCATCCTTTTTAATCATTTGATGGCATTAGTGGTGAAATGTTTGTTGGAAAAATGGATGCAATTATTCTTTGGCAACTACTGCAGCATTAAAATGACTCATTAAATGCATCTTTACTTTAGTTTATATCCTTCGACTGAGAAAGTACATGTACATAAAAAAGTATTATAAAATTTTAATCCAAATTTGAAAAAGAACATTATGGACATAATAACAAATGCCTTTTTTTATTTCCCTAGTCTGCAAGCACAGGAGAAAATATTGTAAATTCTAGATAGCAATATTGGCCCTAAGGCACCATAAATTTCACAATATAAGCAGAGGGCCACATGGAAATCATAATCAAGCATTTAGGTTTTCCCAAATACATATACATGTAGGTCGCATTAAAGACAATTTTCCTAAAACTCAATACAATTATGAAAATATAGCCCCATCCTTGGGACTGAACCCTTTACCCAGGGGACATGACTTTCACAACATTGGTAAAAGCAGTCACGCTCATTTTAACCATGCTCATAGTTTTAGTAGTAAAAAAAGATATCTATTTTTTACAGTTTGTGCCAAAAGTATTAATACACATTCTACGATTCGCAAGCCGTTATTTGTACTGTGTATGTAATTTCTTTGTATTCATATTTTCGGTCTACGATGACCGAGCGGGAAGAGTACAGTACTATGTTAAAGACACTTTGGCAGTTTAAATTAAATTTAGGAAGCCGTGTGATTTCCATACCACGCTTATGGATCATCGTATGTACAATTGACGGTGTTCACCAAACATCAGAGTCGTCTTTCTTAAATTTTTATGAGAGCTTCTTCGAAAAATAATTGTATATAATACCATATATTGAATAGTAAACGCCTTAGATTGCAAACTTTTACATTGCCCCCACGATCGCAGAAAAAAAATGCACACAAGTTGCAAATGTAGTCGTCAATTGTAAAAAAGACCAGCAAGCAGGTTTGCGAAAATTTTCTAAGATTATTCTTAAGAAAATTTATACGGTTAGACATATAAATAGGAAAAAGTTAAGTCCATCATAAGTCAAACTTTGCAAAAACCAAAGCTATCATGGGAATATTCTATACTAAGATTTCCCCTCATCAAAAAAAAAATCTTGACAAGAAAAAAAAGAAGAAAATTCTCGAATATCAAAATGTTAATCCGTTGGGGGGTTGGGTGGGGGGGGGGGGTTGCGTAGTAGGGGGAGGGGACAGGGGCGGTACGTAGTATTCCTTATCACCCTTGATGTCCTTATATTCTATTCCATTTCTATATGCTATACCCCAAAGAGTGTGTGGGGGGGGCACACCACTTTAATTTAATTTTATATATGTTATTTAGGAAATGTGTCTGCTGCGAGAAAAAATGGGGGGGGGGCTCCCCTAACCCCCCACCCCTCCCCTAATGCTACGTGCCTAAATTCTTGGGTGTAAAACATTTTTAATTCATGCAACAATTAACTAAAATACATGTACTTGTTAAAACTGACTTATATATGTATTTGAAAAGATTACGTTGATTTTATTCTGATTCTATAGGCATAGTCGCAATTTTTCCTTCAAATTCTTAAATAGCGCACGCCAATAAACATTCTCAAACCGCTGATTAGGGTCTTCCGTTTCCAACGAGCAACGCGCTTTGCTCTTGTTTTTATTATTGAAAATTATACATTTTTTATTGTAATTTCTAGTAGTTAGGGAGGAAAGGTATTATTTTAATATTCAATAAAGGTATAATTTAATTTATGACAAAAAGAAACCATTAAAGATAAAAGATGAAATGTTGGCCATTGTAGCGAAATATTGCATCGAAAAGTCTCCCTTCCTTCTCTCTCTCTTTCTTTCTTTCTCTTTCTCTCTCTTAAAACGCGGGGGAAGGGTGTCATACTTCTCCTACCCCCATCTAAATTTGCGGTCTAGTTGATACGTTTTATCACGTTCTCTTGTATTATTTTGATTATCTGATCTTATATACGTATCATTAAAATATCTTGAATAAGATGCACCCATTTTTTTGGTGAATCAGAGATACATGTATAGTCATTTTTTGTCACTCATCATTTATTTCAATTGTAGTAATTTATCTTGTACTGGAGAATTTCATCAATCATTAATAAAAATTAACAACATATCAATAGGTTGAATCAAGAAATAATTTAGCAGTGGCAGTAACATTGTTGTGTCGCAATGTAAGTCGACAATGTACGTGATGAATATATTGTATCTGGGCCGTCAGAGAAAAGATAACGGGGAAACGCTTAACGATTTCAAGTTGCTTTGCATGAAGCCTTCTTGTCCGTCTCTCTCCTCTCTCTCTCTCTCTCTCGTATTGTATTGCATATCATTATCCTTATCTTTTTGCCACCATACTACAAACTTGGACATGGGAATGACCATTCTGAAATAATATTGAAAGTGACAATGCAAGGTTATTGTACCTTTACTTTTAATTATACATGTATTTTGAAGTGAATCGCCAAGCGTAATGGGGAAGAAACACATGTAAAGTTTTGAATATCTAGTATTGTAGTATTTTGACGATCATTCCTATCAAGTTTATTAAGCTTAAATATGATTAGAGATGCTTAAATGGTTGTTTAAAATGATAAAAACTTTGAAATAGTGTAATGTACTGGTCAGACACTAGGTTGTCAGATCAATTTATACTTTGCCGGATTCATTAGAGTCTGTCATCTATTTCATATTTAGATATTTTACTAGAAAAAGACGTTAACGGTAACATAACAACTACTCTCTTTGATAAACATGATGGCATCAATTATTCTATCGTTATAACTTTCCTTAGTTACGTAGCAATATACCTTTATCACCTGCATATGGAGTTTGCTTGCTTGCTTTTTTGGAACATTTTATTGAAGCTCTTTTAAAATGTCACATATATATGGTATTAGTACAAAAAAGTAAATATATAATAATTTGCAAAAGAGTTATATACGAGAGATAGAAAGAAAAAAAAAGCATATGGAATTTTTATCTCTTGTTTGATTCAATACGCAAGAGCATGCTCTACTTATGAACAATTTCTAATTTTATTTTTTTACGAGGCAAGCTACTGACAAAAATACTTCCGCTTGGTCGAATTCTGACTGAGTTTTTTATTATACTTATTGTAAGGCCATTATTAATCACCGAATTGTCTACGGGGTTTTCCGTTTTCCCGATTACGACAAAGAGCACACGGCGGGTGTGACCGGTCAGCAGCGGATGCTCACTCCTCCATGGCACCTGATCCTACCTCTAATTTTCTTATATAGGTCCGTTTCGCTCTGCTCCTGTTTTGTAATTTTCCTTTGGACTTTTGGATTTAAACACTGTCACCACCTGATCCTGTCTTTAATTTTTGTAGAGATTTTTGTTTGCTCTGCCCCTGTTTTGTATTTTTTCCTTTGGGCATT
Organism: Magallana ariakensis; assembly: GCA_020458035.1. Taxonomy (NCBI): domain Eukaryota; kingdom Metazoa; phylum Mollusca; class Bivalvia; order Ostreida; family Ostreidae; genus Magallana; species Magallana ariakensis. The sequence continues at coordinate 51,823,208 of CM035811.1, forward strand.
TGATTTTGAACACCGTTCGTAATTACCATATTTTACTTAAACCAATTTTACTTTCTTATTATTCTTGCATTACAGAATTCAAACAATCGCAATCGGTATATCTGTTTTAATTAATTGCATGGCTATTTGTGAAAATAGTAGCGTTTTTTATCGTTTAGGCAGAATATAAAGGATGTGATAAAACATCTAAAGGTTAATGCAAATTGTCATCTCACGGCTAACACAACGAAGTTTCGAAGTGGCTCTATCGGAACACCATAATCCCATACTCTCGATTAATTTTGCAGTATTTTCTGCAACATCCTCTTTGTTCATAGGATATGAATATCTTGGTCTTTTTTTTCTTTTGGAAAGTTTAAAAAAAAAAAATTTCTGGGGATTATTTTTAAGGGCCAGTTTTCAGAGAGAAATACTTCTCTATCGAGATTTTTAGAGGAATATTTTTAAAGGGGGAATTCCACTCGACAGGACCGGAACCATAACAGTAAAAAAAATACGGTTTCAGTACAAATCTGGCCATGCACTTCACTGAAGTTGTAAAAAAAAATTAAGTCATGCTTTTAATATCGATTTCAATTCTATTTACTATCCAATATTATAGATTGGCATGTAGTCATGAATACAATTACTAGTAACGTACAAAAAAACACACTCCATTTAGCATATCGGTTTCTAGTATGTTGGAGTTTTTCCTTTTCTAAAATCAAATGCACTGAATTGTTAAATCTCACGATGTAAGACTTTTTTTGCATATGACATCCTAAATGCTAACTGTGATGTCATGAGTTCAGTTGCAACAGACATCAATTTCAGAGGAATTCCTTTTTAAACAATATAGACTACATGCATTGCAAAGATTTTATAAGAAAATTGAAATTACTGACTGTTGTCGACACTGCTTTTGAGACGAAAATAACCCCTAAAACAAGTAGTTTTAAGAATATTTTCTGTTTAAAGTTTAGAAACGTATTAAGTTTATGACGTATTTCCAGAACTGTAATCTTTTATACCATATGTTTTTCATGATTGGTTACATTCATATGTTTAGGTCATTTTAAGGTATATTCAATCTTTATAAAAAAAAAATCATATTCTCAGGAAATAATAAAAGTATCTTCTACTTCAGGATATTACCTTCGCATTTTGATACCACCTCCCGATTGCGCTTGAAAAATAATAAATCATTGCGAACATACTAGTATGTCGCACGTTTTTACAGTACATAGTAAGATTGATCAAAAGTAAAAACTTTGATTGTTTTGTGGGAGATAAACATAACGTCCCCTCATTGTTAAAACACACACCGTCCTCTCATGGCTAACACACCGTCCTCTTATGGCTAACACACCGTCCTCTCAAGTTAACACAACGTCCTCTTTAGGCTAACACACCGTCCTCTCAAGGCTAACACACCGTCCTCTCAAGGCTAACACACCGTCCTCTCAAGTTAACTCTCAAGTTAACACAACGTCCTCTCACGAAACCGGAACGTCCTCTAAAGCATAGTGAAAATACCATGCTTTAATAACCTAGATACTGCATACTGCAACTTCCCATCGTGTAACTAGAACCATTTCTTATAAAAGTACCGAATCTTGAAAAAATAGCTCAATTAGAAAGTATGGTCCTCGGAGGAAGGTGGGGTGTCATAGTCATCGTATGGTCGGTAATGCATGTATGTGTGTGTGTGTGTGTGTGTGTGTGTGTGTGTGTGTGTGTGTGTGCGGGGGGGGGGGGTTCAGAGTAATACATGTAATTGTTTGCAGGGGGAGGGGGTTTGGGGGATTGGGGTCCGAGGTGTACTTTTGGTAAAATTACTATTTTCGGTAATATAAATGAATTTTCAAGGGGGGAGGAGAGTCTAGACCCCTCACTCCCACCCCTTCTCTAAATCCGTGCACACGATGATGTTGGCACACAGAAGCAAATCTAAAGCCGGCAACCGTCGAGGGGAGGGGCATAATTTAATTTTGTTTGTAATAATCATATAGACCATACTTTCTATGACATGAAATGCTAAGATTTTTGATTAACTTAAAATTCACATGCAAAAAGTTCAACCCCAAATTGTACATAAAAGGCCGCTATGTGTATTATGGGATGGAATCTCAATTTATGAAATTGTAACTTTTAAAAATTACCGGAAATTGCATGTATCCTTCGTTTTTACTAAAACTGGTACAAAACAGTGTTATTTAGTGGCAAACACTTGGTGCGGGTATTACTGTCTAATGACAGCATCTAGTTTAAGAATTTGTTCGAGAAATTGAAAATGTGATAGAGGTTAAGAGCTAATCTGGGTAGAATAACTATAAAAGAATTTTAGGAAAGGATTCATAGAGATAATATATTATTTCACTTTTTATGTACTAAATGTTGTGGACAATAGAATTTAAGATTCGTCGAGGAATTCTTCATTTATGCTGTTACTCCCATGCACCATACATGCCGCTAAAATGAGCACCCCTTCTCCTACTTGTAACACCCTACCCACATTGTATTTTCAGATAATTCCTCCCAACTTACTAGTACCCTGCAACAACTACTATCCATGTTTCCTTTAAATACAGATTTTGTGGCTTGGACAGCCTGTTACGTTGAAATGGAACTGGCAAAGCCGCAGTAGATGATCACGCCGACGATGATGATGGCGCCGCAGACGAACCGAGTGAAGACGAAGTGGCAGATTGGGTTCCGTCCACAGACAAGGAGCTCTTAGTAAGTTCTTTGATCCAACAAAGGGTTTTACTCAGTTTTTAGCTCACCTGAGCTGAAAGCTCAAGTGAGCTTTTCTGATCACTTTTTGTCCGGCGTCAGTCTGTCTGTCCGTCTGTCTGTCCGCCCGTAAACTTTTTACATTTTCGACTTCTTCTCAAGAACCACTGGGCCAATTTCAACCAAACTTGGCACAAATCATCCTTAGGTAAAGGGGATATAGGTTTGTTAAAATGAAGGGCCACGCCCTCTTTCAAGGGGAGATAATAAAAAATCATTGAACATTTGTTGGAATTTTTCAAAAATCTTCTTCTCAAAAACCATTTGGCCAGAAAAGCTGAAACTTGTGTGGAAGCATCCTCAGGTAGTTTAGATTCAAGTTTGTTCAAATCATGATCCCCAGGTGTAGGGTGGGGCCATAATGGGGGTCAAATTTTTACATAGGAATATATAGAGTAAATCTTTTAAAATCTTCTTCTCTGAACTGATCAGCCAGGAAAGCTGAAACTTGTGTGGAAGCATCCTCAGGTAGTGTAGATTCAAGTTTGTTCAAATCATGATCCCCAGGGGTAGGGTGGGGCGATAATGGGGGGTCAAATTTTTATAAGGAATATATAGAGTAAATCTTTAAAAATCTTCTTCTCTGAAACTGATCAGCCAGGAAAGCTGAAACTTGTGTGGAAGCATCCTCAGGTAGTATAGATTCAAGTTTGTTCAAATCATGATCCCCATGTGTAGGGTGGGGCCACAATGGAGGTCAAATTTTTACATAGGAATATATAGAGTAAATCTTTAAAAATCTTCTTCTCTGAAACCGATCGTGCAGAAAAGCTGTAACTTGTGTGGAAGCATCCTCAGGTAGTGTAAATTCAAGTTTGTTCAAATCATGATCCCCATGGGTAGGGTGGGGCCACAATGGGGGTCAAATTTTTACATAGGAATATATAGAGAAAATCTTTAAAAATCTTCTTCTCAGAAACCGATCGTGCAGAAAAGCTGTTACTTGTGTGGAAGCATCCTCAGGTAGTGTAGATTCAAGTTTGTTCAAATCATGATCCCTGGGGGTAGGGTGGGGCTACAATGGGGTGGGGGGGCGAGTTTTTATATAGGAATATATAAGGAAAAAGCTTTAAAACTCTTCTTCTCAGAAACTGATTGGCCAGAAATGTTATTACTTGCGTGGAAGCATCCTCAGGTAGTGTAGATTCAAGTTTGTTCAAATCATGATCCCCAGGGGTAGGATGGGGCCACAATGGGGGGTCGAATTTTTACATAGGAATATAAAAAGAAAAATCTTTAAAAATCTTCTTCTCAGAAACCGATCGGCCAGAAAAGCTGTAACTTGTGTGAAAGCATCCTCGGTTAGGGTAGATTCAAGTTTGATAAAACTATGATCCTTATGGGTAGGGTGGGGCGTCAGTTAGAGGGGGGGGGTTGAATTTTCACATTTGAATATATAGAGAGAAATCTTTAAAAATCTTCTTCTCAAAAACCGATCATGCAGAAAAGCTGCAACTTGTGTGGAAGCATCCTCAGGTAGAGAAGATTAAAATTTGTTCAAATCATGATCCCAGGGGGTAGGGTGGGGCCACAATTGGGGGGGGGGGGTGACAAATTTTTACATAGGAATATATAGGGAAAAATCTTTAAAAATCATCTTCTAAACACAAATTGTCTAGAAAAGCTTCAGTCAGTTCAGATAATGTAGATTAAAATTTGTCAAAATCATATTATTCAGGAGTAGGGTTGGGCCACATGCGGGGGGGGGGGATTCCAATTTTACAAAGGAAAACATTTAAATTATTCACAAAAACTCAAATGTTATTATATATGGTTTTACTTATATGCAAACATTTTGACATAGTTAATTCTTTAAAATTTTTTAGACTCTGGCCCCTGGACAATTCTTGGACATCACAAGGGGTTCAAAATTTGATGTAGGTTTATAATCCATATATAAATAGTTGTTTAAGTCTGATCATCTTCTTGAGAACTGCAATGCTCAATATGTGATATGACTGTAAAACCACCCTGTTACAAAGGGGCTCAATGATAAACATAAGAATATGCAGGGGAATTTTTTTTTAATATAGAATCTATTATACGACATTGTTCAGATATTTTGTATATGACTCCATAAAGCTGATTTTATTATGTTTATTGTTGCTCAGGTGAGCGATGTGGCCCATGGGCCTCTTGTTTGTTACTTCATAATAAATATCCCGATGATTTGGAAAACCAACCTCAAAACTCTACAATACAATAAATTATTTCCTTCCTACATTTCAGCGAACTGTTCCATATTTCATTGAAGTTCGGGCTTCTGTACTCATACCAGACCCCGGAAGTTGCCTTTAATACTACATACACTTCGACAGAGGTCGCAGTATATAGATTCTGTACCTATGTAATTCTTCTGCATGTTTTATATTCAATTTAAAAATCATTGTATTGCTATCTTATTATACCTTATTGTTACCTTATATTGATTACTCATTTGTTAATTTTTTCATTAAATATCGGTAAAACGACAAGTACTTTTATTTTATATTAGATATTGCTTTCTCGTGCCCGTAGCATCACCTTTCAAATAGAAGGGGGCAGACTTAAGCAAAACATCTTGGCAAACAAAATTTAAAATAGTTTCCCATTTCTATATATGCATTTTTTTCACTTACATCGACATGAAAAGAAAAAATGGGAAGGGGGGATGTCTCCGTTTACTTCTTACTAAAAAAAATCTGGAAAAAAAAATTATACACCATAACCATTTCCAAAAGGGTATACTTGTTTCTTGTTTTGATCTGTTATGACCGTTGTGGGCTTTTCCATTTTAAGATTGACACCTTGCCGCCCTTGGTTCATTAAAGATATCATAACAACACATAAAACTAACCTGCTGATGGTCGTATCGAAAACGCACATAGAAGCAAAGATGACTATCACAGAACTATTTTTATTTTCAAATCATTGTGCAATGTAAATCAATATATTGAAATAAAACAATTCAACAAAAATACAGAATTCAGTATAAAAATATAACACATTACCTCCATCATTCACCCTTTCCTCAAACATAAAACCCCCAATTTCACTGAAGCTAACATTTAACATTGCTTTCCATACATGTTTACGGACAAATATAATGGCGTTGAGTATTTTGAGAGCAACATACTGCAATCGGACCGATCATTATATATATGCCAAAATACAATGTTTATCGTTATATGTTTTTTTTTCTTTTTAAGGGGAGGGGGTGTTAATAGTGATAAATTATGAGTGTTCAGAACTTCTTAGTGGTGAAAATAGGCGTTTTTTCACTATGTACAGCACACGAGTAATGTTCTTTAAGTAAAACAAATAAAAGAAAAATATATTAATATTTATATAGTGAAAAAACCGTTAAACCGTAAAGATATAACATATTTTCTACACAAAAATACATTTTAGAGGTTAAAAAGTCAAATAGATTTATAACCATTATAAAAGTCCGGCTTGGTTTAGATATAACATGTAGACAAATTAACATTATAAATACCTAAAATTATCATAAATCGAAGAACTTAGCGTTTTTGTTCTTAATTCTGTATGGCCAAGGTTGAAATAAAAATTACTGACATTTTACATTGCAACTTACTTGGCTACATCTATGTCGAAATAATTCGATACTGAAGGACAACACATTACTTATGACTCTACTCTATCAAAAACAAATTTTGTCAATCATCAAAAAGAAAACATTGTTATTTAATTGCATAAATTTCACAAAATTGTTTTAGAGGAATTGTTTAAACATTTTAAAAATGCTATACATATGAAACGATATATTGGATTAATATTGCACATGAAAATATATTATTTAACAAAACATTTGAGTAAAGATATGCATGTGTATTTCAATAAATTGTCATCCCTTATATTATCTTCTAAGGCAAAATTTAAAAAAAATGTGTGAATGATATACAATGATTTCTAACTTGAATATTCCTAAGGACTGCATTTTAAAAAAAAAATCCTCGCATACATTAACAATAAACACAAAACGTACGTAATTTTCCAAAACTTTTCCAAACAAGATATCTATAAGCCAATGCTCACTAGTATTACCCCGCTCTGATGTGAATACAAAATAAGCAGAGTCGTTATCCTACAGGAATTTGACGTCTAATTGATACAAAAATAGATCCCAATGTATGGCATGCCTAAACAAATATTGTGATAAAATTTTATGCATCTGTAATTAATAGTTGCTGAGAAAAATGCGACAGAAATTTTTGTTATGGACAGACTGACAGACAGACAGATAGGAGGGTAAAATAGTAAACCCTCCTACTTCGGAGCGGGGGTATAAAAAGTACATCTGCATACATGTACATGTCCCTATCCTTTCAAAGTCAACTATCACGAATGTAAATCTCACACAGGAAAAACGATCGATAAAATTCATTATGGTCGTTACAGCTGTAACTACCAGCACTTCTGGCTCGCATATAATTGGCTGTTGGTTCACCGCTAACATCTCTCAAGCAGGTATAATTAAGCTTTGTGGAGTCGTGGTATCTCCAAGTCAGGTTGCCGTCTCTGATGCCTTGGACCCATACCTCAACTTCGCCCAAAGTGCGTTCTTCCTCTTCCAAAAATAAATTTAAAAAAAATAAGCTATAACTTGGTTCAACTGATATGACAATCATACAAAATGATTATGCTTTTTCGGAACAAAATTAATAATAATTAATAATAAATAATAATTAATTATTAATAAAGCAAAAGCGACATAAAGAACTCGATCATCATTCGTTCTTAAAGACGCATGCACGGTCACGATTTTGGTCAATGTTTATTTTTCGTTTTAAGTGTGAACAGTGTTTCACTAAGGCATATTAAGTATTTTAGCAAAGTCCGAGTATCTGTCGTCGTGTTATAAGCGGATATTAATAGAGCTTACAATCTATCATAAAGCCCTTCGGGCTTTATTAGATTTGACCACGCCCCGACCGAAATCATCACCTCATAATACTCAAAGAATGATTCCTTATTCCTTAATTAACAATAATATAAACTGCAAATACCCGCGCTTGCGCGGGTTATCATCTAGTTCTTTGTAATTTTTACATAGCTAAAGTTATGTCCTTGTTTACATTTTTAATGTTGAATGAAAATAACTTTAAATGATTATGACTTTAAATAACTATAACTTTAAATGATTGTCACAAACGCTGGAAATCGCCGAATATTATTAATTAAAATAATGTGTAATGCTTGGTGAATAGTTCACTTCGTTGCTTAAATTACATATTGTAAACGATTTCTAAGGTTATAATATTTTCACATATGAAAAGAAAGGGAAATATCAGGCACGTACCTACAAAGGCCCTCATTATGTTATGTTTGGTTAGAGAATCCAGTCGAATGAGGTCTCCTCCTTCACGCTGGCAAACGTCTGCAGCTTGGTGATATTTCTTCATGGATTCTTCATACCTCAGGCAAATTATATGCTTATCGTGCGTGTACCCCGTGTAGTTAAATGGGCAAAATCCTAGAAAAAAGAGTAGCTTGTTTGATTAAAAATATGATATTTGGAAACATGATACATTGTGAAACAATGTTTGAATATGTATATACTATATAACAAATTCATATTCTCCAACAATAATATCAAAATCACAAAGATGTTTGTATAAAAAACTGTTTTACTTAAAACATAACCATTTTTTTTATCAAATCAGCAGTTCCCAAATATTCTAATAAGTGGTGCTCATAATCGTTTAGAATTGTTCTATGCTCAAGGCGACGTCAAATTATATTGACAGCTAAGAGAGCCACTTATAAATTGATTGACGCGAACTCTTGATCAGCAAATGAAAAGGTGGGTTATGTTCTATATTAGTCAGATTATATATATATATATATATATATATATATATATATATATATATATATATATATATATATATATATATATCGATTCGCTTCCTTTGCCACCTTCCTAATCCAAAATATTTACTAAATATGATCTTACTGTTATTTTTAATTGACAAACACTTCTTACAAGATCATAAAGTTAACAACTGTCAGAAAAACATCAGAATCAAATGTCCACATATGCAATGAAGAATCTTGAGACTTTTACGCGAATATTCAATCTTCGTCTTTTATTAAAAATTTAGAGAATATGGCCGCATTTACCATGTTTGGTCTTTTTTTTTTATCCATTTATGGCAGTATTTAACGCTAAACCAAAATATTGACCGAAAATATTACGTTTGAATATAGTTTTTTGTTAATTTTGTAAATAAAGACTCTTTTTATTCAAAAGTGTTATAAAATGCATGTAATTTATTTTGTTAATTATCTATTCACATAAGAAAATACGTGTTGGTTGTAACCTGTGAACATATTAAACTTTGACAAAAAGTGAGCATTCAAACTGATAGTTTTTCCTCCTCTTTATTGATTATTTGGGAGTTTATTTTAATCAACTCTCCTATGCAGTTACTTTGGCAAACCGGAATTGAAACAGTGTTTGGACCCAAGCAAAAAATAAAACCGCTTACAACACTAAGTTCTTGAAAATAATCGATAAATTCGATGTTATGTATTCTGAAGTATTGTTTTTCACGGAAACTTATTTATAAACATCTCTGATACCTTGAAAATAGTCAGAATTTAAATGGTACGATCAATTTAGATAATTGTTGTAGTCGTATATATTCCTATGCCAGAGTTCATTTTTGTCTTGTTCAACCAGACGCTCGGCTGTCTCCGTAAATCTCCGACAAGCAGAGAGTTTCTAGACAGCCGAGCGTCTGGTTGAACGAGACTAGAGTTCAATAATACTTGGTTCAGCTTGGATCCATACAATTTCTCAGAAATATTTCGATTACTGATACGTAGTTTGATGAAATTAGTTCTATCTTTAAATATTACAAAACATGATTCATATAGGGTTTTCTCAAAATTCTTGTCGGAAAAGTCCGAGAATTCATATTATAAAAAAATGTGCGTAATTCAAATACATAAAAGATACTACTTGCCATGCATATTAACATACAGTTGATCTTTAAATAAATAACAGTCGATAAAATCAACTCCCGTCAGTACTTCAGTACTTTAATTTTTAAACTGTTACTCGTTATTGTGAAACGATAGTGAAACCATCGTTGCAATATGTGATTGACATAATATGAATTTCATTAGCGCTACAGTGTAAATCAATCGGTCAGTTTTAAAGACAAATTTACATTAATTTAAAAATTCAATCCTCTCCAAACTGTTAAAGTTTGGTCTGACTTTTTTTTTATTTCTCGGTGTGACCCTTAATATTTAAAAACTAGAGGTAGTTTTTAATTTTTTATTTGTTTGAAAGGAAAACTCAGGTTTATATCACGTAATAAACAACATCCTTAACATTACAAATTTAAAGCGTTTGTGTTTAAAATTGAATATGCGATAAAATGAAAACTTATGACGTTAAATTTCGTTCAAAATCAATGTTTAGTAAAGAAAAATTGGAACGTGTTCACATAGTCTTATAAAGAATTAATGCATACAATAAATACACCAGCGAGTCTTAAAAAGTATAAAGACTTATTTCAAAAACGATACATTAAGGCAAATAATACCTCTTTTGTTCGTTCTTATTCACTTCCATTGAAATCTTAAAACTTACTCACACCTACCAGGAATATAGGACTCTATTACATCGTCTTGAAAGTACTCATCGCCCAGTCCTGGTTTCTTGTCACAGCAAAAACAGATCCCCCTGATTACATCACGACTAAACAAGTATGATGTATCGAACACCTTCCTACAGAAGCGGTCACACGTCAGAATTGAAGTAAATCCATCAAATCTGTTGCAAGATTTCCAGGGTGCTTGAACAGTCTTACGTGAAATATGTTGTATAGAAGTTATTGTCAAAATCACACATGAAAAGATAACGATCACCGTATTTAAACTCATGGTACTGAGTGTTGTCCTTTTTCACTAAGATTCTTTTCAGATCAACGGACAACTTGCGTTTGAAAATTTTATCAGAGGATATTTGTTTACTTTCTCTGGGGAAATAAGCATTCCATCAGAAAAGCTTTTAGATATTCTAAAAGAGTAAAATTGTTTAAAATATAATTGATTTACGGTTAAGAAAGCTTTAATTATACATTGCTAATGAGGACCGTTTGGCAAATCGAAAAAAAGGAAATAAAAAGAAATATTAGGAAAAACAAGCTCTCATTATAACAAAAGTATTAATTTCATTCTTTTTAGTTCTTATGAAAAACCGGCTGCTTGTTAACGTTACTCGAAAGGAATCAATGACAAATATAAAACCCGATATATTGTATTATGATTTAATTGGTTCTTTAAGTATGTATTGATTGATATTCGTCGCCGAGTGAAAATATTTTTTTAGTTTTTGGGAAAATATGCAACGTAATGAAAACTAAGAAAACGCATACCTTCTTTCATTTCGTTTTCGTGTTATTGATAACTTATTCTTATGAAAAAATCAATTGTACTATGATAATTATTGAAAAAAATTGCATATCGTATCTGTTGTCTTCCCTCGTGAATATAAATGTATGTATTATTATGTAACCAGGCGTTCTCTTTCTACCAAATTTCCAAGCACTGGGACGACAGCTCGTCTAGATAACAAGGACTGTTTTCCGCAGATAATTAAAGCTATATAAATGTGTATTTTATATGTATGGCCGATCGCCTTCTGGCAGTCGTTTCATTTATCAATGTTATTTAAAAAGTACATACCTAACAGCCATTTGTAATCGTGTTTATATTAGAGTAAGACAGATTTGCTTTAGTTTGTACAATATTTATTTAGTAATTAGCATCATACCTATTACAAACACAGTGAATAACAGATTGAGAAACAAGCCAAAAGGCTTATGTTAATCTCGCTCTCGTCGGTTTACAAATGTAGAGGTGAACAAAATTTTCAAGTATAATAACATTACACATATGCATTGATAAGGAAAAATTGAGAGGAAAGGAAAGAGTAAATAATAGGCAAAAAGAAAAAGAAAAGCTGGAATTGAGTATTGAGACAATTATAACAAACCAATAGATAATGTCTATACTAAACGACTATGAAAAGTTACTTAATATAGATATTGAAACATAAAATGCTGTTAAGTAGGTCTATATTGAAAATTATGTATCTGTGAACATACAGGTACAAAGTTTTTATACTCGGTACAACTAAACTGTACATACAAATATAATATTTTATGTTACACAATAGATATATTAAAACAACAGGTGACCTCAGAACCTTTTGTTTTCAACAAGAAATTTCTGGACAAGGTAAAAAATATTGTTGTTTTCACTTTCAGATAATAATCGCTACCATATAACAATAATTCAACATTAAGGAAATGTGGAAGTGTCTGAATTGTATTGACACTAACTCTGGAATATGTATTACACTGTATTAAAACTGTTCATTACTTTCTACTTCGCCGCAAATACAAAGAGGCGAGTTGATTAATTTTCTTTGAGACAAATGGAGATTAGGACTACTACATTCTAGTCTTAGTTTAGAGTGAAGAGTTTGGCCTTATCTGGTACCTAAATAAAAACTAGAGGTACTGTGAGCAAGCTGACAATTGATACCCACCGCTAAAAAAAATCATAACTCGAGTATTATTATAGAATATGATGGATGCTATCCATTTAACAATCCATTTTCTATCAATAACAACTGCTCTATTTTTTTTAAATTGCTTATGCTAATTTGAGTACACAAACCAATTTCTATTCTTTAAATTCCATTTTATTTGAACTTAACTGTTAACGCATTGAGACATTTGTATGCTTATGATAACAAACATGACTGGAATCAAACGGTAATCCACATGTCAAGCAGCCATTAAATATTTATAATTTTTGGTATACCGAGCCCGATGTTTGTACCGAAAAAAATTTTCACACAATTTTTTTTTCGAAAAAATATATAATATATCGAGGCGGGCCATTTTCAGAGGGGCGGGAGGCGTTACATTTAATTTACTTTTGCCTTACACAAGCAAGCTTTGTGGAAAATTTTACCTTCTAATCATTTCCATTCATACAAGACATGACATATATTAGAATTAAGCATCTTTAAAACAATGACTTTGAACTTCCCAAATGACCTAGGGTCAAGGTAATGACATACCTTCAGGTCATAGGCAATCTTTGTGTGAAGTAAGAACTTACAATGTATCTCCAAAAGATAGAAATGGACCGGACACGAATTTTGCACCTTTTCTGCCAGTTACCTTAACCTTGCTTTAATGACCTTGGGTCAAGACACACCCCTAGTTCATAAGCAATGTTTGTATGAAGTAAGAACATCCAATGTCTCTCCATAAGAAAGATATGGACCGAAGACGAATTTTGCACTTTTTCTGCTAGTGACCTTGACCTTGTCCGAATGACCTTCGATCAAGGTCATGACACACCTTCTGGTCATTAGAAATCTTTATGGGAAGTAGGAACTTCCAATGTCTCTCCATAAGAAAGATGGACCGGACACGAATTTTGCACAGACAGACGGACGGACGGACAAGGTGATTCCTATATAACCTCCCCCCTAAACTTCGTTTGCAGAGGGTATAATAAGTGGAATTTTAATCCTACTGGTATGAAGTATGTCTTAAAGCAATGTAATGAAGGATTTAATTACACATTTTGGGGTAATAAATTCCATCGTCTTACTGTAGCTAGGAAGAATGAATTAAAGTAAAGCTAGGTTCTTGAATTGATTTCCCGCAGTGGGTGCGCTGATCTTGTGTTGTAGTTATGTCTTTGAGTTTTCTGGGACTGAATGATCGTAGATAAGTAATTGGGAGTCATATAATTGTATATTTTCTAAGAGGTTAAATAAGACGATGATTTTCCCTACGTTCTGATAATGGTTCCCATCCCGTGTCTTTATATAATAAATGTCTGGATGTCAGTCTGTACGAGAAAAAAATAACTATTTCATTCAAATTACAAGTGATTTTAACTTAATGACAAAAACATCTTTTATTGAAAAATTTAATTTTTAATTGCTTTTTACATGTAGGATTTTAATTTATTTTTATTTTTCATTAAGCAAACTGGTTGTTGAAACATGGGGAAGTCTTTAAAAGTGTTTCAAAACACATTGTTTTGACTGAGTTAGGAACTAATATCAGGTAAGCTGTTTGAAAACTTAACATTTAATGTTTCAACGTTCACCTTAAGATCCTGCTAATGAAATTAAAGAATCACATTGACAAAGTAATAAATATTAGTAAAATAGAAATAAAATAAAATGTAAAAATTGTATATGATGAACTTTATAATATCATTTAGGAAACTAAACTTGTCACCTGTGTCTGAAAATAAAACTGTTTTTCAATATTATTCTAGGCAGGATTGCAAAGATCGACTAGATCTTCTTGGAAAGTTTATTGACAGATAGAAACCTTTAAACTTGTTAAAAATGTCCACACTCTTGGAACTTTTTTGCTTTGTTCTCATCCCTATTGCCTATGTAGAAAGAGGATTTTCTTTAATTAGCCTGATTTTTAATCTTTTCAGAAATAGCCTTACACACGTGAAAATTAATTAACAGAGCTGAATGTTTGCGGCCCTTTTCAGACTATATTCATCTTTTTAGAAGAAGAGCTTTGTATAAAGATATTAAAGAAATATCAAATTTTAAAGTTAAATATAAGCAATTTGTTTTTACTAAATGATATAGTTTATGTCCAACATTCAAAAGAAAATGTAATGGTTAATTTGTTGACCATCCAGGCTCTCTAAATTTCATATTTGAAATAAACCTGAAATATATACGAAAAAAATACATAGTCAAACTGCCAAAGCCGTCACCTATTAAGCAGTCACCTTTCGTATGTGGTCATTTTATTTCCTCCCGATAAAATATCCTATATGATTGCCATCTTACCCTCTGACAGTAAAAGATAGCGCCAGAAGACTGGTAATGAGGATATCAATGACCTATGCTAGAAATGGTTCCAAGATGCCGTTGGTAGACGTGTAAATGTACCAGAGCCACTCCTGAAAATGAAGGCACTTAAATTTGCCAAAGATCTCGGAAATTAAAATTTTAAAGCTTCAAATGGATGGTTGGCTTCATTTACGAAGCGACATAACGTTGTGTTTGGTACCTAGATTGGTGAACGGGGGAATCCGAAAATGATAAAAAGATTGACAGGTTGATCTAAAAACGAGGTTAATGCTTGATCGTCTGATCATCGTCCGAATTCAAAAACAATTGGAGAAGGACAACGAAGAAAGAAATTAATTAAGAGAAAAATAAATAAAAGAGACGAGTCCGCAAAGTGAACCATGTGATCAGATTCCCGGGCACTATCAACACCTAGGATACGCTTTACATGGTTAATGAGCAATACAAGTAAATGTCAATATTTGATAAATATTCAAAACTTTAATTTTATGTGCAATTAAGTGAATTGCTCATATTTGTGTATAAGCGTTAATGTAAATATTTCTGGATGAGCAATTTCGGGTACGGACACTGTATTTGCGCTTTTGTTATGTACCTTCTGTCCAGCACCTTCGTAAAAGTTATAAGACATAAAGGAAACGAAACGCTAGCAATTCGGTCAGGAAAACAAGGTAGTTAAATACCATAAATATATTTTCAGGTGCATTACCCATTAAAACTTATAGTTACCTAATCTTGATTTGTATACACGTTTATAAACATTCGTTATTGTGAAGTTATAACATTTTTGTGCCAACATCGCTCGTGCTGGTTTTCATACATGGTGCCATTATCGACACACGTGTTGTAAAATGGTACTCTCTTGTAAAAATCTGTCTCTTTGTTATAAATTACGACTGATATTTCATCCTTTTTTTATTTAGCTTGTAAAAATCTATTGTCATGCATATAGAATTTGTGTCTTATAAGAGTTGGAGTTATCGCCCGTAGATTAATGAAAGTCATAACGCCAAGTTTGATCAAAATTTTGAAATACATATCTCTGATTGTATGTTCTGCTTGCTAAATAAATAAGCTCATATAAGTTTCTGTTTCATTACATGTATGCTGTTTATTGTCATGATCGCTAGTTAATGTTGTATTGTTTACAGTTCTTAAGTTGATGAAATAAACAACATCAGTACAATGTAAAAAAACACTGGGACGGACAACTTCGGAATGGACATTTTTCCGGCGTTGCGCACCCCTTTCCATTCACACTATCGACCAAAGTTTAGTACCAAATGGTGGGTTTTTTTATTCTAAATAAATTTATGGAAAAAAAATTGAAACATTTTTAGATAGTTTTTTAGATATTTGAACTTAAAAGTTCCAACCCCATGGGATTTTAGCTTGGAAAAAATACCCCACAGAAAACCCCATGCAAACCCCATGGGGTTTTGCAATAAACCCCATGGGGCAGAAAACCCCATGAAAATAATGTGGGGTTTAAAAACCCACTTTTTTCTTAAATAACAGTTTAGGGTTTTTAATCCCATAAAATAGAAGTCATGGGATTTATTATCCCACATATGCATGGGGTATTTTATCCCATTTGTTTATAATATAAAATTACTATAATATTTTACCTATCTATTAAAATACTAGTACTCACAGAGCATACAGTATGAGGTGATGTTAACTAAACCAATCCAAGCACATAAATCAGATTCTCGATGATAAGTTACTCGAGACTGATTTATTCATGTTTGCATTAGTTCAATGACTCTAGATTTTCTCTTGCATCGAATAATAATCCACAGATGTTGGTATTGCCTTCCAAAAATGCCTTTTTTTTCAAATGACAAGTGACAGCATCAGAGGTATGCTCTGTCATCCTTTAATGTGCCTAAAATATGTTATGAAAACTATGTAAATCATGTTTAAAAGTCATAACTTATTCAACATAAGTATTGCCCTGCTTATTGTAAAACTCTTTAAAATCTGACAGATTGTAAATATTTATCAATACTGAACTGTATAAAAAAAAACAAGTTATAATAGTATTGTATGTACCAATGTTATATGATCCACTAATTAATGCATAAATTTACGGTTTATGCAATCACAAAGATTACATATAATGTTTAAACTTCTGTTAAATATCATAGCATATTAAAACAGTCTTAAATCTATGGTCTCACTAATTCGAGAAAATTCGGTCCAAGAATAAATCTCGGGGTTTTTTTTTTATTATCTATCCTTTTCACTTGGAAGTTATTAAAGAATATATAGATGTATAAATTCAAAATGAAACTGATTTGCAGTTAATGAAATTACCTTTGAAAATGGACAGAAGAAACACAAACTTAGCAACACTAGCCCTACCGGAGTTGAAAACCGGATGTCGAAATTAGTTACAGACAAATCGGGACACAAACATTTCGATTAGGGCAGTCGATCTTTCGTGAACTTATAAGTATAAAGCCGTTTAATGAACTCAAAAATCTAATGAGTAATTTAACATCCTGAACACCGTATTATTATATAAATTATTCACCTAACTATAAAAACGATGAATTTAGTGTCGATCGGGGGGGGGGGGGGGGGTACAACAATATTAAAGTGTGCAAAATGTCATATACTTGTAATATATCATTATACTAATAGTATTAACAGGAGGTTGTAAGGTGGTTATTAAGGTATACAATAATACTTTTCGACAGATAGTTCAGCTTGTGCATGTACATGTTGAGTTCTCATAGGTGTGTGTGTGTGGGGGGGGGGGTACTTGATGAAAAGTTGCGTTGATTTTTCTTTTCCTTAGAGTGTTTTAGTGTAAGAGTATTAATTTTGTGAGAATGTCCAGGAGCTATTTTGGATAATAAAAAATAGATACCATGGCTATAGAACATCAGAGGCATGTGACAGAATCAGTGCGTTTAAATATACTGTAGCAGCCTCTCACAATATTGATTTTTTTTTAAATAATTCATAGCATGTATACCGGTAAGTACCTCATATTTATTTCTTTCCCACTCTTCTCATTGTATAGGACTTTTATCCTAGCGTGCAAAAGCTGGAATTTTGTTTGAAATCGAATTTCCCATTGCAATTAATTTGGCAAGTATATATAAAGGCTAACCTTTATACAAAATAAACCAGTGCTTGAAATACATAGTTATGGAGAACAAATCATTCAGTCTTTGGAATGATTCAAAAGCTTAATCATGAAAATACTTGTAGTGATTTGCACACCGGCAATAATTACTCAGTCTAAGGCCGACAAAAAGGCATCAAAATATAAGTCAAAGGATGAGGCCCACTGCACATTTGTATCGTTAAATATATATTCCAACGATTTCATAATAAACTGAACAAGACCAAGCCCTGTGTATACATGTAATTTGTATTCACTGTCCAAATTTCAACACATGTGTATACACAGTATCATCGGAACGCCGTGTATACTTAATATATCAATGCATGCTTGAATTTATGTTGTCAAATTTGTATCGAGCCGAGTAGTAGTAACTTTTACTGGATTGATATTATTTTAGATTTTTTTCACAGATAGAAAATTTGGAGAAAAATCATTGCCGGCAGTGAGATCCGAACCTACGACCCTTGGGTCCGTAGGCAAATGCGCTCCCATATGCGCCACGGCGCTCATTAATTTCTCCTGATGTTATAAGAGATTTGAATGATATCAAAAAGGGCTATTTACTGATTATGGAAAAATATTAAATAAATGTTTTTTTTTCTTTAACTAGGATAATTTAAAAATATCATTACCTATTTTTACACTCATCAGATATGATTTAGTATTCTAAAGTCGTTTCTCGTTTAATTACCCTGGGGCGTCGGAGGGTATTTATACCGGAGGGAGGGGGGGGGGGGTCAATATTAAACCTAATTTGACTCGAAATAAAGATATACTCTACGACGTGTCCAATGATTCTTACATTTAATGTTATATCATTGTCACATATTTACTGCACTATCAGAACTAACGCAAAATCATTGTACTTGATCTTTGTTTACATTTGTCGACATACACATTTTATTTGATTAGTTTATATTAATGTATGAGCATCAATTTTGAATTTACTTATCAGTCTCTGTTGCACATCCAGAACGTCTAAAAATGAATAACCGTGAATCCCATGCTAACACAAATTCTCTTGCGGAAAAGTTCAAAACAGCTGTAGTATGTCGGTGAATTTGCAGGATCAGATTATTTTAAATCCTGTTTTGTGTCATGGTAAAACGTAAAAATATCAAAACTCGTTTTAGTTATAATTATAGATAATAAAGTAGCAGAAAATCATGAATTTGTGATATTACCTCGTCAAAATGAACCGTAACTCACCAAAGATAGAACTTGAACCAGGAATGATTGAAAAATATAAATCATAAAAGCTAGAGAACGTATTTTCTTTACTTCTATCTAATTTATAGCCTGTTAATTGTCATCACACGCCAGAAACGGATATAATTACATGTACATATATCCCCACTTTTGCATATAGGCTAACAAGAGAGTTCACACTTCACCGCTCCATTGAACACAGATCGCTGTTATCATCGCCGCTCCAATAAACTGGTCAAACGTGATAAATCTTTGCAGAAAAAATCCGACGAAAGTCATTAAATAGATGATCAACATAACATGTCGTTTAACCATTCAATTATTGCTTTTACAAAAGTCCCTATAACAGAAGGACGACCAAAAGGAGTTCAACTAAATAAATACTGGGATTAATTTCAAGCGCATACATGTACCCAATACAAAATTATTTTAAAAATTTAAATCTACTTCCCAACCACATTGCCTTTAATCCCAACCCCCGATACGGTAGCAATATGCTAACTGAACAGAGCCGTTTAAGTTAGTTCGCAATGCACGTTTTCTTTTAACAGGTCCAAGTTTGCGTATATTTTTATATATCGATTATGAATGCGTTTGTGGTTGGGGGGGGGGGGGGGTGGTATCGCGTAGTCTACCTATCACTTCATTTTCTCTCTTAATTTCTTTTTCTTTTCTTCAATTTTTAACACACTCCCCAAAAAAGAGGGGGGGGGGGGGCTCTATTATAATTTAATTTTAATAAAAATCTTTGCTGCGAGAGAAGGCGGGAGGGGGGGGCAGCCCCTCTCCCCGGCCCCCAGATGCAACGAGCCTGATAAATAAGTTAGTGATAATGTTATATTGCACGCACACTGGAAAAATGTGATTGTGTAGACTTACATGTAGTAAATTAAAATTGGAAGAAGGTGGTTACTTTCTCTCCCCCCCCCTTTATATATGTACGACAGTTAATTCAATAGAAGTATATACTTCATTATTATTTTAGAAAGGGGTAATGGTTGACATCCAGATTATTTGCAGCCCCCTTTCCATTACTTTGTTCCTGCTTTCACGTGCACAGCTCGATCGGACACCTGTTCTCACGGGTCGTGTGTATGTACCTTTGCACTTGTAGCATTAGGAGAACAATAGGGTGGTTAATCGGTATACACAGAACCCGCCCGTTACAAAGAATTCTTAGTTAATTGCAAGGTCTGTGAAAGAACAATAGGCACTAATGAGGTATACACAGTGTGTCTTCTTGGTTCATCTCATGCAGGCCAGCCCACTCTCATCTAAGTTACAAAAACAACCAGGGCTACATTCTAATTAAATTATTCATTCAAACACAATATTAAAAAGACAAATGTAAAATTATTAAAACACACATGCTGCATTAATTTTCCTTAATTTGGGAAGGGTCTAAGGAATTTTTTTTTAATTTCATACTCTCATTTAGACATAGTATATGTACAAACACCACCAAATTCTGGAGATTAATTTTACCTAGGTCCACTTTTCAATAATAGAAAATCTGACATTATTAGAATATTAGACTATTTTTTTTTTTTTATTTGAAGTTGAACAAGCAATTACACTTGTATACATTTGTATACAATAAAGTGATTACAACAGCTTTAAGTACATTTACTCCAAAACAAAATTATTCCTTGGAAGAAGGAGAGAGAGAGAGAGAGAGAGAGAGAGAGAGAGAGAGAGAGAAAACAGTAGGTGTTGAACATGAGTTAGACATTGATTTAAAGCTTTATATAATCTCTATACAGTCAAAGTTAAGTCAAGTCTATTAAATGGAAAAAGCCAAGTTTCCCTTCTCTTAAAGAAATGATCTAATCTGCTATTTCGGGTAGCTATATATTTTAGTGTTGATACATGTATATGTGTTTTAATATCTATAGGTAATTCATGAGTTGTTAGTGTTTCATTTAGACATCTTTTCCTATAGATATAGGAGTTCATAACCAAGAAGATAGCTGTCTGTAGAAAGAGGATCAGGGTGTAGCCCGAATATAAAAATTATTTTAATATTAAAGGCCAAAATATCTGCACACAGTAGGAATAAATAGGGGGAGATTGGGTCGCCTTGGCGACATCCTCTGCTAGGTTTAAAAATCTTTTAAAGGTTAAAGGTTTCCAGCTTGTGTGACTGATGATTCTATATTACATTGAAAAGTAAATATCCAAGATTGAATAGATGCTCCAAAGTTTAAAAAATCTAAACATTTGTGAATAGATTTCCATGAAACATTATCAAATGCTTTTTAAAAATCATTCATTAATAATACACCAGGGATGTCTTTTTCCTCCATATATTGCATAAGATCATATATCAGTCTAGTATTTTCACCAATATATCTTCCTGGTATGAAACCTGTTTGATCGGGGCAAATAATAATATCAATCTCTGAGCAATACACCCAGAACCTATTTTATAAGCAAAGTTTTAAGTAGTGTTATTGGTCTCCAATTTAAAAAAAGAAATTTACTTCTACCATCTTCTGGGATACTGGTTATAATTCCTTGTTTCTGTGTGACTGAGAGTTCACGAACTTTGCATGTAGCCATAATTTAGAGATCAAACCACAAAATGTCCTATTTGTTCCAAAAAACTTAATAGAATTCTGTTGTAAATCCATCATGCCTGAACTCTTATTATTAGCCATATTTTTTACAACAGTTGTAGCTTCTTTAAAGGAAATTTCACCTTCTAAGGAGTCTCTTTGTTTATTATTGTGTTTTTATTTCAATGTACGTTTAAATTTTATTTAGATTATAGTCAATGTTTTCATCATTTTTGTTTTATAAATTCATATCAAAAACTTTCAATTTCATTCATTCAGAATTTCCCTTTGGTTTGTAATTTCTTTCAAATACTCAAGTTCTCATG
The DNA here is from genome assembly GCA_020458035.1 of Magallana ariakensis. Taxonomy (NCBI): domain Eukaryota; kingdom Metazoa; phylum Mollusca; class Bivalvia; order Ostreida; family Ostreidae; genus Magallana; species Magallana ariakensis. The sequence goes on from CM035811.1 coordinate 51,845,120, forward strand.
TGTTGTGTGTATGTACCTTTGCTCTGTTGATTGTAGCATTAGGAAAACAATAGGGTGGTTAATTGGTATACACAGAACCTGCCCGTTACAAAGACACGTAAGAATTCTTAGTTAATTGCAAGGTCTGTGAAAGAACAATAGGTGCTAATGAGGTATACACAGTGTGTCTCCTTGGTTCATCTCAGGCCAGCCCACTCTCATCTAAGTTACAAAAACACTCAGGGCTACATTCTCATTCAATTAAATATTATTCATTTAAACACAATATTAAAAAGACACTAAAACACACATGCTGCATTAATTTTCCTCAATTTGGGAAGGGTCTATGGATTTTTTTTTTTAATTTCATACTCTTACTTAGACATAGTATATGTACAAACACCATCAAATTCTGGAGATTAATTTTACCTAGGTCCACTTTTCAATAATAGAAAAAATCTTACATTATTAGACTTTTTTTTTTCTTTGAAGTTGAACAATCAAATACATTTGTATACAATAAAGTGATTACAACAGCTTTAAGTAAATTTACTTCAAAGCAAAAATTATTCCTTGGAAAAGAGAGAGAGAGAGAGAGAGAGAGAGAAAGAGAGAGAGAGATTATTTATACATTAAATACAGACAAACACCAAATTCTGCAGATTAATTTCACCCAGGTCCACTTTTTAATGATAGAAAATCTTACATTATTAGAATATTAGACTATGTAATCTCTAATTGAATGTACACTGTATCTACATGTATATTCATGTATACTGGGTACATACATGTACATTATGAATTTACATGGATGTCAAGTTTCATTAATTATGAACATCATTCTAATATGCACACATATCAATATCATCGCCCTGATCTCAATCAATTTAGTTAAATTCTATACATCCTGAAAAAATCATCATGATATGCAAACAAATTACATTGTTTCTTCAATGAAGTGTTTCTAAAAATACGCAAACCCATTGTGCATTTCTTGAATCTACTAGAACAATGTCCAGTCCAGTCTTTGATGCATGCTATCATACAATGCATAATTATTTTGTAGTAATGAGGTTATTTCTTAAAATTAATGATATTTTCATGAGTTTCAGATGCCGAAGGAGGTTAAGGTTTTTGGAGCAGGTTAAAGTTTTTGGTGCAGGTGCCCTTTGATAGCAATTTCTAAGTTACTACTAGTCCTAACTTTACCAAACTTGCATGGATGGTGCATTTTATGATACTGATGCACCAGACATGCTTTAATGCTGAATCTGAGCCATAGGTTTCAGATGCTGGATTTATTTTTTTCTTATCGGGAAATGACACAGTCATATTTCAGTCAACTGAGGTGCACGGAGGGATATCTAGTATATTTATTACACATTTTATATATGTTATGGTATCACGAAAGAAAAATCCTAAAAAATTAATCAAGCTCGGGATCTTGATACATTAATATGTTATCCTATTGGGAATGCATAATATTAAACTAAACAAGTTAAAATTTCAAAAGTCTATAAACTCGGTCAGCTATAACTAACTAAGATTTGCATGTATCTCTGGTATGCATTGGGTGCTCAGATGATTAGCCTTATTTGGGTCACACAAAATTGTAGATCATAATTAAACACATAATTTTTGCAATAAAACAAACACTCCTACATGTATATGCTATTATGCCAGGTAATCAGTAATCAGTAACCTAATGGCGAATTTGGATTGTACAATTGTATTATCAAAATACAATTTTATATTCAACTGAATAGCGCATACTTGTCACTCAGATTTATAAAATTGATATTATGGAATCATACCAGCAGGATTTTTAGATAATGAAATTCAAATTATGACTATGCATGGTTTTATCCATGAAGTAAACATACATGCAAATGTCAAGGAGGAGGAAAATACATTCAATGACATAGTGGCTAATTTTCTTATTAATCTGTTAGTTGTATTAGTACAGATCAATTTAAGGTTCTAATATTTTTTTAAATCTGAAGATAAATGAAATAAGAATTATTTGCTCTAATTAATATTTATAAATTATTGACAATCAGGGAAAATGAGCTGCCCGAATGCAAATTTGTGACTACTGGTATTAGAAGTTCTTGATCAGTTATCAGTTGTATTTGATACTTTATTACACCTCATAATATATATTCAAGAATAAGGGTTGTCTGCCACAATCTACATGTAACTTTATATGTAGAACTAGTTGAACTTTTTAAATACATGTATAATTTTATCACATACATGCATATTGAGATACAATCTATGTTAATTTTCTAAATACCACTGAGACAGTTTTTTTCAGTCGATTAAAGAAATGTCAATTAGATATACATGTAGTGGGTAGTGCATTTTTTACATGTGGGTCTCTCTAACTAATGCTAATCACTAAAAACTATTTCATGACTTTTTGCAACAGGACATATGCCTGAAAGTACAGCAATTATTCATTCTACCAAATAATTGACAGGTACAAATAATCTGAAGCAGTCCCTTTGTACCTTAATTTTAAATTAACTTACACTAACATTCAATAAAAGGGAATTTTGTATTAGAATAAGAAAGCATATGCAGTTCTAAGAAAAAGTAAACCCCATAATGTCATTTCCATTGAGGTTTAAGAAAAAATATAACCATTTAAGTGAACCCACTATCTCCACTTCACTTAAATTTCATCTATCTATATAAAAGTATATATTAACACAGATTCATGGGGTTTAAATTTCCTTCAGTAAAACATTTTCAGTATAAATAACCATTAAGAGGTTAATTGCTCCTCAGTCTCCTCTAACAAGAAACCTTATTCAATACTACAAGTATCTTCATGATATTATCATGATAAAAGCATCACATCACATAGAAATACCCTTACATGTATACCCTCCCCCTATCTTTCGATTTTCATGAAGTGCAGCTAGATGTTTAAAAACCTTTCACATATAGTATCATAAAACTTGTGACAATTTCCTTGAGTCAATTCTCACACATATTTGAAAACAATTATCAAAGAAACTAAAAATTGACCTTTTGATTTGTAGCATTTTACATGTATATATATATATATAATATACTTATATATATTGATTCCATGAATTAAACAATCATTTTAGTGAATATCTTATATATACTTATAGCTATATGGGGTTTCTACTCTCTTGTCAACCATGATAAAGCAATAAGACCTACATGTATAGCTACCAGTGTGATGCATGCTTTTAAGTAAAATAATATTCATATACAGCTGGATAGCTGCATGGTGATAATAGAATTTCATGAAAAAATGTTCAAATTTTACTTATGTTTTTCTACATGTATATAAAATAAATATTGCAAATATATATTTTTTCTTGTTCATTTTAAAAATAATTTTCATAGTAGATGTTATTTTTACGGTCAAAGGTACATTTACATATCCTACATGTTAATTGAAGGATGAGGTGATTTTCAACTATGTACATGTACTAGATATATCTAACATTATTCAAATATAACTTTTGAGCAGAAGAAGCAACGGAGCAAACATGGGTTTTTTAACATTTTGTTTTCTATGATAACTGTGATTGTCTATATGTCAACTTAATTTCAAAAAATTTTTATTACTGTAACAGAAACGAACACCAGGTCCTGTGCTAGGATCATAGACCCCTTCACGGTAACTGTAATGACTGCTTTTTGCAGGGCAAAATGACTTTGTTTGGTGAAACATGACGTACCATTAACCCGGGCCCCCTGAATCTCTAGTCAGGTGCTCTACCAACTGAGCTATCTGGCGCCGGTATTCGAACCGCTCTGACCATCACATTCCTCCCCCCTTAATGATCTTCGCCCTTGAAGATCAACCCAAGCTCTTCCCCTGGCAGGAGTTAACCTGTCAGTTCCAGGGGTTGGTCAAAAAAGTTGGCACCAAAAGTAATGGGATGGGAGAAATAATGACGGCTGGAATTCGAACCCGGGCCCCCTGAATCTCTAGTCAGGTGCTCTAACAACTGAGCTATCTGGCGCCAGTATTCAAACCGGTCTGACCGTCACAAGTACCCCGGTACTTAACTTCGCCAATATTGATCAATTTTCCCTACAAGAGAGCAGTACCACTCTTACTGTAAAGGGGTCTATGAGGTTTATTCAAACCCTATTCCCAGTTAATGCATTTCATAAATTGTAATTACTAAATAACAGTTTAATGATAATTCCTGCAGTTAATCAACTGCATTTATTATAACTTAATTAAGTTTATTGATCTATTTTCATTTAATTTAATTTTCATATAAATATGGATTCATGGCAGTTATTTTTTTGTATTCATATCAAACTGAAACAGTTAAAAAAAAATTGCTGCCATAGGCTATAACATGTTTAATTATTAAATTTATCCTCATATAAAAACCAAGCCAATAAAATCAGTAATTTTAAATCATATAATAAATCCAAAATTGGAAAGGGATAAACCTTATTTACTTATGTAATATAATATACCATTTGCTATATTAATTTCAGGTTATATGACTTTGCATTCATAAAGTTTTGGATTTTTGATGCAAAATAATCAATCTAATGAGTCTAAATATGTTCAACATTAAGGGAAGTATTCATCATTAGGGATCAAACCCAGACCAGTAGAAGTAATAGGGTGGGGGACAGGGGTGAATTCCTAGTGCAGGAGGATGAAAACCAATTTTAAGGGGTAATTAGCACATTAAGGGGAAGGTGTGTGGGGTGTCTTTAAGTATCTTAATTTGGATTTTCTCTTTCTTTTAACTTGGAAATGCATGCACTTACACTGAAAAGTATATGAAATAGGGTTTGCCAGAAATTGGCAATGTAAAGTTGTAACCTAGCTCTCAGTGAAGTTCAAATAATTTGCAGTTACTGCTGTACGTAAGATATACCCAATTTAAAATACTATGCTAAATGTCATCATACACTTGCCTCGAAAGTATATATTATCTTTACCACACTTCGCGCTTGTGTATACAACAGATTTTATGCCCACTGTTCGCTGATGCAGCCGTTCCATTACACTTGCAGTACTGTACTCCAATATATGGTCGAGGATACACCTGTACACTTATGTAAAAAAAAAAAAAAAAAAAACAATCTTTTTTTCCCGAGACAACAACCGTCACCGCTGTTCCGCCGCCCTTGTAACAATGTTTTGATCTATTTCTAGAATATATTAAAATATTTTTTTTAAAAAATTAAATAACTTCAAAACAGACAGTATCGTGTATTAGCTTCCTCAATTGCATGTTCTGATTTTAGTCAGCACCTGTCATAGTCTTAAAAGCGCTTACTGTTACGTTATTATCAGTCTGGAAAGAACAATCTGAAACAAACACGATGAAACATTTGAACAAGATTCTCACAGTCACAGTGTTTGGACTGAATCATGCAGTTGTAAATTGTTTCTCGTGTTAATAATTTTCCGAGAATCTAGTTTTCGATGCCGTGAATCAGTTCACTAAACATCACCTTCAAAGAATTCATTTGCTGTAAGTACAAAATAAGGGATTGTAGATTTTTGCGTGTAAAACTTGCTCTCGTAGTTCATACTCATATTATCATGAGTTCTTCATCTTGACGAACACAGAACCCCAGACAGTATATATATGTTGTAGATTGACATTGAATAGGCTTATTGGCCCGGTTTTATTTGGCTGTTTGGGATTTTTTCCTAATCGTTTTGCTGTTGAAATATTTTAACTGTTTTAAAACTTCATTGCTATCAAAATTTTGATTGCAACATTACAGACTACATGTGATACTGTCCTAGCTGACCAAATCTTAATAAATACCACTTCATGCCACTGCAATGTGAAAGTCACAATTAATTTTATTTAGGCTAACTTATGAAATTAATTAATTAGTTGTGAGAATACATGAACAGGTACTTTCCAACAATTGACATTAGGCTAGTTTAGTTTTCATTAATCTGAGATTCCTCTGACTCTAACCCCCGCTTTTATATTGTGACGTGCGTCACAATATAAAAGCGGGGGTTAGAGTCAGAGGAGTCTCAGATTAAGTTTTCATCTGGGCTGCTATATATTTTCCTTGATTTTTAAATGCTAATTTTAAGCAAAAATATAAAAACTAGGTTTAAATATCCATCATACATTTGATAAGTAAATAATTAAACTTTATTTGTGTAATTGCCTAGTAATAATTTGTAAGGTATATCAACCATTCAATTGGCCTTATATCAGACATTAAGCAGATTCTATTACTTCACTTCAGATTAATATTTTATGGGGAAAAAAACCCTATTATCATTACTTTAGTAAATATGGGGGAAAAAACCCAACATTAGCATTAAATATGGGGATAAAAACCCCATCTGATTTTTTTCGGGAATGGTGGGTTTTTTCCCCCATATATAATTTCATGGGGTTTCTTGCCCCATGGGGTTTATTGCAAAACCCCATGGGGTTTGCATGGGGTTTTCTGTGGGGTATTTTTTCCAAGCTAAAATCCCATGGGGTTGGAAATGTTAAGTTCAAATATCTAAAAAACTATCTAAAAATGTTTCAATTTTTTTTCCATAAATTTATTTAGAATAAAAAACCCCACCATTTGGTACTAAACTTTGGTCGATAGTGTGAATGAAAAGGGGTGCGCAACGCCGGAAAAATGTCCATTCCGAAGTTGTCCGTCCCAGTGTTAAAAGATACTTTCTCTCGTCAATGATCAGCTACAATTTTACCTAATAAATCAACGTCAGCACTTCAAATAGGCAACAATGGTTGTGGAAAAAAACTAAGTGCCGACGGGAGACAAATAGTTCAGTTTGCGGAACCATACACTGTACACGATTGGGCGATTGAAACACTTTTCTGCCAAGCGCCAAAAGACTAGAAATGCGACACCGCAGCACTAGGACAGCATACGAGAGCCAACAGTGGAAGGAACCGTTGGAAATCTATACAATCAGAGAAATTCAAAATTACAATATTTAGCTTCAATGTGTGTTGCCCATTGTAGATGAATATGGTGTTGATGTCATTCATGTATAAAAGAAACCAGGTAGAACTGTAACCTATGCACGTTCACAGTAGGTACCTTTGTTTTATTGAATAACACCTAAGATGACCATGTTTTGTGGCTTAGAGAAGAAAATGAGGCACTTGTCTAGATGAAAACTACCTGAAAATTCATCTTCGTCTTGAAAGAAAATTCGTAACATTTTCATCATGTAGCGATTTAATATGCCTTGTTATGCATTGTTAGTGATTTTAAGGTGAGATCGCCTACAGTTTCCCAAATTATGAAACCTTTAACAATTATTGAAAGAAGCTTTCTCATGTATAATGTCGGTTAAAAAATATAGAAAATACCTGTAAACTCTCCGAGTACTGCAATTATTATTTTGTTTCATGTTGACACAGTTCTACAATTAATGACTTTAGTCCGAGAGACAAAAAAGAAATAATATTAATTAAAACTAACTGCAATTTACAAAACACTTTGCACTTTTAAAAATTATAAAATATCGCTGTTAATTGAAGGGATATTGGCTTATGTAGATGCATTATCAAATGTTCTTTTACATGAAATGAATTTTCAGTAACGTCATTGTTATTTTGTTATGAATACAAAATGTCTTTGGCACCAATTATGTGCACTTTTTAAACAAAATCGATTCAAGATTTTTCAGATATTTATTTACACAACGTGTATATTATTCGCTTTCTCAACGCTGCTTAAAGACCTAATATTTGTTAAGCAAAGCGATCGATTTTCATTAAATCGTCAACATATGCTGTGTTCCCGTTAAGCAATTTGGTTTACATTTATGAATGATGATATTTGTAGTGTACTCTCGATGCGAGATTTACATGGGTTCGCCTTTATTTTTCAGCGCTGATTGACGTTTTCATACTAATTGTTATTCCCTAATTAATCACCTAATTTTCTACGAACTTTTCCGTTTTTCCCGAATTCGACAAAGAGCACAAGTCGGGTGTGACCGTCAGCAGAGGATGCTCACTAACTGGCACCTGATCCTACCTAATGTTTTATCTTTTAGAGGTCGGTGTTTGCTCTGTTATTGTTTTGTATTTTGATTTTTGAATTTGAACACTGTTCGTTATCACAAAGTCATTCAAAAGAAATATAAGATTTCAACGCGTGTTTACATTTAATAACTAAAAGAAAGTAGAGTTATAAAAAATCTAGGGCAATCTTACTAAATATTGAATGCTAATTTAAATTAAAGTATTGACATTCATTTTCAAAGAAATCAAAGATAATTCATTTTCTTTATTACGCACGTGCGACCCGGGACAATAGACGATACGGGTAAACAGGTTATATATAACTGGATAAGCAAGCTATATGGGGTAAACAGCTGTCCTTTTTTAAATGGGTGATTTCACACCTATTAACTGGTACATTAGATTTTTATATGACAACTAAATGAACTCCTTACAATTGGTAATGAAGGGAATTGCTTGCATGTACATGCTATATGGGTCTGAATTCAGACATCGTTAGGTTTATCAATACAAAGAAATTTACAGGAAACATAGAATTTACGAGTATATGTTTATTTTAAAAAATACATTGAGGTTAATTAACATTCAATGTGTCAAGTTGAAGAATAATGGAGAGAAAAAAAAAGATAAGACAAAACAATCTCAACTATATTCCAAAAAATATACGGACTTTTCGGTCAAAGGAGTTACAACATATTAACTATATTTACCTGGCACCACATTTTACGAATGCAAGCGCTGTAGTCCCACTTTTAGCTGATAACGGGAATGACCACTCTTGATTGTTTCGTTAAATTGCTAAGGGCCAGAAAACAAACATCTTGGTAGCATTGCATTAATGTAAAATGCTTCTTCATCATCATCATATTCCTCACCCTTCGCCTTATCGTCACTGCCCTCAATTTCTTCCATAATTGCAAATTCTACAACAGAGGTTAGCTAACACACTGCCCAGTCGACTCTAGGGGACGATTCAGCACAGGCACAAATATGTGGAAAGTCTCTGTGGGTCGGGTGCGCGGTGAAAGTCAGCTCTTTCTGGAGACAAGCCTGATGTATTGAGGTAATCGCATACCGTACAAATGCACTTAGGCACCTTAGTGTTTATTGTCCTTAATATAAAGGTTAACAGGTTAAAGAAATAAATTAAAGAGCATGCAAATTTAAACTTTCAAACAATGGAACAATTTAACTTTTACCTTCAATGCATATCTGATTCGCATTGGCTCTCAGCATTTCGCTAATTTCTTATAAAAATTTCAAGTGTAAGCTTTTCTGGAGGTTTACAATTTCTTCCATTTTTTTATTCAATGTTTCTATTTTAATATTTTCTAATTGTGTCTGGATGTATGCACACATTTTAGCTTTTGTTTTGTTTGAAATATTCGTGTGTTTTATATGTGTTTAAAAAAAAATTAAAGTTTAATTCTGGTTAATAGTTTGTGTGTTTATATTATATGAACCTTTATTCTGTTTTGCGAAATGTAAAATGCTTCTGTGTATGGGTTTATTTAGTTTATTTGAAAGTGTAGTGACAGATTGCCAATGATATGTCTGTATACTGTAATTTCTCCTCTGTAATGGCATAAGTGTATGTGTATCCCTTTCTGATAACCCTAAATGTGTTAGCATGTGAAGTCTGCTCTGCATATTATAATGTATACCAAATCCATTTATATTTCTTGAGTTGAATTACCTCGCCTAGTTATTTTTTTTGCTAATGGTAAGCCTTTTTTCATCAATGGCAGACCGAATGGCATGAAACTTTTAATTTTTCTGTTTACGTTTTCAAGAACAAAGTCAACCCCTCCATTCATGCTTTCGTTTCCATATAAACTTTAAGAATTAATATGTTTTAATGTAATCTTGTACGGCAGATGGGCATTGAGTCCCCTACATATGCCTACATGTAGAATGTCACGTTCAGACAAAAAATAACAACGGTGTTAAAATTGACATGCTAGCAAGAATTAAGTCACTGTCGGATGCGTGCAAAAAAAACACACGAAGGGCGACGCTAAAATGAAAAAGAATTTAAAACATTAATCTTTTGTTGGGGGTCTTTTTGCAGTCTAGAAATTTGGAACCTTCGTTCAAATGCCAGTGGCCTAGTTAGAATTAGAATGGAGTCAACAAATAAGGCGAGGGATCGGGGGGGGGGGGGGGGGGCTTAAGGCCCCCGGTGTGTCCATGGCAGCGCCTTGGTGGGGAGTTCAGGCGGGCGAAAATCGGAAAACGGATTTCGTGTTTTAGAGATCACACAGGAACAATTTTAGGTACTTTTCGTACAAAAAAGTTCTGGATGTTTTATGAGAATTATTTTCGTAGTAAAAAGACATTTTTCAATACAATTTAATTTGTTTTTCAGTAGACTTTATGATAGATTTGACCACGCTCCGACCGAAATTATCACCTCATAATATTCAAAGAATGATTCCTTATTCCTTATATTTATATTATTTCCAATTTGTACACTTTAAAACAGAATTATTTTAAAATCACTATTTTTTCATGTAGCACGTGCAATGTATTACTGAGCAGCGCAGCCAATATCGTTTCTCGGCTATGCTATTAGACACGCCCATTTTGTGTCACTCATGTTTTATGAAGTTATTGGGTTTTAGGGTTCAAAATTGATTCGTAATGTTATCGCAGACAAAGACAGTTGAAAATGTAAATATATTTAATTAACCGCTCCCTAATTTGTTTTTAATTTTTATAAGAACATGACATATCCAAAAACGAGTTGCGATAAAAGCACGGGATACTTAAAACGTATTTTAATAAATTTGTTTTCCAATGTAAACAAGGAAAGTATTGATTGCGACTTTAAAACCCTACTATGCACAGGGAGTCTATTCATATTTAGCAAAATGAAAGCGGGAAAACAATTCTACATGTGAAGCTTTTAACTTACATGTAACATATTACGCAATATCCAAACAATACTTTTTACAATTAAATTGATAAGATAATGAAGAACAACTTTTTCATCGACATCATTATCGAAATATTTACTGTTTTTTTGTTATAAATCAGAATTTCCAGGCTCGTAGATCCTTTATTGAAGGGGCCAGCCCCTATTATATTGCATAAAATGAAAGCCCTTAAAATTATGCAAAACTTTTGTTCTATATGTATTTAAGAAATGTTTCCAACTAAAAAGTTACGAAGCTAAAACATGAGTAAAATTAAGTAATTTTTAAAACATAGATTTCGATTTAATAGCGAGCGCAGCGCCGGCGCGAAGCGAGCTCTAGCGGCAAGGCGTGTGTGAATAGAAAATTCGGACCAGTTGCACATTCATTCAACGGATTTTTTTGGCGTCAGTAAATCGGACCAGTAATGCATTGTTTTAATCGTCTCAGTAGTTCCCTGTAATCATGGCAATTTTTATCACTTCACACTCTCACGAGAATCAGCAAGACAATGAATCAAAACAATAACGATGTATTAGGACATACTGTCAATGTTCACCTCAGTACACTCTAAATCAGAAATAATCGAGTGACGTCACAAAGGTTTGCACATTGATCCGATAGATTTTTTCGGCGTCAGTAAATTTTGACCCACAATTCATAGTACCAATGGTTTCCAAGTCCTCACGTTCTCGCGAGAATCAAAGTAAAACTTTTGAGAAGCATATAAGATGTGTAATTTTAAGAACATCATGCCTTTTAAGTAAAAAAAACAGTATACTTCGCTTACTTTTATTTCTCAGGGGAGTTTTAAAGAGTCGGACGACACTAACACGTGAACTTTGACGTCACAATAGGGGGAAATTACTCTAACTGAATTAAGTTATTTTAAATCTGCTGAAATTACCAAAATCCTCTCAAAATCTTGCAAAGCTAAAGAATGAAGACATTTCTTTAGATATAAGAAACAGATGTAACTTGTACTCATTTGGATGAATACTCACATTTATTGTATTCATTATAATTAAGGTAATTTCCAGGAACGTACACGTAGCATCGTTTTTTTTAAAGGGGGTGGGGTGGATGACAGCCTCATCCAAAAAATCTTTACAAGCAAAAAGAAAAATAAGATAATTCTCAAAATTCTCAAAATTCTAATCCTTCAGCTCTTTAGTAGCAGTTCAATGGTTTCTTTATTTTCACTTACATTTATTACATGCTCCCAATCCCAAGTTGGGGGGGGGGGGGGAGATACAGTGCAATGAACATTTATATTAAAATCTTCATTATTCAACAACATTGTATCTGAGATTAATCTATTGTTCTACTAATAAATAAAAAAATAAATTACAAATCTTATAACATATGAAATCTTATAAGCTATGGATAATAGAAATTTACTGAAAAATAGGTATGTTTTATTTCATTTTGCAATCAAATTTATTTACGTTGTTAATTTTATTTTTATTTATTTATCATATTTCATTGTTTGATCACATGCTGCGCTCGCCCCAACGGTCGCACCGTAAAACATATTAATTCAAGTGATATAATTGGAAGAAACTAAAATACAAAAATCAGATGACAACATTAAAAGTGTCAATATTAAAGATTTTTAACTTTAAATTATTTGCTATGAACCCTTTCGGAGCCATTGTCTGGAAACGAATGCCCCTAAAATTTTAGAAAAAAAGGGAATAACTCAAAACCGGAAGTGGCGTTTTTAATTTTTTTTGTGCTATAGAAATGAAACTCAATTTTCAATATAGCCTGAAAAAGTGAATGAAATCGGATGACAAACAAATAAGTTATTGAAAAAAAAAGTCTAGACGAATAACAATAATGAAGAATTACCATCAGAATCAGTTTAAGGTCTTCCGTTCGAAACGGAAGTCCTTAATTATAGGAAAAATTGATAAACATAATATAAATAGTGCCTATTTAAGTATAACAGTTGAAATTGACACCCCTAGAAAACATTGTCAGCGACGCAAAATGGATGTTGACAATGATTTTCGAGGGGTGTCAATTCCAATTGTTGCACTTCAAAACAAATGTATATTTATTTTATATTAATTTATACACAATTTTGAAGTTTAAGTTACAGCAAATGTGCTCAGCTATGTTAAGGGCGTCCATAAAATAATAGCGGTATTTATCACATAAAATATTAGCCTTTGAATAATCTTGATATTATATTCCAAAAAATTGTTACACAAAGTGATTTTTTATCAATATACAAATTAGATAATTCGCTATCGCATGAGCAAATTTTGAGTCTCTTTGGAATACCCTGTCACGTGATACTGCTAAAAATAGATGAGCCAGGAATAATACGAAAAATTGCATAGTGCAAGGGCTTAACATTATCAAATATAATTTTTTCTGTTTCTAACTTGTAAAATGAACATCTAAAATTTCGAAAAGTGCTGGGAGTTTGAAATATTCAAGTGAGAACAATTATTAAATTCAACATAAACAGTGTATGAACAGAAATTTGCAGGGAGTTCCCACAATTAATGCTTATTTATGTGAAATGCGTAGCGATTTCATACAGCTCCCAGCACTTTTTGATATAAATGGGATATAATAGTAACACATATACAATTTCAATATATTTGATAAAGTGAATGCCCTTGCACTACTGCATTTTATCTGACCCATTTCACTTTCGGCGTCATTTGCGTGAAATTCAAACGCAACACTGACTAAGATCATGATTTTAATTTTCATTCATAAAATAATTAAAACGCTGTAAGTTTCATTAAAATAATGTTAGAATATTGTCTCTGTTCACACCAGTCATCATTACCAAATTGTTGAAATTGAAAAAATTAATTCATCTGTTGCCCTTATCATATAACTATTGATATATGGGGGGGGGGTGGTAAGTGTAAGTTTGTAATTTACACATTTATGTTTTATAATGGTTTATGTTACTCTGCTGGTAAATAAATAAGAAATACCTTTAATATATGATCAGGGTTACTTGTAATTATATTTAATATTTTTTGCAATAATTAAAGAAAGCAACAAAAATCAATCTTTATCTAGAATTTATTATTATAACAATTAACCTGACAAATACAATGTACTATAGAGATTGCTTTTCTGTGACAAACTGTTCAACAAGACTAGTGTTTTCTGATTTTCAGTATTATTCAGTCATGATGTGGAATCTATGTCAAATGACCATATTCTTGCTCACTACATGTACTTCTCCTCTTCTCTTTTTGATGTACATTGTAAGGAGGCAGTGCAGTTGATATGAAAACCAATGCCTGAAATGATGAATATAATTATCAATTTCAAATTTAATTTCAATAGATATAAATGAAAGATATTATGATAGGTAACATTATAGTTATATGATTTTTTTTTAAATCCCAGACCAAATATACATGAAGTTAGTGGGTAAAATAAATATTTATAGAGTACCTACTTTTTTATCAACACCCCAAAGTGTCTCCAGTGGACCATTTACTGCTTTAATAACCCTGAAATTGAATAATGTGTTATAATTAGCAAACTTTTGCGCTGAAGATAACATTAAAATGGAAAATTACTTTATTATTGTGCATACTAATGGCAGTTTTAATTTCATTAATATTATAACAGGCATAATCAAATGTTTATTCTTTAAAATGTGTGCAAATTCAACACTGAAATTTTGTTTATTCAAACATGTAGTCTTCCTAAAAAAATGTTATATGAAATAACACATTTCTATTTACATAAACAACAATACAATCTTGTCTATATTCAATCCAGATTATCACAGTAATCTGTGTAGTGCTAGCACAGTGTTTGGACTTTCCATTGTTTACATTTTCTCTGAACACGGAGGAAATGCGAGCTAATATTATTGCGATATAACAGAACAGTAAAAGGTACAATGAGCGTCAATACTCTTTATGATCAAAATTAGCGAATCGCAGAACATTTGCCTTGCTTGATCGAGTCACCAAACTGATGTTTAAACACAATATTACATGAGAAACAAATGTAAACAAGTAAACAAAATCGAAGCCGAGGAATTTCCCTTCGTTTCTGTTTCATCCTACAGAATATTAGACAATATAAAACAATATCTAGGGAAAATACAGATAAATCCTACCTTGTTCAGTTGAATCCTCTACCGATTTCCGTCCAGGCTGGTTATAAATGAGTTAAATTCCCAGATATATCACTGAAGTCCACATGTTTATTCTGATCACAGCTGCAAGCGCCGATGTGACGTAGTCAACCTCGACACGTCATCAGACGACTAATGAATTTCATAATTTCGCAAGATATAAAGAATAGTTGAAGTTTTTATTTCAGTACACCTTTCTTGATACAATTAAACCCAACAATTAATCATATTCGTTTTGGTAAATGTTTGGTAATTACCGAAATACATATATCTCTTAAAATCTCATGAATAAGGGGCGGGGCATATGCAAATTTTCCTAAATCACACGTGCTAGAATTCTGATACCTTCCTTAACGTAGCTGAGTGTAAATTGTAATATCCAAACATTCAGAACTGACTTCCGAAATCTATTTTTTTTGTTTATGTGCTCTTACATGTACGAGCTTTAAACCGCTCTACGCTAGCGGAGAACAATACCAATGTTCTTACGCGTTAAGCTATGTCCAGTATCATCATCTGATATCCTCTGATAGCAAACAATACGAAATAACCAATGATCACGTGATATGAGCTCATTGTACGTGTGCAGATTAAGGTTCCTCGACACGCCAACATCTTCTTTGATGGATCGATTGAGAATCTTTTTTAAAAATATGATTCCACAAAACAGAGATCAATATCGGCTTTTAGTTATTTTATATGGGTTTTTTGTATTTTTTCAGTGAAATAGATATAACTGTTCTGCGGACAAATATGGTATTTAGAGCTTAAAACTTAGTGTCAATTAATGTGTAATAATTATGAATAAAATCAAGCCAAAGATCGTTTGGTCTAATGTTTAATTTTTTAATTAAAAATATTTCTGAAAATCAAAATTGTAATATATGGATCAAATTTAAAGAATAACATATATTCCCTTACAGTATTTACTAAACAATGATATTTTACAAAGAAATTAAAATGAAAATGCGAAATTTTAAATAAAAATTGCTATTTATTAAATTTGAACCGATCCCGATTGAAAAAAAAACCCGATCAGAATTATTTTAAAATTGAAATTTGACAACTAAACTGCAATTTATTCATAGTAATTGATATAAATTATTAAGTTGGTAAATGACCAAACCATTTTACAGCTAAACAACCTGAAAGTTTTGCAAAATTGTAATTCATTCTAACTTTATGTGATTTCGTTCGGGATCAGTTTAATTACACGGATCGGTTCGATTTAAAGATTTTCTAAATTTTCTCTTAATTTCACTATTTCGTTTCAATTTGTCGTTGAAGTATGATTGTACAGCAAATGTTTAATGTATGTACCAGTTTATTTGCAGTTTTTAACCATAATTTTAAAAAAATATTTACAATTTTTGGTTTTTTTTATTTTCATAAATATTCGTTTTACAAAAATATTACAAAGTTTATATAGCCGTCTTTGATATGTATGTATTGTGCGTTGTTTGGTACCAAATTTTTAGCTCTAATATATCTTGTTCGCAGCTAAAAGAATTTTTCCGGTTTCCAACAAAAATTACAAAAAAAAAATTCAAATAAAATAATCAGAGTTCGATAAAGGTGTCATATTTGTATAATCATTTCTCAAAAATGATTTTTCATCGATCCATCAAATAAGGCATTGGTGTGTCGAGCCACCTTAAGCCCGCATAGTCAGAATTGAATCAGATGGTGTATCGTGGCAAAGTGCAATACTCTAATAATATATGAAAAAATGACAATAACAAACCGTCAACCATCTCAAAAATCCATAAAGCGAAATACAAATTCAAAGCAGAGCAACACGGACCTCCAAGATAGAGGTAGGATCAGGTGCCATGGAGGAGTGAGCATCCTCTGCTGATCGGTCACACCCAGTCAGAAAGGAACTTATCTTCCACTATCTTTTATTTATTATCGACGCTATTCAGGATCATCAATCTTTTTTGGATTTATGGGCGTGTTTTGCAGCTATTCAATAGCTCTCCTTCGTAAAAGTCAGGGGGAAAATGGCTCCTATCCGACATTCTAGGAAAAATGCTGATGCATCAAATCCGGACAAGTGGACGTTGACAACACTTCACCAACAAGAGGCCATGTGCCAAATCGCTCACCTGAACAGCAGTTCCTTGTAACATTTTATTTCGTAGCTTATGCTATTTCTATTTTAAACTTTGAACCCCTTTCTGGGGCCCAAGTATTGGTCCGAGGTTTATGGTTGGCTGTAACAATTTAGAATTTACACTATTTGAGGATACTTGCATAGTAATCTCACAAACTGTAGCTTTATAGTTCTCGAGAAAAACTTTTTAAAAACATTTTCCATATATGTTTCTATGTTAACTTTGAACCCCTCTTGGGGCCTCAATATAAGTCCAGTGGTGCCAGCTTTATTTATTAAGAATCTACATTATTTAAGGATGCTTACATAGTAATCTCACAAATCGAAGCATTGTAGTTCTCTAGAAGAGAATTTTTAAACATTTTCCCTCTATATTTCTATGTTAAACTTTGAACCCCTATTGGGGCCCCAGTATTAGATCGAGGGTCACGGATTTTATAATTTAGAATCTACACTACTTGAAGATGCTTACGTATTTATCTGACAAATTCAAGCACGGCAGTTCTCGAGAAGAAGATTTTTAAACATTTTCCATAATACATAGTACTTCTACATATAAACTTTTAACCCATCTTGGGTCCCCAGTATTAGTCCAGGGGTCACTATTTTAAAACTGCATTATCCAAGTGGTATGCACACTAATCTCACAAATTGTAGCATTGTAGTTCTTGAGAAGAAGATTTTTTAACATGTTACTTATATATTTCTATATTAAACTTTGACCGCTCCTGGGGCCGCATTATTAGTCCGGGGGTCACGATTTTACCATTTAAGAATCTACATAAGCCAAGGATGCATGCATAGTAATCCCACAAACTGTATCATTGTAGTTCTCAAGAAGAACATTTATATAAATTTTTTAAAATGTTAAATTTTGAACCCTCTTGGTGCCCCTGTATTAGTCCGGGAGTCACGATTTTTACAAATTAGAATCTAAATTACTTACTTTTATACATTATTTTAGGATGTATGCATAGTAATATCCCAAACTGTTGCATTGTAGTTCTTGAAAAGGAGATTTTTAAACATTTCCCTATATATCTTAAACTTTGAACCCCGCCTGGGGCCCCACTTTTTGTCCGGGGGTCACGGTTTTTACAATTCAAAATCTTCACTATATATACAAGCTTTTGTGCAAATATTGGAATTTATGGTGCAGTGGTTCTTGAGAAATTTTTTTTTTCACATTTTTACTATGTATTTCTATGTTAAACTTTGAGCCCCCGCCTGGGGCCCCAGTTTTGGCCCAGGGGTCACGATTTTTACAATTTAGAATCTTCGCTATACATATCAAAGGCCGGAATGGCAAAAAAAGCGTCGAGCTGACATTTTCTTTAATATAGATAGCATTAATTTGAAGTTCTGTACCAATAGTCGTATATCAAATAATACCAGAATAAAAATGTTTTGTGTAACTAAATTCGTACATATGCAACTGCTGCATTAGAGAGAAATCAAACAAATATATTTTTATTTGCAATTTTAACATCACCATGTGATTGTATACTCAGTACATTTCCTTATAAAATACGTATAGTGATGCATTTGTAACTCATCATGGTTAGAAAAATCGAAGAAATTTCAAAGTTCAAAAATAAATTATCTTCTCTGCTTTAAACAGCCTTTTAACAAATTTCACGGGTTCATAATTTGAACATTAACAGTTTCCCTGATCATAATAAAACATACTTTTATTTATTTCAATTCCCGTGTGAAACAGAATAACCTATAGTATGGTTGTTTACAAACAAAACAACACCAGGTGCTTTGATCTGCCGTATCTATAATAATCATCCAAACTAGCTGCAATATTGCAAACAAAATCACAAGATACATTTATCGCTTACATTTATTTAGGATATCGTGCCCGACAACAAATAAATATACATTTGAATTTTATTTTTATCGGGCACGGTCTCCTAATAAACTGTAAGCGATAAACTAAAATAATATTTAGTGAATTTTTACACCTTATCGTATTCATCAGCCATTTCTTAATCAAGCAAACTTATACTTATGCAATGAGTTGTCAATAATCAGGGAGACACAGTTGGGTTTTTTGTGCACGATTTAGTTGAATAAATGGAACAAAAATCTTGTAAACATTTTTCCTTTGTATTTCTATGTTAAACTTTGAACCCCGACCGGGGCCCCAGTTTTAGTCCGAGGGTCACGATTTTTACAATTTAAAATCTTTACTATATATACAAGCTTTTGTGTAAATATTGGCATTTCTGGTGCAGTGGTTCTTGAGATGAAGATTTTTAAAGACACACACCCTATACTCACTGTTTCGCAATTATCTCCCTTTAAAAAAAGGGTTCTGCCCTTTATTTTTACAATTTATAATCCCCTTTCCATAAGGATGCTTTGTACCAAGTTTGGTTAAATTTGGTCCAGTGGTTTTAGAGAAGAAGTCGAAAATGTGAACAGTTTACAAACGGACAGACGGACTGACGACGGACAACGGGTGATCAGAAAAGCTCACTTGAACCTTCGGTTCAGGTGAGCTAAAAACTTCCACAACAAGGAATTAGTTCACCCCGAGTAGTAGTAAAGCAGAACTTTTAAGGATCTACAAAGACGCCGATAAATCCCGCCAGATGTCACCACAGAATGTTGATGCAGAGGTGCGGGATGATCATAATGAACAGCATGTAAACACGGGGGAATATCCAGTCTAATTAAATATATAAACAATATGAAAGAAATTAAAATTCTTAAAGGGGATTCCCTACCAAGACGCAACAACCGAGTGGGCATACCTGTGGCTGCAGGAAGCAAAGATCAGTTACAAATACAAAAAACGTCCGATACCGACTCTTTAGAGGATCACAACCTCAAAATAAGCGTACATGGGATTAGGTGAGAATCGTCACCCGCCAAGCACATACGTGAAAACACAATACGGGTACAGTCAAGAATTTCTTCTCCCCCAATTGGTGTCTCTGCCTCAAATAAGATGATAATATTATCGCGTGGCTCAAGATAAGTTAGCGTGGTTTAGCAGCGGACGTGAATTAATTGTTATCAAGTATCTGGATTTACATTGTGATTTTTATTAGTACTAGTGATTTGTGAATTTTATTATATATAACTTTGTTCAAATAACATTTAGCGTAATTAACGCTAAACTGCGTATTGACGCTTTATATTTGCGTATTATTCGCACTGACATTTGCATATTCATACAATGAGTGAAAAGTCTGAGCGTTCTGAAATGGCTGATGGCCTTTCGGAAGAAAAATAGGCTGCACTGAACCCTTCAATATTGACAATGATGAAGGAGATGCAGAACAATATTGCTTCTTTGGCATCCTCTGTCTGTGAATTGAAAAAACGAAGACAGAAACGGAAAACAGAAAATCAACAGTGTTCCTCGAAAAAATTGAGAGACGTGTCGTCGAATGAAGAAGATGACGAGAAAACTCAGAGCGACGAGTTCGACGATTTAGTGGATGAAGAAGATGAAGTTGAAGAGTTCGATAACGACATTATTTTAGATGAACGGGCCTAATTTTTTGGCACAGAAAAAAATGTGGTTAATGCAAAATGTGCTTAATTTCTTGCCGTTCGTGGAGACAATTGCTCCAAAACTACGCCAAGCTATCGTGGAAGCATACATGTTAGGACATTAATTTAGGTTTGCTTCCTATGCTCCCTGCTCACTATTTAGAGGCAAAAGACACATATAAAAAAGAAAAACCAGATCCAAGACTAAATAAAATTTTATATATCTAGGAGTTCATATCTGCATTCGACATATACAAAAAACATCATGTGCGAATAATTCCCAGCCGTGCTGAATTAGACTTGTATGAAAGACACGTAGTAAACATGTCTACAAGATATAGATGAAGTGCCTTTTATGAATATCATAAACAATTTAGCGCTAGATCGGCGGCACATCTTAAATACAATAACATCCCTGTGGATTGGTCAATTCGAAACAATTCGTAACATTTTTGCGAACCAGAAACCAATTACTTGCAACAGATGCTTCAGCATCTCGCACACGACGGGGTTTTACCCTTCGACCAATTCAAATAACTTTGTTTTCCCTCGGATTGAAATGTCACACTGTCATTGGTTTAAACATAGCACATGATTGCATCATATATATGTCGGTGAGAATTAATATTAGGCAGTATGGCCGTCATTTGCCGACGCTTCGCCTAATTATTTCGACATTTCATATTATCAAATACAGAAACCGCATGCCGTATGTTCTTAAAAATATTTGGAGTAGTTGCCCTTTGAAATTCTTTAAAATTAGAGTAGTTGCCCTTTGAATATTGACGTCACATTGTTGTGTCGGGAGCAAAACAAAATGGCAGCGTTGAGATTTGCTCAAATCTCTGCAGAGGAAAGGGAGAAAACGTTTAAAATTTAATAGCAACAAAACATTTACCGAATAGGAGAAACAAACTTAATGTAAGTCGATGATTTGTGTTGTCGATGCGTTTACACGTTATTAAGAAGACACATTTTTAATTTTTAATTTGTTTTATTGAAATCGGTCTTAAGTATGATTAAAAAGAAAGATTAAGACTGCGGATGAACGACTGTACAGTAAGGTATACTGTAAACCAACATTTTTCGCATATTCGAATATTTCTCGCCGCGGACCAATATTTGCCATAAAGCTGTAACAAAAGTCAGGCGTGATCGAATTGGTCGCGATACAAGGACCAATTGCAAAAATAATATTAAATATTACATTTAGCCGAAATAATTAACAATCACTAAGATAAACAAGGTAAAATAAGATTTTTTTGGTAAAAAAATATTTACTTGTAATATTACCCCAATTTACGAATTTAATATCAAATAAAACGAATGGACATCTCGCATAAGGAATATACCCAGTAGATTTCATTGTTGTCGACGCATAAGTAATTGTCCACGCTTTTCGCTCGCATGTAATTTGAGTTAGAATTTCCAAACACACCTGAGTGACAGGTGTAGTTAAGCTCTCTGGAGTCGTGGTACCTCCAGACCAGGAAGCTATCCCCGACACCTTGATCCCATACCTTAGCTCGATCCGCCAAGCGTTATTCCTCTGTCGAAAAAGGGTGAACAAAGCGTTTTCGGTTTTTTTGAACATATGTTTAGTACTGTTATCAAACACCTCACTTAAGTGATTTTTTTTCCAATTTATACTTAAAAAGCAATTGTAACACGTGAAAAGAGAAATTCATATTTTCTTAAGATATCAGAATGGTTTTATTCTAAAAAAAAAAAAAGGTTTTTATGTATGTCTGGCAGCAATTTTAGAGTGATTCGGTTTTTGTTAATATAATTTTCACTTTGTCTGAACACTCTTGCTTATTTTGTGAAAATAAAAAAAAAATGCACTTTGTCATCTAAAGATCTTTCGTTAATTCATATTTGTAGTGAACAATCAATCAATAACAAAATTAATATCAAATACCGATTGAAAAGAAACAAAAATCATTTCATTACCGTTATGTTTTCAGATAACAACGAGATAAAATCAGTAGGTGTTTAAGTCAATATATTCAAAGTAATACAAGTGTTCCGTAAAAAGCTCGATATCGTTAGGTATGCTTGAATATGTTAACTTAGAAGCTAGTTTATCTAGGAAAATCAGTGTGAAGATAAAATGCAATCATATACACGTAGAAATGCGTAATACAAATATTTACTTTTATTGTAGAAACATCTCTAGTAAAATTAACAAACAAGTTTTGTCTGTAGAATCATGTTTATATGCTCATACAGCCATTCAAAATAAGACCCTATGCAATGTCACGTCTGACATTTTAAAAAAGTAAGTAAAGATGAAATTAAAAATTTACCAATTTTGTCTGTGAGTCACTTTAGCTAATAAAATTGTCTTTAATATATTTTTAAACAGTGAAGAAAATTACTTTTGTGTTTCAGGTTTATTAGTTTATGTAGTAAATTAGTAAAATGACTTTTTGATCAACCACCCTATATTTACACCTGACTGAAAACTTAGCCCAATGCTACAGTATCATCCAAGATATTATTCTGGGCATCTTTAACTAATTCTTACGAAAAATAACATACCTGTACATTAAGTGGAATATATATCAATGAAAGGGGGGGTCAAAAATTCTTTATTGAGACATCATAAGATGTTACCTGGAAAAATTAACATGAACCAAAACAATCCTACAAAAATATCGACATGTTTATTCAATTCAGAAGTATTCGAGACACCCCGGATTATTTATCAACGTTATCACCCGAAATACTTTCATGTTGTTTGCAGCAAAATCCCTGTAGACCTTTTGATATTTCATACAATTCGCACTTTAAGAACACAAAATTCGTTGCATTTACTTTTCGATTTCAACAAGCGGATCAATCCTAATCAATTATCTATAAATCAGTACTGTTCAATGTTCAAACATTTCTATAAATATTTACTTTTTAAATAAATGTATCAACATTTTTTGTTGGATTTTTAAAAACAACTCCCATTATATTGTTTTATTCAAACAGATATTGAGAACCAACCGATGACAACGTTAATTTAGCATTACATTGCTGATATCAAACATCAATCCAATGCTACGTTAATAAATTTCCGTTCTATTTGGTAAAGATCAAAGGAAATCAGTTAATATTAATCTCCAATAAGCCAGTTACATCATAACAAGAAATATTACTATTTTCAAGCAAGGCTTAAAAAAGAAATCCAGAAAACAGTAAAAAAAAATAAAAAGTCAAAGAGTAATTAGTTTGGTAATTACATACCAATCAATAAATGAACCTTAATCCTTAATGAATAAATTTTCGCCTCTTAGATTTTTTTTTCTTCATGTTATCGGGTTCATCTTCAGGGAAAAATTGTTTAATATTGATTTTACGTATCCATATTACTTTTAGACTAATTCAATGATGATTTTCAGTTTCTCCATTATAGTGTATATAATCTTCATATAGCAAAAAGCTATAAACATGGACTACAAAGTAAAAATGATTGATATTTACGTCAAAATCGATAGTGGATAAAAGCACAAGTTTACCAAAGGAATTATATTTTGTTAAAGTCCATTTTTGTAAGGATATTTATGGACACAATTTTAAAGCTTGGATAAAATGGATATAAAATCACACAACCACAGATGTATTTTATGTCATACCGTTTGATTTGAGACAGTCCCTACACAGGATACACATTTTTATTTTTTTTTTTTTGAGGGGGGAGGGGGGAGGGGGCTCATTTAGTCCAAACAAATATACAGTCATTGTTACATGTATTTCTTGTCTATTGTATAGAGCTTTGTCAATAATCAGTAAATTTTGAATGCTCCATCATTTATGTTCTGTTTAAACAATGCAAATACTTATTTTTTCTAAATTACTGTATCAAAATGTGTTCTGACCGGAAGCGTTTGATTAATTTTTGCTCCTTTGATAATACACAGGTTTATTACAATAGTAGTGTTGCCCAACACGCCAATTACATGTATGTATTTGCCTTCAAGTATCTTAATTATTCGTGACGATTTAGTACATTACAACTAATGTGATTATTATATTCATACAAAATTACACAAAACACGATACAAAGAAATCTTGTTTAAGTATTCCTCCTCCTTACTATTGATTTATAAGCTAAAAAGGCCATTGATAAGTATCTGCAGTAGGTAGAAAATTACTAAATACATGTAGATTGCTCATTTGTTTTAAAGTGAACATTGTTCTAGAAATGTACATCTCATCCATCTGAGTAACACTCACATTAAACCTTCAGAATAACTCATTCACAAGCTCCAAGCAAACCACAAAGAGTTATGAATGAGAACAAAAAATTATGAGAAATGTTAGAAAGAAAAATTCCGCTTCAGGATCGATTTATCACAGTAACACATTCCACGGACATCAAAACAAGCACCATGAAAGCAGGTCACATACTTCATGATGGTATTAGTGTTGAAACTACAAGACTTTGTTATTTCTTGCAGAAAGTACACAGAAAGTGGGTGGTATGTACTTTACTCACCTAAAGCGAATTAATCGGTTTTAATAACGTTTTTTAGATAGTATATTAGAAGAATAAGAAGGATGTCATATTTCCTTTGATTCATTTACATTTAGGTGATACGATTAGTTTTCTTTAGATAAGGAAGGAGTGACTGTCTTGATTTATAAAAAAAAGCCCTTAAAATATATAATTCGTCATTTTAAAAAAAATAAATATATATTTTTGAGTAGCTTCCTAGTTTATTGCTAAACATAAAATTTACCTTAAAAGCTGAACCCGATTGTCCGCTATTTTTTTCTCTCCCCGCCACCTCTTCAACCCCTTAATAAGCCGCATACGTGTAAACAATTCAAAGTAAATCACTGTACAAATGCAACTCGATCGCGACGAAATTAAAATCAATTACGTACTATTGCAAGCAAGGAGAAAAATCCTCAAAGAATACAGGTCTACACATAAAGCATTAAAGTAATGCACATAACATAACCATAGACAATGTAAGACATACAACAACAAAAAATAAAATATTCGGCCATCAATTTCAGATGTGCAACCAGATGAAATGCAAACTACTAGTTTATATATTAATGTGCTGAGGTCTATTTTTGAGTCTTGATTAGCTTTAAAATAAGGACATAGCATTGTCCGTATACTTGCGTTGACTGTTAATTCAATTGGAAAGCGTTAATTGCGACATCTTTGGGTAATTATTTTATAGACCATGTTTGAATTACAAGTAATATGGATACGTAAAATCAATAGTAAACAATTTTTCCCTGAAGATGAACCCGATAACATGAAAAAAAAAAATCTAAGAGGCGAAATTTTTTTCATTAAGGATTAAGGTTCATTTTTTGCGTGCGTGTTTACATTGTAACATCTACCGACAAAATAAAATTCAACCCGAATATTATGCGTGCGTGTTTACATTGTAACATCTACCGACAAAATAAAATGCAACCCGAATATTATATGTGGTCCTCGGCAATGATTTAATGACATAAACAAATCCCAACAATACTAGATACGGTCACACATCTGATTTATCTCAAGACAAATTTGAAAGCAAGATATTCTGTAACTTTATCCGTAATACTTTAAAACTTCATAATAAATAAATATAGGATCTCTCATGATTTGCGATGGTATAAGATTTTTATCCAACGAGTTGTGTGTTTTCTATCCCCGAGCCTTGGCGAGGCGATAGAAAACACACAACGAGTTGGATAAAAATCATATACGATCGCAAATCATGAGAGATTCTTATTATCACATGTTTTACCATAAGTTAAACCTCAATCTTTTGTTAAACCTTAATATTTTTGTAAACATTATAATTGTGAGCCGCACAACACATTCACTACAAGACATCAAGAACGTTACGCATTGAAAAAAGTTCGTTGAAGATTAACAAACAAGCATTTCATTTTCTGGTATACTTTTATCAATTTATATTAAAAAAAATGAAACGGCATTAAATGCTCCACATTTATAACTCTACGATTTCCAACTGAATTATTTTGTTACTTTTTCATTCTACGTCAATTATCTGCCTAAAGCTACGTAATGTTTAATTATGACGTCACGCGGCCTAAGAACACACAGTGGAATATCAAAAATTTATCCCATGAGTGATATCCACCGTATATTGAGATAAACATGTGATAAAGAATAATGAGTCGCATGCTGACTGACGTTTTTCATACTAATTGTTAGACCATAGTTAATTACCTACTTGTCTACGGACTTTTGCGGTTTTTATTTTCCCGATTACGACAAAGAGCACACGGCGGGTGTGACCGGTCAGCAGAGGATGCTAACTTCTCCTAGGCACCTGATCCTACCTCTATCTTGGAGGTCCGTGTTGCTCTGCTTTGAATTTGTATTTCGTTTCATGGATTTTTGAGATGGTTGACGGTTTGTTATTGTCATTTTTTCATGCCATAATGCTGTTCATCTCAAGGGTGCAAATACCCTGTATTCTGTACCAAGTATATAATAAAAATGTATATATCACACAGAAAAGTTATAGTACAAGTAAGAAGAATGATTACAATTCTAGTCATTCGCTATAACTGCTTGATCGTAATTGGAACATAAACCGAGGTACATGTACAAGAAGTTGCTCAGCTTTTCCTCTATGAGTGAAGGGTGCATGATATACATGATAGTTCAAACTCTAAGTGCCACGTCTTAATACATTGAAACTAAATATTACAAATGTATATCTTACACATGAAAAGTTACTGCACATCGAGTGTACTAATCACAGTTCGAATTATTTTTATCAGGTAACACCTCTAGTTCCTCTTTCATATTGAACGATTTCTTATTTCAGATAATTTGTCACCTCTTCGTTATAGCTCATTTAAAACCAAATATCACGAATGTATATCTCGCACAGGTAAAAGGTTTTGTACAGGTGTGTATGGTCATTGCAGTTGTAGTCGTCTGCGCTAACCGCCCGCATGTAGTTAGAGTCAGCATTGGCTGTGATTTGTGTCAGACAGGTGTAGTTAAGCTCCGTGGAATCGTGGTATCTCCATATGAGGTTGCTATCTCGAATACCTTGGACCCACACCTGGACTTCGCTAATTGAACGTTTTTTCTCTGATAAAGAAAGAAGAATCTATTAGTCCCTAAATTGTCTCCTGTAAAAATGATTAACATAAAGAACTTTATTAACATTGAACGCATTACATTTTATGTAACACCTTTGTTTTTGTTTTATTAGCGGATTGTGGTGTATAAGTACATCGCTAAATATCATTAATATATGTTTTGAATAGGCACATTTAGGAACAAGATAAGTATTGATGCAAAGCATCAAATCGGCCGCAAACTGTTTAAGGAGGCAAATTGCAGTACGTTTTAATGAAGTAATACAACCTTACTTTTTTTTTTTGAAAGAGAAAACTACTATTTCTAAAAAAAAATAATATTGAATATCATGAAGCATTGTCATTTTTAGCAAAATGCATTAAACAAAAATATTTATAGCATTGTAACCTCCATTTGAAATGTACATCAAAAGTAGTGCTATAATGAAACTGAAATTAAACGGTGGGTGTAATAAGCCTCCTTTAAACACTTTAAATGATGTGCATAAGAGTAAAAGAAATACACACCTACATGTATTTTTCACTCTCACTTATGCATGTATTGCTCCGGTTCACACCCCCAAGCTCACTGTGCTCGACAAAGGCGAGAAGCTTATAACAACGCATCACCCGCCTACAATCAGCCCTTTCGGAGCCCAGGCTTTGCACAATTTAGAATCTCTCGCCCATCATCCCCCCGCTTCAACTTCACCATATCTCGTCACGCCCAACCACATATGTCGTCCAAGACAATACAGACAAATGTCAACTAGGAGCTACCCCAATGATATTTAAGCAGTTACATCTGTACATTCAAGACTACCCTCATCAAGAGGACAAGCAGTTTCTATTACAAGGTTTTTCAAAGGGTTTTAAACTCAACTTCGCAGGCCCTAGAACCCTCACTGAATCAAAAAATTCAAAAATCAGCTCAGCAACACCCTGATCAAATTAAAAATATATTAGATCAAGAAATTAAGCTAGGTAGAATGGCTGGTCCTTATCCTGTCAGACCCTTTTCAAATTTGCGCATTTCTGCAATTGGCATTGTTCCCAAAAAATCGGGCGGCTGGAGGCTATTTACTCAATTGTCTGCTCCGGAAGGTAACAGTATTAATGACTTCATTGACCCCATATATTGTTCAGTTAAGTACTCTTCTTTAGACGAAGCAGTTACTCTTGTACAGTCGCAAGGTCCAGCTTGCCTGATCGGTAAGATGGACCTAAAGTCCGCCTTTCGGCTACTTCCTATCCATCCCAGTGATTTCTGCTTACTTTGTATCAAGTTCCAAGATTGCTATTATTTTGATAAATGCCTTCCTTTCGGGTGTGCACTGTCATGCGCGTTATTTGAAAAATTCTCAAACTTCTTACATTGGGCATTAAGCCATACTACAAAGTCCAGTAACATTTGTCACTACCATGATGACTTTCTGTTTGTCGGTCCAAATGCGTCAAACGAGCGCGATAAATTGATGCAGCAATTCAGCCACATTTGCAAAGATTTGGGTGTGCCGATCGCGGCTGACAAGACTGAAGGTCCCACAACTAACCTAACTTATTTAGGGTTAGGGATTAATACAGTATATCAAACACTTTTTATCCCACATGATAAAGTCGCATCCCTCAATGACCAACTTAGGGACCTCTGCAATCGTAAAAAAAATCACTCTACAACAGTTACAATCACTCTGCGGGTTATTAGCATTTTATGGCAGGGCATTACCAGCAGTTTGGGCATTTATCAGAAGGTTGTATGGTGCCATGTCTAGCGCTTACTGACCTCACCACATGATTAGAGTCACCTCAGGAATGCGGCAAGATGCACTCATTCTGCTCAAGTTCATTCACTACTTTAATGGAACCTGCCCCTTCCCTGATCAGTCGTGGTCTCTGGACACGGATCTGGAATTTTTCACAGATAGCGCTAAATTAACAGGTGGTGGTGTTTAATTCCATGGAGAATGGGCTTACATCTCATGGCCTGAACATTGGGACTCAGCCACTAGGCAAGATATATCCTACTTAGAATTAATTCCAATTGTAATAGGCATTTATATTTGGCGCTGTCAGTTGTCAAATTCCAAATTCTTGCTTCACACAGATAACATGGCCTTGGTATCCATTATCAACTCCAAATCATCAAAGTCTCAACACGTCATGTCCCTCATTAGGCCATTGGTCATAAAATGCTTACATTTAAACCTTCAAATTAAGGCTCAACATATCGCGGGCAAACTTAATGAAATAGCTGATTCTATTTCACGATTTCAGTGGCACCGCTTTCGACAGCTGGCACCAGCAGCATCACCCAACCCGCAACCAATCCCATCCGAGTTCTGGAGCCTTTTGTAGAGGAGGTCCAAACACTACTGCCGGCATCGATTTCAACAAATACTCAGCTCACTTATTCCAAAGGCATGACTGCCTTTTCCCAGTTTCGTGATTCTTACCATTTACCACACAACAATACCCCCCCCCCCCCTTTGGACCATTTGATTAATTTCATAGCTTATATGTCTGCTTCAAAACTAGCCCCCTCTACCATCAAAACATACATGTCAGCAATAGCGTTCCATCAAAAAATTAACAACTTCCCGGACACTACTAAATCCTTCATAATTCAAAAGCTCCTGATTGGCCTTTCCAGGAAAAACCCTTTTCTCGACATTCGAAGACCTATCACATTACCTCTTCTTCATGCAATAATTCAGGCTACCACACACATGCCACTCCACTTACGAGTCAATTCTCTTCACTTCTGCTTACCTTTTAGCTTATTTTGGCTTCTTGCGTGTTGGTGAATTAATAGTCACAACGGGTACATCCCCTAGTAGAATTCTGGAAGCCAACGCAGTTTCAATTACATCTCAAACCATACAATTATTCCTGCAGTTTTCAAAATCAGATCAAACTAGCACGGGAACCACCACAGTTATGCCTATTGATCACGAATCTTTAATATTACAACAAGCTCTGACAAAATTTCTCTCTGTAAGACCACCTGTTGAAGGCCCACTAATTTGCCATTTTGATAATAAACCCCTTACATCATTCCAATTTTCCACAGTCCTTACCAAGACTTTACAGCATCTTAAGATCCCTCACGCAGCCTAAAAATCACACTCTTTTCGCATAGGCGCTGCCACGGCAGCTTTTATTAAAGGTATCCCAGAACACCAAATTCAGTCTAAGGGGCGTTGGAAGTCAATGTGTTACAAGAAATACATAAGGCTATAGTCTTAAATTCCCTATTATTGCATCATTTTAACACCAATGCTAACATATAACAATAATTTCAGGTCAAGCGCCACACATATGGATAGTCGGATCATCAATTACTTCCAAAGCTAAAATGCACAGCCAAACGCGCGCTGGAGGCAATTCAATGGGCCTTCACGACTTGATTGGGGCTGAGGTACGCTGGATAAGCAGACCTGTTATGAGGTGGGGGGAATTTTTTACATGCATTACTACCCAGCTATTTTACACTACTCCTCCTGACATGTTAGTGATACATTGCGGAGGCAACAGTATTGGCGCATTATCTCTATTGGACCTTCGACTAAAAATGTTTGAAACTATATCTGAACTAGCTACAATGTTGCCTAACACTTTGTTGGTTTGGTCCGAAATTTTGCCACGGTCATGTTGGCGTTATATGTCTAGTACTATTGCAGCAGAAAAGTCCAGAATTCGTCTTAACAATGCAATTGCAACTCATGTTTTGAACTTGGTAGCACCTCGAATTAGATAAATACAACAACCAAATGTTTAGCTTAGACGGAGTACATTTATCCGAATTGGGCAATAATGTTTTCCTTGACACATTGCAGGGTGCACTCTATCTGTTCTCACAAACCCATTCATCAGTATATCCTGATCATATGTATTAGCTTATCCTTGCCACAAACACAAAATTATCCCAACCCCCTACCCTTTCCCTTTACTTAATCCCTAATAACCTGGTCATGGCTTAACCTTAAACTTGCCCCCAACTGCCCTGAACACATTCCCCCTCTCTCGATGGGTTTGGGGTTGCAAATTGTCTGGCGGACAAACACCTTTAGTAAAGCTGTTTGTATGGCGGAATTTGCACCATGGCAAGGTTTCTCAAGTCTTTGATGTATGCAACTGTTCCCAGGGCCTGCTCAAAGCTTGGGAATAGGTGGTCAACTGATCCCAGGGTCCACCTAACCTAGCCAGCAACCCGTTTAAAGCAAAGCCATATTGATATTGACTTTCATATTTGAACTTTGATTTATTGATTGATTGAACTTTGATTATTAATTTATTGATTGATTGAATAACTTGATTGTTGAACTATTGATTTTGATTGATTGATTGATTTATTGTCCAGCCACCTGTTCATCAAGTGGGTGACAGGTCGGTTGTTAAACTTATTGCTAATTAATAAATAAGCCATTAACAAATCGCCAGTTTGTGTTTAGCTGTTATCTTTTATAATATATAAATGCAATGTAAAATTACACGAAAACAATGAATCAATGAAAAGTTTTCGTATCTGCAAAAGGTATTACTTTCATATCTGCAAAAGCTATTACATCATTGATGCTACTTGCCCTCAAGCAAGATTAAAACTATTGTTCTCCGTAAAACCTTGATATTACAACCGACTTTGAAAATATCATGTTAGACTAAACATCAATCACTAGCGTAGCCCATTATCTTTCGGCAATTAATATCTACCGGGAAATTGCAATTATTTTGATTTAACAAAGAGCAAGAAATCTGAGTTCAGAAAATGCCAAATCCTTACCTACAAACTCCTTCATAATGTTATGCTTGTGTAAAGAATCGACTCGAATGAGGTCCCCTCCTTCTCGCTGACAAACGTCCACAGACTCGTCATAAGTCTTTAAAGATTCTTCGTACCTCAGGCAAACTTTATCTTGGTTGTATTTGTACCCCGTGTACTTAAATGGGCAAAATCCTAGAAACATAAACAGTTTTCAATTTTAAAATGCGGACAAGTGAAGAGTTTTGATATACGTCATTCATTTAATATCTTTCAATGATATTTGCCACAATTTTTATAAAGAAATTAAAATATTACAAATAAATATGCAAGTGTTACCACATACACATTTGCAATATAACACTACCCTTAATGTCTGTTAATTTTTTCTGCAAAAGTTCTTAAAACTGTTTGGTCAAATATAAATTGAGTTTTACCTACCAGTTTTAAACGACAATTTTTCAGAAATTGAAAGGTACTGGTCGCTCAATCCTGGGACCTGGTCACAACAATAACAAGTCTTTGTTATATCGTCACGACTGAACAAGTATAAATTGTCGAACACCTTAATACAAAAGCTATAACACGTCAAAATAGAAGGAAACCCAACGAATCCGTTGCATGATGTCCAAGGAGCTTGGGCAGTTTTACGGGAAACGTGTTGTATTGAAGTAATCGTCAAAGCGACACAGGAACATAAAATGATGACCCTACAAGAACTCATCCTGTAAAACAAAAAAGATCTTTTTTTGTTTGCTGAAAAGAATTTCACTTGCAGAATATCATCTGACTATAATTTGAAATTTCTGAACAATCATCCTCACCTTATCTGAAAAAAAAACCCACAGAACGTTAAGGAGAACGGCGTCTTGTTGAAATCTGAAGTACGTTCACTTTTATAATGTAGATGCAGCAACTAAAATCAATATCTAATAAAATCAAATTTATAAGGACTGCGTAGCATTAAGTAATCTTTAATAGCAAGAGGCCTATGGGGTCTAAATCGCTCACCTGAGCAACAATGATAATATATTCTAACACCTTCATTAAATAATAAAAATAAATTTTAACAATGTTATAGTAAAGTATATTTTGTTTTAAACAATTCATTGTTTTCTTTCTGATAATCTTTTGGTGAAAATAAAGTTTTGGTTGACAGTGTTTTTTCGTTGATCGTAGATTTAACAATCTGTAATCAGATCTACATCAAGATGTTTGAAAATATACATAAAATACAAACTGTAACACTTTAGGCATTAATCCCAAATCTACTGATTTTAAACGTCTTCAAAGACCCTAAAATTAATTTTGGTGTCATATCCTGATTAACTAGAAATCTAACTGTACACTATATCCATGTGTTAAACTTTAAGGTTACACCCTACATTTTCAAATGTTTCTCAAATCAGAAGAAAATTACTTGATCCTAAAAGATAGCTAATATACCAGAAATATGTGAGTCATATAGGCAATAAAGGCAATTTTGGATAACAAAAAATTATGATTTCCAAAAAAATGATTCAGTTAATACATGTATGAACAAAAGCCCCGGCATACTTGCCCAACACTGAACTATATATGATAAAAGTCAATGACATTGATTGATACAATTTTACAAAATATTTAACCTGCCATCATATGGCGAAGAGTCATAAAAATTATAAGCATTGATGAAGTAAGAAAATATTTACCTCGCCCTGTTATGACGTAGTCATAAAAGATATAAGCCTTGATATAGTGAGGTACCTTAAACACATACTAAGATTCCTTATACAATCTTCAATATATGAGGAGATAACAAAATGAACCACATATTGTTGCATTGCAGTTGTTGAACAAATAAGTTTTGCATATACATTCCTTTTTCAAACTTAAATACTCCTTTTGCTGCCTTGGAATTGCAAAGCAGTATTAGTATCAAAAGTGTTAATATGATTGTATAATGGTACATATAATATATCATTCGTTATAGCAATGTAGTCATATTAATTGTCGATTTCTATTGTTCTGCTCATCGCTACACACCCCCTATATAAAGCTGATAGCACTATTCATACTTCGCCTTATTCAGATATTTCATTCATCCGAACACGTAACATTGAACGGAAAGACTTGTAGAAACGCGTTTTGAACAAAAGTAATACGATAACCATTGCACTAGCAAGGAATATCCAATGAACGACGAAACTAGACAGACCTAAATGAAGGCACACATATTAAAAAAAATCCTCGATTTTCCTGTGTATGTTAAAACATCGCACATGCGCAAACCACACACTGTGGCAGATGGAGCAATGCCAATGGCCGCATGGATTTTAGAAACGGAATGTTTTTGTAGAAACCGATGAAAACGATGTTACGTTGCTACTTTCTTGGATTTACTATCATTTATCTACTGTGTTGGATGTAGTACCGCCGTGGTCTTTAAAAAGATGCAGACGTCATGCACTCTGTATGAACGACACACGTGTTCGATGTGCATGCAAAGTAAGGCAGCATTATCTGTGCAAAATAATACAAATACCTTGGAAATTCTTTCAAAGAATAAATATATTTTGTGTGCTATTGATTATTATTTCCTTTATTTTTTATTACAAACATTTTACTACAATGTGTAGTTCATGCATTTAGAAGTCCGTGCAACCTGAATGCCTCGATCGGAAAGCAACCGACCGTGACTTTCTCAATCCGTAAATATACCCCAGTGGCAGTTGAGGAGCTATCGAAACTAATATGGCGACCAAATGTTTTTATGAATTCATTTCAGCTTTAAGGACAATGATTTGTTTACGATCTGAGATTAGTTTTACACAAGCTGAATCTAGAAAATTTGTTTTGAAAATGCCAACCATGTGTTTATCTTATTCAGAAAAAATTAACACATGTCCCTTTCTCTAAATTTCTAAACTCAAAATAGACTTATATGTAATGTTAGAAATGGGCCCGGTGGCTCAGGAAAAGAGGTTAAAAATATATACAAACGGGCTGCGGACGAATGACAAAAAGTACATTTCAAAGATTTATTAAGATATTTCAAGTTAATAGACGGACACCAGACATAATGTGATCTGAAAATCTCACTTGGGCGTTCAGCTCAGGTGTGCCAAAAGGGATGAGAACAAATAATATTTCAAGACAATATTAAACAAACTCAACAATGTAGCTTAATATAAATATTGATTTCTAAAACATACTATTAATTCGAAGAAAAAAAACTCAAGAAACGTGTTTGGATAATTTCTATTATAACCACGAATAAAAAGGAGCATGCATTGATTTTGCTCACGCTAGCGAATAATTAATGTTAACTCATTAAGAAAACATTCCAGGTTGATGAGTGTGACATACAATATAAAATGTGATATTACTTCTTAACGGGAAATATTATTCTACTTGAGATGCATCTCATTTCAGATACTAGGACTCCCCTTCTCTTTTAAGCAATACACACAACGGTTGTTGTACAATTAAGAAAAAAAATGGTTCAGATAATAATGTACGAGTTGTTTCTATACATCAATGTAGATTGCTTCAAAACCTTTTTTTAAAGTGGTTTCAATAAATAGCTCAACTTTTAAACACATTTTAATTATAACGTCAACCATTAAGTTATTTCAGATAAGTAAAATCGTTATTATTTCTATTTAGAAACATAACGTTCTTTAAATGACTTTAAAATCAATACGCAATACGTGTCTATAATAAGATAATATCAAATAATTTGCAATGTAAAAAACTGCGCTGGTAATTATATTAATTTAGCCTTCTTAACAAAAGGCAGTGTGGAACTACAGCAGTTTGCTTCCAGGATTTGTTTCGTATTAAAATGAAAGAGGATAGCTTGAAGCTAAACCTAAGGTGCTAACCGAAAAAAATGACAACAATTGACAGATGTACAGCCGAATTTCTTCTCTTTTAGCATATTTATATCCAAAGACATCCAGAGAGGGCAGTGGACCTCATGCAATGTATGTTTATCATTCGCGATGTTGCGAGGGGATTTCCGGGCATTGGCTGGAGAAAGTATGACGAGCAATTCCAAAATAATTTGGTCAAAATTGAATTCATATTTATGACCACAATATGGGGACGTTCCATTGCAGACAACTAAAGATATATTATGCACCTTGTTTTATCGAAAGCATCTAGAGCTGGGCTGTTTACAGTTTCGAGCCTCAAAATCTGTTGACACCCAATTAAACTTCAGCCTTCAACATTAAACTTCAGAAAATTCCTTACAAATTTTCGTAATTAACACATAGCTGAGAATTTATGAAGGGGTTTTCAGTTTGGATTTCGTTTAGCCCATCATGGTCCACCAGTTGAAATGTAGGCACCTAATTTGCCGTTATTTTATAAATATTCAAATATCGCCCGATATAATATTATTTAGGAAATGGCTAGAGGACGGATAGGCGGTCCTTTTAAATCGCGATCTATGTCAAATCTGCGAGTTGTTTCGCCGCTGGGAGTAGTAACAAAGAAAGTGGATCGGAAATTCATGGTAATTCACCACCTCTCACACCTCACCCAGAATTCCTTCAATGACTTTATTGACGACGCGCTCTTTTCCGTTAACTACACAAAATATGACGAGGTGATTAGCATTGTTCAACGTTTGGGACGCGGATCGTACATGTACTTAGTCAAATCGGATATCAAAAGTGCATTCAAACTGTTGCCCATCTTGCAGGGTAATTTCGTACTTCTTGGTTTTACATTTAATGGCTGATTTTATTTCGACAAGCCTCCACGTTTGAAAAAACGACATCAATCAACCAAACTTGTTGTAAATTTATTAAGACCTGACACTCTAGACCACATTATGAGTACACGTTATACAATGATATTGTTATTATGGATGCATAGAGTGTTTCGGCGGTTTTTAATAGAGTTATGATTTTAACATTTAAGGCCCGCCTCATCAGGGGTCTACCTATTATGATTTTTACATTATTGTAATCGTGATTGAATTATCATTTCGCCGATATTCTTGTGTTTACTGTAGGCGATTATAGGTTCCTTGGTAAATAATTCTTTGCCCATTTCATCATTTTTAAGGACATTCCAATATTTCAGGATGCGCTTTTTAAGACCCTTAAAATGTGGGTTGTACTTGGTTATTATGACATTTGGTTGTCGTTGTTTGCATTTCAGATCTGTTTTCACCAAGTACTTTTTTCTATTTGTGTTTTCCATTGTACGAATAGTGGGATCTATTTCCTTATCAGAGTAACCTCTCTTTGATAGGTGTGTCTTGAAATCCGTTAGAATTGTAGATACTCAGCTATGTTAAGGAAGGTATAAGAATTCTAGCACGCGTGTGATTTAGGAAAATTTGCATATGCCCCGCCCCTTATTCATGAGATTTTACGAGATATTGTGTTTCGGTAATTAACAAACATCTACCAAAATAAATATGATTAATTATTGGGTTTTATTGTATCAAGAAAGGTGTACTGAAAAAAAAACTTCAACTATTCTTTGTATCTCGCGAAATTATGAAATTCCTTAGTCGTCTGATGACGTGTCGAGGTTGATTACGTCACATCGGCGCTTGCAGCTGTGATCAGAATAAACATGTGGACTTCAGTGATATACCTGGGAATTTAACTTATTTACAACCAGCGTGGACGGATATCGGTAGAGGATTCAACTGAACAAGGTAGGATTTATCTGTACTTCCCCTAGATATTGTTTTCTATTATCTAATACTGTAGGGTGAAACAGAAACGAAGAGAAATTCCTCGGCTTCGATTTTGTTTACTTGTTTACATTTGTTTTTCATGTAATATTGTGTTTAAACATCAGATTGGTGACTTGATCAGGCAAAGCAAATGTTCTGCAATTCGATAATTTTGATCATAAAGAGTATTGAGGCTCATTGTAGCTTTTTACTGGTCTCTTATATCGCAATAATATTAGCTCGCATTTCCTCCGTGTTCAAAGAAAATGTAAACAATGGAGAGTCGAAACACTGTGCTAGCACTAAAAAGATTACTGTGAGGATTTGGATTCAATATATACAAGATTGTATTGATGTTTATGTAAATCGAAATGTGTTATTTCATTTAGCCTTCTTTTAGGAAGATTACATGTATGAATAGACAAAATTAAAGTGTTGAACTGAATTTCCACACTTTTTAAAGAATAAACATTTGATTATGCCTGTTGTAATATCAATGAAATTAAAACTGCCATTAGTATGCACCATAATAAAGTAATTTTCCATTTTCATGTTATCTTCAGTACAATAGTTTGCTAATTATAACACATTATTCATGTTCAGGGTTATATTAAAGCAATGACTGGTCCACTAGAGACACCTTTTTGAGTGTTGATAAATAAGTAAGTACTCTATAAATATTTATTTTACTCAATAACTTCATGTATATTTGGTCTAGTTTTTTTTTCAAACCATATTACTATAATATAACCTATCATAATAATTTTCATTGATAACTATTGAAATTAAATTTGAAATTGATAAATATTCATCATTTCAGGCATTGGTTTTCTTATCAACTGCACTGCCTCCTTACATGTACATCAAAAAGACAGAGGATAAGTACATGTAGTGTTCAAGAAGAATGGTCAATTTCAATAAATTCCACATCATGACTGAATAATACTGAAAATCAGAAAACACTAGTTTGTCACAGAAAAGCAATCTCTATAGTACATTGTATTTTTCAAGTTGATAATTATAAGAACTTCTTGATTAATATTGATTTTTCTTGCTTTCTTTAATCATTGCAATAACTAATAATTATAATTACAAGTAACCTTGATCATATATTAAAGGTGTTTCTTATTTATTTACCAGCAGAGTAACATAAACCAATATGAAACATAAATGTGTGAATTACAACCTTACACTTAACACCCCCCCCCCCAGCCCTTATATCAATAGTTATTTGTAAGGGCAACAGATGAATTAATTTTTCTAATTTCAACAATTTTGAATTGATGACTGGTGTGAACAGAAACATCATTCTAACATTATTGTAATAAAATTCACAGCGTTTAATTACTTTATGAATGAAAATTAAAATCATGATCATAGTCAGTGCTGCGTTTGAATTTCACGCAAATGACGCCGAAAGTGAAATGGGTCAGATAAAATGCAGTAGTGCAAGGGCATACACTTGATCAAATATATTGAAATTTTACGTGTGTTACCATTATATCTTCATTATATTTAAAAGTGGTGGGAGCTGTATGAAATCGATATGCATTTCACATAAAGAAGCGTTAATTGTGGGAACTCCCTGCAAATTTCTGTTCATACACTGTTTATGTGGAATTTAAAAATTGTTCTTACTTGAATATTTCAAGCTCCCAGCACTTTTCGAAATTTTAGATGTTCATTTTACAAGTTAGAATTAGAAATAATTGTATTTGTTCATGTTAAGCCCTTGCACTATGCATTTTTTCGTATTATTCCTACAATCTAATTAAAATTAGATGTTAGATCCGCTCGCTTACTCGCTACACAAACATCTAACAACATCCCATGCAGGGTCACGTCAGTGTGACCTTTCAGTTAGCCAATGAAATCACGACTCCAAATCTTTGGCTGAGGGCACAGAACTCCTCTGCTTTTTTATCGACATACGTAGATGACCGAGGTGTTCAAAGCGAAAGAAAAACAAAAATGGCACAGCCCATGGCAGCGAGGAAAACTTGTGTTTTAGGAGATGCCTGCATTATATGTGGATTTTCGTTTGTCCAATACGAAAAGACAGCTGATGGGACTGATATTATTCACAAGTTCTATCAAAATAAACTAAAACTGAACACAGAAAGGATAGATTGTATACGGAAAGTAACCGAAAGATCGGATCTCGAAGGGTGTAACGCGGGCGTTTGAAGGAAATGCTTCAGAAATGTCGTCCAAAATGCACCCCAATATCTCTTGTTCTTTTTTAAGCTTTTTAACGTTGAATAACTGAAGCACTTCTTCGGACGCCAATTTGAAACTTCAACCGAGTTGATTTTAGAAACACGAATCTGATTGGATAATTCAGAAATGTTTATTCATATTTGAAAGGTCACACTGACGTGACCCTGCATGGGATGTTGTTAGATGTTTGTGTAGCGAGTAAGCGAGCGGATCTAACATCTAATTTTAATTAGATTGATTATTCCTGGTTCATCTATTTTTAGCAGTATCACGTGACAGGGTATTCCCAAGGGACTCAAAAATTGTTCACGCGACAGCGGATTATCTAATTTGTATATTGATAAAATATCACTTTGTGTAACAAGGTTTTGGAATAGAATATCAAGATTGTTCAAATGCTAGCATTTTATGCGATAAATATCGCTATTTTTTTATTGACGCCCTTAACATAGCTGAGTAGAATACAAGAGTGGCTAGCAGTGCAAGACAAAACTGAATATTTGCGATATTGTCAATTCAGCGGTCATTGGCAGTGTTTGCATTCGTCTATCAATTAACAGGGAATAACGAAGAAAAAGAGCTAACCAGGAGTAATAGTTTTTATTCTTGATTTAAAAAAGAAACAATGCCCATCAAACAAATGTATAGCAATAGTCAGGGCCTGTTCCACGACACAGTTAGATCACTCTTACTAAGTTGGAAGTTATTAACAAGACCTGGTTCATTTACACTAGCATGAGAAAACCTCTTCACAGATTTTGAGTATTTTGACATGCAACTTAAGTTGTTGTATGAACTGCTCCGTCAAGACATGCAAATGCATAATATTATTTAGCTTGCAAATGAATTTCATTTCCACATTAATCATTTAAAAAAAAAACTTTTCTTTAGACATTGTGTAACTAAATTTTATTTACATCACACATTATTAAAATATACAAGTCGTCTAATATATTGCGATTTTCACAATTACAATAGAAATGACACATTTTTGTTTTATTTTTATCGTTATATGCAAAATATTTTGATTAGAAAATATGAACACTAAATGGACAATAAATGTACTTCGTAAGCTATGCTTGCTTAAATGAAACCTGGCTTGCCAAAATTGAAAACAGAGTCCTCCAGCTATGTTTGCTGGTGTATAGCGTTAATATAATTTAGCTATCGTACCGTGTTCATTAGTGGCTAGAACAGCCGATTATCATAATGGCTTAAAGCAACGTGGGCTTATACATATGTAATCTCCATCACTTGGTTGGATTTACATGACTTAATTAGTAAAGTCCCTTTAACATAATGCATTACAGCATTTTTCACTCAGGTATGGTACAAATATTACCTTCCATAAAGGATGCCTTTCAGGTTCATAGATAACTTTCTGACAGAACAAAGCAAAACTACAAGTCTCAATTCATTACCACAGCCTATCTCAAACCTTGAATTGTTCAGTGTTACAGTTATTGTCAATGAGTGAAAACAAGGATACCCTAAATTATAATGTAATCATCACCTCTTATTTATGGAATCAAAAATTGATACCCTCATAAATTACCTAATTGTCTACGGACATTTGCGGTTTTTCATTTTCCCGATTACGACAAAGAGCACACGGCGGGTGTGACCGGTCAGCAGAGGATGCTCACTCCTCCTAGGCACCTGATCCTACCTCTATCTTGGAGGTCCGTGTTGCTCTGCTTTGAATTTGTATTTCGTTTTATGGATTTTTGAGATGGTTGACGGTTTGTTATATTCATTTTTTTCATTCTAATGCATCAATTTGAATTTTTATGAAGGTGATAAACAAGTTAGATAACTCTAAGAACACGAAAACCCAAGCCTATATTGAGCAAGTTACGGGTATACATGATAATTTAGAAAAAAATAGAAAAAGATATCGATGACCAGGATCGCCAAATTAAAGAGTTATAATCAATGAAGAATAGGCTTGAGTATCGCCAGCTACCCCCACGATACGATACGCATCACGATATATCAATCCGACACTACATCATGTATCCCGATATAGTTTTCAGCAATAAATAAACTGGTATCTATGTTGCCTACCTCTATACATGCTATAAGAAAAAGTATTGAATGAAGGAAATGTCAACTATTTAAAAAATCAATCAACGAACTGTATATACATTTCAATTGATAAACAAATTATTTCTAACTTTAATTGAAATTTCATGTCTTCGTGTTATGTAAAGTACTATGTAACTTTTCTAGAAAGTCAATGAAAATTAACTCATACAGTGTATCACGATACACATGTGACGATACGATATGCGTATCTTGGGCCCTCACGATCAATACAAACGATATATCGCCGTATTGTTACCCCTCTAATGAAGAAGCTTCAGGAAAAGACGTAGGTATATTTATAAATAATCAAAGGACTGAAAGTACTGAAAGACTGTGGCATAAGAAATTGGGTTGTTTTATTTAGATGCTACTGTTTTCTGATTTCTACAAGTATGGTTTAATAACAGAATAAAATGAAGAGGTAAATGTTTTATTGAACACATATCTAGGTTTGATAACAGATGTAGAACTTTTAAATAACAATACAAAATTTCACATATTTGAGAATATATCAGTTTGGAAAATAGAGAAAAACAAAAGAATGGAATTTTATGTATTATAAGATATACATAAAGGAATGTTGACAATGTAATAATTTTCTTAAATGTTTTTGATTTTGGTTATGTCATGAGTTTGGAGAGGGAGAATTAGTATTTCTAAGATGAACTTAATGTCAAGTGGATATATTGACAATGGATAATTTGGCACAAATTATTTGGCAGTATGTACTATTTATATTGAGAACATGTAAACATTTCACAGAAAAGTAAAATGATATAAAAAGATTATAGTCTGTAGCATATTTCAGGATTGAGTTGCAAAACATTGCACTTATCTTTCAGCAAGTTAGTTAATGCTCAGATTGTGTCCTGTGTATGTAAACTAAAACTAAACTACATGTATATGCATCAAGTAAGGGTAGTAACAGAAACAAAATAAGTAAAGTAAAAACAAACATGTTCTATATACATACACTATATATCTATGTCAAGGAAATAACCATATGTAAATGTCTATTAAAAAATTGTTAACAATAGATTGATTTTCA
Organism: Magallana ariakensis; assembly: GCA_020458035.1. Taxonomy (NCBI): domain Eukaryota; kingdom Metazoa; phylum Mollusca; class Bivalvia; order Ostreida; family Ostreidae; genus Magallana; species Magallana ariakensis. The sequence goes on from CM035811.1 coordinate 51,888,656, forward strand.
TAAAGGTTTTTGATTTTGGTTATGTCATGAGAGTGGAGTGGGAGAATTAGTATTTTTAAGATGAACTGAATGGCAACTGGATATACTGATAATGGAAAACTTGGCACAAATTATTTGGCAGTATGTACTTTTTTTTTTAGAACATGTACACATTTCACAGAGAAAATTGGATGACTAGTAAAATGATATATAATGATTATAGTCTGTAGCATATTTCAGGATTAAGTTGCAAAACATTGCACTTATCTTTCAGCAAGTTAGTTATTGCTCAGATTGTGTCCTGTGTATGTAAACTAAAACTAAACTACATGTATATGCATCAAGTAAGGGTAGTAACAGAAAAAGAAGAAGTAAAGTAAAAACAAACATGTTCTATAAAAATACACTATATATCTATGTCAAGGAAATAACTATATGTAAATGTCTACTAAAAATTGGACAATTGAGTTATATGGTTATGAAGACGAGAACAACAAAAGTAGATCGACTAAAACTAAACTATATGCATCAAGTAAGGGTTGTTACTAAAATGGGAAAAGTAAAATAAAAAGCAACAAAATTAACAGAAATCCATATTTACATGTATATGCCAATTGAAGATTGGATGAAAGGGTCACTTGGTTTTTAAAGACAAAAACAATAAAAGTAGACCAATTATCAAAGTAAACAAAATGGATTAACTTGTATAAACACTGTGTGCATGTAAAGTAAGAATAGCATGTATTTTTGTAAACAACTTAAGAAGCTGGTGTTTGCATTTGTTACTGAGATATTTACAACCAAATATTAAACTAGATCTATGTACAGTTATGGTGTTTCAGAAAAGGGAAAAAATGTGGTAAGTAAGATTTTACATATTTAATGAATCTTGTGGTTTGCCAATAAAAAATAAAAATACTGGGAAATTGAATTACTTTGTATATGAAAAACCAGTGTTTTATGAAATTATAAGAGATGAACAGATCAAAAAAGGTAAAAAAGAAGTATGGTAAAAAGAGTATGGTTCACATCGTTTTGTAAACAATTGGCTTATGATTGACAATGAATGTTTTTGTACAAACATTTTTGTAAAAGGAGTGCAACAAAAGAGAAAACCATTTAGTTACTGAGAAATGACTAGCAAGTAATGAATCTTTAGTACAGCACTGGCACATTAAATGGAAAACAAGCATACAAAGGAAAATATTTTTTGTTTCAAAGTACCCGTACAAAATTTAAAATTACATAACACATATTTTAAAAAGATTATGCTATAAAGATGAAATGTACGCCAAATAAACAAAACGGTAAATTTTCATCATAAAATATGTGAAAACAATGGCAAAAGTATATATGTCAATAACAGGTCAATTTGAAGAGATGTAATGATAGCTAATCATACTGATTTTTTTTTTTTTAGCAATTTTTCAGTTCTTACAAAATGTATTAATTTTGAGATGGTTCAAATGTAGGAAAGTTGATAAGTGATTATAACAATTCAAAGGAAATGACTGTTGTCCCGTTGACGACAAGCTTCACAGGGAAGGGAAGTTTGTCAACAATCATATTTTCTAGCTGTTGTAAGTTGAACGTTCCAGCTTCTTCCACATATCTTTGAACTTGGGCACGGATGATGTCCAGATCCACAATGAAGTCCTTGTATATGTCATCTTCGTTGACACACATTTCACAATGTGTGTCTGTCATTGACAGAGCTTCGCAATTTCCAGTTACAACCATATCTTTAGGTTGTACAGTCTGAAACAATGAAGTATTTATTTGTCATTACACATAATATGCATTGCCAATATCTTTTTGCATGATAAAAGTGCATTATTATTGTCTACGTTTTGTAAATGTGTTACTGTTTTACAATATACTGGTACTATGTTTGGATTTTGAATACATGTATATGCAGTTGAATGTAACAATCTATTGTTACCTTGATGGTGGTGTTTCTTGTGGAGTTGAGGCTCTTCTTTCTGAGCCATTCTGATACAAGGCAATGAGTAACTTCAATGTATTGCCCTATCTTCAAGTCTTTTTCACTCAGTTCTCTCCAAAGAGTGAGTTCCATTGTCTGGCCATTTTCTTCCAAGGTCAATGTTCTTATCTTAGTGTCCTTCTGGGCAACTTTTACTGTTTTAATTGCTTCATCCTGCAAAGAAAATCAATTGAAAAGTAAACTATAATGGTAAATTCAATACATATACAATTGTTTGTAATTTGATTTGATTATGAATTATAATATTGGATGATTTTTAACGTTAATATCATGTAGAGTTACGTACACGGATAATTTGCCCTTGAACAGTCAGGATTTCTCTAACAGGCGATGACATTGCATCCTTCAAGGTTTTTGTTGGTGATGGTGGCATGATAATGGTAACTGCTTTTTCTTTTAAAGATTCTGGCACTTGTACAGTTGGTCCTGCCATACTTTTCGATTGTTTGGAAAGTACAAGTCGACAATGAAATTTCTTATTTGTAGGGTCTTTCCTTCTTTGATAGTTGGCATTTTTGCTTCATCACTAAGAGTGACAAGCATCGCCTCAGTTCCATCAGCAATGCTAAAGTTCAAGATAGAACCCTTTTCTCCATTTGCATTGGTAAAGGTGGCTGTGTGGCCAAGTTTGACACTGTTGCTTTAACCAAAGCATTGGGATATGGAAGAGCATCTCCCGACTTCATTTTTTGCAACTCTGCCAAAGTTTTGTGCAGCATCTGAAATACATAATACATAAATAAATTAAGAGTCTTGAAAAATGTCTATAGATACTTAATATAATGGTCATATATCCCGGTAATAGATTTACATTGTTGAGTATATTAATATTGCAGACAATTGATTATTATTATTTTATATTTTTTTCACTCATTATGCATATTTGTAAGAGGTTAGTTTTGTTTTAATTATTATGTTTTGTTTTTGAGCTGAAATACAGTAACATGTATAATAAGTTTTTAAGATGGCAAATACACAACAATGGGTTTATGGTCTGAATAATATGATTCGAGAGTAGCACATGAAATTTCAGCAGAACTATTTAAGTTGGTATATATATGATCTAAACAACTTCCATAGTCAGTTGTAGAGCTATGCATTATTTGTCGGATATTTAAATGATTCAAATTTGAAGAGAGATCTCTTTGGGAGAAATAATCTATGTTTGTATCACCCATGATAAGAAAAGGTTGACTAGTATCTAATAAGTTCAAGACTGAAACCAGAAAACAACAAATATTGGTGATGGTGGCAAACTTTGGGGGACAATATATGAAAACAATTTGAACAAGATCACTGTTTTTCATAAGTATTGACTTAACTGTTTGAACGCCATTTAAAACTACTTTTGACACTTTGATCAGTGGATATTTGGAGTAAATAACTGAACCATAAAATGACCGCATTGTATGAGAGGATTCTTCTTCGTCAAAACGATAAATTTGAAAACCAGGTAACAAATAATCTTCACTGTTGTCACCTGCTTTTAGTCTGCTTTCTGTAACAGCTAAAATATCGCCTGACAGAATGTTTTTTTCTGACAATAAATCACTTATGTGCAAATGCAATGACCTGCTGTTGTGATATAAAATTTTCAAATCTGAGGTTATATTTTCAAGAATAGGCCGGCAGGTCCACAATGCTGCATGATTTCTCAAACGTTCCATTTCACAAACAACATTTTTAGAAACTCCAATTTTTTCTTCATTTAGAGACAATATGTGCAAATCTTGCAGTTTTCGAACTCTACTTAGACCGACATAATGAATGTGATCTAATTTCCTTTTTCCTAAATCTAGCACAACATTATTTAATGTAGAACCCTGTGCTTTATGTATTGTTTTTGCACATGCTAGTCGCAGTGGTAATTGTCTTCTTGTGACATGACACGATTTATGTCTTCCTACTGTGAACTTTTTAGTCACTTCAAGAATGGGTGTCCAATCTTTAGATATATCTTCAGTATACAGATTACAGTATTTTTGTCGTGCAGAAAATCCTATTACTGGGTCATCAAACAGTACCCATACAATACTGCACCTGTTTGAACCCATTACTCTGTAATCTAATTTCTTTACTATGCATGGACTTCCATTTGTTAACCCATCTTGGACATTGATATTGATGCAAACTTCAGCAGGTAAATCAGTCACCAATTGCAATTCTTTACATAGTCCCATTGTTTTAGATGGATCATCAGATATTTGAAGGAGTATTGCATTTTTTATTTCAGAGGACACATCTCCAGTAACAGCATCAAGTGCAGACACAATACATTTGTTATGTGAATCTGCTTTTTCATATGCTTGACTATTGTGAAAATTCACCTTGATATTGGTTGTAAACAAGTGTGGAATTGAATTTAAATTTTGGATTTCTTCTGTGCAGATTCTTGTCTTCAGCATGTTTATATCATTGTCATTGTGTTTTCCTTCTCTTAGTCTATTTAGTAATTCAGCAAAGTTTTTATCTTCTTTTTGCCTCATAATTTCCGTCAATTCAAAGACTCGAAACAAATCAGTCCATAAATTTGTTGCTAGTGGTCCATAGCCTTCAGTGAGATTTTCAAATATCCAGCCATCAAATACAGGTTTAAGCTGGAATAAATCACCAATAGCTATGATACTAATACCTCCAAATGGAACACCTTTTGCAAAAATCTCTTGCAGCCTTAAATTAATGTAATTAAACATTTTATTTCCTACCATCGAAACTTCATCAATAAAGACTATTTTCAAGCTGCGAAACTTTACTCTCATATTGTCAAGTTGCTGTACAAGAGGTTTGTACTTCAAATTTTGGTTTGCTGGAATGCAGAAAAGAGAATGTATAGTTTGCCCTCCTATGTTGTAAGCAGCTTTACCTGTTGGTGCACATAATACCGCCTTTACCTCATCACATTTCTCTGCTACACGTTTGGCATAATAACGAACAATTGCCTGAAAAAGGCAGGTTGTTAACAAACTTTTTCCAACACCAGCACCACCTGTTAAGAAGCAATGAATTGGTAGATCATTCGTTTTAATCTTATGAAGTATGTGGTAAAAAAATATTTTCTGATTTTGATTTAAACTTCTTGCAAGGATTTTATATTCCTTATCACTCAGCATGTTTACTGATATATCATCAGTTTCCACTTGTTTTCTGGCTATGCCTAAATCAAAACCTAAGTCATACTCCATCTGTGCAAATTTTGGGTTAAAACAACCATGATCTATGCACAAGTTTTCATCTTCTTGAAAGTCAATTTCTTCATTATGTTGTACTTCTGCAGCAACAATATGATCAACATTACTCAATAAATCATTCATATTGTTTTCAACAACGTCAACTATACCCCTGTCTGCTTCATAAGGCAATTTGTTTTTTTAAATTTTTTCCTGTTGCTGATAAAAATGTGATTCAAAAGAGGTATGATTTCCAATTAGATCATTTTCTTCATTTCTCCATGGATAAAACAACATGAGTTGTTCTCGGAAATAGTTTTCTGAATCTTGTTCCTTGTTGTATCGAACATATCTGATAACTTTCTGAGTTTTCCTTAATTTCAAAATAGAACCATCTTTCATATGGTATTCTTTTTGACTAATTGAATTGTCTTCATCACTAATTGGCACATCACTATTGTCTTCATTCAGTTCCTCATATTCATCCTCTGGTAACAACTCTTCAATATTGTTCTGTTTTCTGTCTTTAGGAGGTGGCACAACATCAAATTTTGACACAAAATCAGCTAAGCAATAGTTCTGTAGAACACCTGGCCTTCTTTTATAACGTTTTATCCAGTTGTCTGACTCAATATTTGTTGAATTTTCTGGCATTTCTTGAAGAACTTCAAGAGATTTCAATAAAAATGTGCGATTTTCTGGATCACATGTATTTATAAACACAACATTTCTACTGCTTGATCGTAAAGGCATTTGCAAAAGCAAATATGCTGCTTCTTGAGCACATATTTCTACATGTGTGAGGAATTTGTTTCCAATTTGTCTTATTTGCTGCTTTAAAGATAAATTTCCCTTCCTTGCTTCTTCACAAGCATCATGAAGTAAATTAGACATTCCTCTCTGGGACTTTGAAATATACGACACAATATATGCTGCACAAGCATATGCATCAAGAATGAACTGAACATCTATGTTAGCTTCCCATGACCTCAACAATATCTGGTTGTATGGGTTTATTCTTATTTCTGCAACGCTGCGACGCAAAAACACCTTCGGAGATTTTAAAGAAGACCGTATTGCCAAAATGTAATCTTCTTTTGTCAAATTCATCATTGTCAAAAATTCGTCAAAACTTATTGCATTGCACAATTTAGAATCATTGAGCAGTTCACATATTTTCCCGTAATTTTGCTGTACATTTGCATTCTGTTCTAATTGTTCCTCCTCCAATGGTTCTAAAATGATGGTTTCTGGCATTGGAGGCAAAGGAAAATTGAAACGACAGATATTCTTTCCTGCTTTCTTGCATGTTCTAGCATGCCTGTGTGTTTGATAATTGACAAGTTCTGCAATATTTTCATTTTTGAAACAAGTGGAATGCTCGTCAATAAAGTTTTGAATCTCTTCATTAGTTGACTTTCCATAGACAGGTGCATTTTCTATCCAAAGAAGCAAATGGATGTGTGGAGATCCCCTTTGCTGAAACTCAACACGAAAAAAATGGTCAACAATTTTCCCTAAAGGACTGCAGTCACCTTTCAAAATTTTGGACATAAATATCTGAAATCTATGGCTAAAATATCTTGAACAAGTTACTGGGTCTCTTTTAATAAGTTCACATTTCTCGATCCAAGTCAATTCATCAACATCTGACTCGGTTAGTTCTGCATTGTTCAAACTTTTGCTCAATATCTGAATCAAATTTTTCCATTTTGTTTCTGCAGCTGAGAAAGAACAAAACCATGTTGGAATACCAAGCTGTCTTATCATTGCAAATACATCTCTTTTTGCACTTTCCCAGTATGCTGGCAATCCTCTTAATGTTCTCAAGACTCTATACCCTTCATTTAATTTAACAATGTTATCAAATGAAGTAGGATTTAAGACATGACCAGCTGTTATTTTTTTCCCTTCGCTTTTGCACTTTCGCATTGCAAGTGTCACTTTGTCCTGAATTTGCTTTATCTGTAATTTTTTTAACTTGAAAAAAAGGTTTGGCATTGAACATGCTGCTCGACGATCTTGGGATCTTAACTCCCATTTGCAAATTGAACTATAAGTAACTGGGACCATACGGTTTTTGTTAGACATTCTCCTTTGACCACAGTATATAGTTGGAAATGCTAAATATTCTGCATCTGGATCTTGATACAAACCAAGAGGTGTCTGGTTTTCACCTGGTGCAAATGACATTGTTTTATTTAATGATCTTACATCTGCAGGATGTAGCAACGTGTCTGTATTTCCAGTAAGTCTACTTTCAAAATTTGGATCTTCTGTCCATTCATCAACATCACCTTCATTCTGCAAAGAACTGGTCTCATTTTCCAATTCATTTGTATAAGATGTGTTTTCACAACTTGTAGCATTTTCACGTGAGTTTTGGTCAGTAGCATAAAACTCTCTCTGTTCTTGTAAAATGTCCCAGTTTTCTCTTATTGATATCCCTTCATTTTGAAATAATTCACTGTTTTCTAAAAGCCAATGGAGTGCATTCATACATTTGTTTGGTCGTATAGCCTCATATAAAACATGGTGCTTAAAACTCAATTTTCTTTTTAATTTCACTTGAATTGTTTCAGTTTCTGCTAACGTCCGTGGTAAAGATTTGACAGTAGTGTTGACATCTGAAGGAACATTAACAACATTCCCACGTAAACTCTTTTGTCCTCCTCTTGGTTTTTCCATCAACTGCATAAATGGAATTCTTGGACTGATGAGACGCTCTTCCATTTCAGTAATATTTAATTCGGGAGGTTTCAGGGGAAATTCTAACCCATTCACAACTGCTAAAGCTGGTATTTTACCAAGTTTCAAGTACTTCTTACAAGTATGACAAATCCATTCTGTATTTTTTACACTTTTGATACCTTGCAAACATCTATGTGCTATATCTAATGTATACAGAAACTGAGCCTTAGAAACACCATCCCTAAACCAAGTTTGTGTACAGCAAGAACAAACAAATAATGGACCATCCTTTACTATTTGTTTAAAATTCATTACTGCAATTTCCTCAGTTTGTTCAAGTCCTTCCCTTAAAGGGCTCACATTAGGGCAACTTGGAACATCATTTTCAATCTGGCAATTTGAATTGCTATTTATTTCCCCAATTTCTGGTAAATTTAAACTATCAACATTGTTTTCAATAACAACATTTTGTGTTCCTCTCTCATTCCACACGTCATTATTCATTTTTTCACTTTTCCTTTTTTTCCTTAATGAATGATCTTGACATTTAGGATTTCTATTCTCATTATGTTCTGACCAACATCGTTTCCTTGACTGTGTTCTATTTTCTCCTAATGACAAGACACTTTCAGTGCATATGCGTGTTACAGGTTTTCTTGGTTTGTTTGAAAGAGTCTTAAAACAGAAGGCATTGATTTCATACTGCACATTATCCAAACTAATGCAAGACAAAGACATACACAGATGTCGTAGAAAATTGCAAAGAGCTTGAAAACAGTTGTGTATTGTCAAAGTACACTTTCCATTAGGGTCGCAAAGCCCGTCATTTCCTCTATTATGAGCATCAAAGACAAAAAATCTGTCACCTCTTTGTTTCAAAGCTATTGCTGCTGAATGAAAAATCAGAATACAAGCATCATGTTTTGCAAATGACATATTCAAACTGTTTTCTAATGAAAAACCAACCTCTTCTCCCACAGTTTGTGCCATGTTGCCAAAATAAGTCTGTCTGACAAATGATGATATATATTTATTTCTAAATTCAATGTGATTTGGTAGTTCAGAGGCTAATAAAAATGAGTTTGATTTAATGATTAAATGATACAAAACATCTCCAGTCTCCAAAACTGAATGCAGATCACGTTTTGTGAAAGATGCGTCTTCGTAGAAATGACAAAATAATAGAAACATAAAACTGTTTGTCACACATTGTTTTCCCCTTGAACTGATTGGGAAAATTTCCGCACATTGAGAATGATCTGCTTGTACAGTTAGTTGTTGTCTTTCCACACCTAAATTTTGTTGTTCAGCCATATTTTAAAAAATCAAAAGTTATCTCAATACTATGGCTTGAAACTACATGTATAATTAAACATATTTTTTTAGACACTCATTGTAGCTCATAATATATTTCTACTTTGAGATACTAAATCAACTTAACTTTTGAAGTCTATAGGTATCAATTAATACAGCTTTTTACAGTTAGTATTTTACGTTCAGTACAACGAAAGTGTATATTAATTAATTTTGATTGTCAAATTGTCACTCTAGAGATGTGTATTGCATGAAATATATCAAGTAGTTTCTCTTCTACTTGGATTCTCAATCAAACTCTCAGAAAACTTTATCAAATCCAAATGTTATTGTATACGTACTGTGTCCAACACACACAAATCTTGTTTTTGTTCAGATGATAACCTTCTCAAGTTCTAATCTCAACCAAAATATGTATTCAAATCTTTATATGCTCATAAAGTTTTCATGCATATTCGTTCAAATTTACATCTTGCTTAAAGTAAGTTCCTCATATTGTTCTCAAAATATGATATTAATGTCAGCAGGTTTCTCATTTTGTTCTCAAATTCTGAAGTTAGTGCCAGTTTGTGCTCAAAGGAAGTCTCAAGTTGATCTCATTTTTCTCTAAGCAAGTTTCCCATTTTGTTCTCAAATTCTCAAGTTAGTCTCAATTTTCTCTATAAGCAAGTTTCTCATTTTGTTCTCAAATTCATAAGTTGCTGTCAGTTTGCTCAATAAGTTATCATATTGTTCTCAAAATCTCAAGTTTACCAAGATATACTGAACATGTTCAAAAAGTTCTGATTTTCTTCTCAAGTTAGTCTTAATTTTTATTATCAATTACAAATCTCATTAAAACATTTTTGTACCAAAAATCTTTTTCAATAGGCCTAAGTTTTCATGTTTAAAAATCCAATCTATTTGAAATTAATGATATACACGTAATATTAAATGAAAAGTTATTGTAGTTAAAACAATACAGATACTACTATGGCGAACGAACCCGATACCAATATGGCCGACAGATAGCGTGGGTATGCTTTATTGTAAACACAATAGAGTGTACGCCCTAGATGATGATCAACTAATGACAATCAACAACAACGAAAATATAAAATCCTGAATAAACAAAACGAACTTTTTATAATAGCTGGTCTGTACACACCACCTCTCTTTACATATAGACTTTTAACAAAATAAAGACAAGAAATCTATTTAGAGAAAAAATCCAATATGGCTGATAGATAGTCCAAAAAAGCGTAGGTGGTCTGAATCCTACTCTACATGACTATCAGACGAACATAATAAACAATAGACACCAATAAAGTACAAAAGAAAACAAATTATTCACCTCTGATCCGCTTCTCTTACTCCACGTGGCTTTGTTTATGTTGTTGTTTTCTGACCTCTGCGTTGTTCTTCTTCTTCGTGAAAATATCGAATGACAGGGTATATTCTTACGCATTATTTTCATTTATTAGGAAATGTAAAATACAAAGATATGTTATACCTGCTTATCAATATTAAAATCAATATCCGTCTGAAATAACCGAAAACAACTATAGACATGAAAATTCAACAAAACACTACGATAAACTTTGAACTACTTTTCTACGCGCAATATTTATAAGGATGTAATACAGCTCTGGTTGAATACCTAACCCGACTCTCTTATCATCGTTAACTTCATGAATATTCATAAGCATTTACTTTCAAATCTTTTTGTGCAAACCTTTACCCTATACCAAATAACTTCGAAATTATGTTAACTTTAAGGTTATGAAAGTTCTAGTATTATATCTCTACCATTCTAGTATATCAACTTCTGCTTTCACTTGATTTACACCTCCGCACATTTCTGCCGCTAGGGGTACCATCATGCATACAAATGAGCTACTCGTGCGACGATATTATACGGTGGAATAGCCACCGTCTAAAAATTAAGAAGAAATGGAAAAAGCTCTTAACGAGAGAGTATAACCTCAGAGAAAGTAGATCGCAGATTTGAAGAAGGCCTCTCAATGAAATCTAATCATAGCACACGATTACTATCCTCACGTTAGCAATATCTAGGATAATAAAAAAATAATTTTAAAAAACAAATAAAAAAATAATATGAAATAAATAATATTTATCCAAAAAAAAATAATAATAATAAACAACTCATCCGTTTTCTTACTGTTTATAAGATCTAAGTTTTTTCTCTTCAGGAGTTATCATTTATGTGAAGCTTCGGATCCTGTTAATGATCCAATAATATTGTTTTTTAAATTGCTTTTCCTTTTTTGATTTTTGTTGTTCTTAACGAAACTGATCTCTTAACGAGAATGTATTTTGGTTCTCTTTACAAGACCGCATTGGTTCTCTTAACGAGACCGCAATGGTCCTCTTAACGAGGTCGTTTGGGTTCTCTAAACGAGACCGCATTGGTCCTCCTAACGAGGGCATTTTGGTTCTCTTAACGAGACAGTTCTTGGTTCTCTTAACGAGACCGCATTTGGTTCTCTTGACGAGACCGCATTTGAGTCCTCTTAACGAGGCCGTTCTTGGTTTTCTTAACGAGACCGCATTCGGGTCCTCTAAACGAGGCTTTTTTTGGTTCTCTTAACGAGACCGTATTTGGTCCTCTTAACGAGGCCGTTTTTTGTTAATTCATACAACAACATTCTATCTTATCTTGTAATAATTACGTTGCACTTATGCTGTATGATTAAGACATATTTGTGCAATTAATTTAGCAAAAAAAAAATTTGCATTATTATCACCTCCTATCAAAGGTGTACTTAAATACCATTTTCTAATACCAGCACAGCAATTATTTTCAATAGTGTTCACCATGGCACCTAAGCGGAAATCTACATATTTGACGAAACGAACATCGGCCAAAAGAGGAAAACAATCTCCGGATGGCTCAGTACCACAATCCAGTTCTCCTTCTACCATCTCTCCGGGAAATTTTGGAAACCATTACAAAGGAGGTCACAGAAAAAGTTACCGCGAACCTGAAGGAGGAAATTTCTAACATGTTCAATGCTCTCCAGCCAACAGCCATCACCAGTCAGGGGAGTATTGCATGTGCATCTCAATGTTAACTCAAATATCAATAGGGATAACGCAATTCAGTAAACTGTCGAGGCAGCAATCGTTAATCAATCTGAAGATAACATCAGGTAGGTCCGGTAGTGGTTTTGTAAGTACATCGGTCTCCATTGAAGCTCGTGTAAATGAATCCTCATAATACAACTTCACCTACACCATTAATGATCAAATTATAAGGGATGTCATGGTGGCTTTAACATGTATTGTAAATAGTTTTGAGATCTGCTTTTAATAATGAAAAATTTACATTTTTATGAGAGATATTTCTCTTCAAATCAAACACGGACCTCCTGTCCAACAATATTGAGTTCAAAGTTTGTTTTCTTGGATAGCTTGTTCCGTTTGAATCTGGAAAGGTAGACAGCTGCTGTCAGCACATAGACAAGGAGAATCGTCCAAGGACATACAGTGGTTCTCTTAAGAATTCGGTGAAAATAACTTTCCTGAGATTCTCTAGGATAACTTTTCTAAAGCCCTATTTACACAGTGTGATTTTACAGATCGGACTCGCCACATCTTACAAATCAGACCGTGTAAATAGGAAATCATAAGACAGATATGAAGTCAGATGGAATAGAGACATGCTCTATTCTGTCTAACAAGTCAGATGGTTTTGACCAATCATTAAACAGGTCAGAGAGGTTGATCTAAATACAGCACATCTTAACAACTGTTTTTTTCCCGAACTTTTGCCACAGATTAACTTAGATTAGGAATGTTAAGTTTACTTAAAATGCTTTATATATATTGATTTTACAATTTTTCGCCTTACGAGTTATCGCACTTTTAATGTGTATAATCAAGAAGTAGAGAGTGCTCTATTTGGTCACGTAATGTTGGTGTCATCATTTGACCAATTAAATTAAATTAAACGCGGGAATTCTAGCGACTCTCTTTGTTTAGAAAGACGCGCTAATTCACTTTCTTTAAGGACGCCGCATGGGTAACATTTTTGAAATATGATGCCCCTTGACACAAAGAACAAGAATATATATAGTTTAGGGGTGGGGATCTCAACCGTTTTCAAGTTATTTGTGCACTTCCTGTTTGAGGGGGGTCAGGACCATCCCCGGGGCCCATGACCTACATACCATATGATGCCCCTTGACACAAGGAACAAGAATATATATGGTTTAAGGGTGGGGATATTAACCGTTTTCAAGATATTCGGGCACTACCTGTTTGAGGGGGGTCAGGACCATCCCTGGGGCCCATGACCTACATACCATTTGAAGCCCCTTGACACAAGGAACAAGAATATATATGGTTTAGGGGTGGGGATCTCAACCATTTTCAAGATATTCGGGCACTACCTGTTTGAGGGGGTCAGGACCACCCAAAGTTCCATGGCCTACATACCATATGATGCCCCTTGACACAAGGAACAAGAATATATATGGTTTAGGGGTGGGGATCTCAACCGTTTTCAAGTTATTTGGGCTCTTCCTGTTTGAGGGGGGTCAGGAACCACCCCTGAGGCCCATGACCTACATACCATTTGATGGCCCTTAACACAAGGAACAAGAATATATATGGTTTAGGGGTGGGGATTTTACTATATGACCATATTGGCCCCACCCTAGAGACTGAACCCCTGACCCAGGGGCCATGAATTTCACAATTTTGGTAGAGGGCTTCATGGCCATCATATCCATACATTTAGTTTTAAACAAATATCTATGGGAGTAGAGAAGAAGATTTTCTAAGATTTAATACATTTTTACTATATGGCCATACTGGCCCCACCCTAGAGCCTGAACCCCTGACCCAGGGGCCATGAATTTCACAATTTTGGTAGAGGGCTTCATGGACATCATAACCATGCAATCAGTTTTTTCCTCACATGTGTGGGAGTAGAGAAGAAGATTTTTGAAAATTTTGCTGTTTTTTGCATATTTGGCCCCACCTGTGGCACCCTGGAGGTGGTAGAGCCACCAATTTCACAATTTACATTCCTCTTACCATAAAGATGCTTCACACCAAAACTGGGAACAATTGGCCTTGTAGTTTTTAAGAAGAAGTTAAAAATGTAAATTGTTAACGCACGACGCACGACGACGGACGAAAACAGATAGCAATAGGTCACCTGAGTTTACTCAGGTGACCTAAAAAAACAAAAAACAAACTCATCCGTTTACTTACTGTTTATAAGATTTATGTTTTTTCTCTATAGGAGTTATCATTTATGTGTAGCTTCGGATCCTGTTAATGATCCAATAATATTGTTTTTAGAATTCCTTTTCCTTTTTTGTTCTTCTTAACTAAACTGATCTCTTAACGAAAACGTATTTTGGTCCTCTAAACGACGCCGTTTGGGGTCTCTTGACGAGACCGCATTCGGGTCCTCTAAACGAGGCCTTTTTTGGTTCTCTTAACGAGGCCGTTTTTTGTCCTCTTATCGAGACTGCATTTGTTTTGTGTTCATTCATACAACAAAATCCTATCTTATCTTGTAATAATCACGTTGTACTTATGCTGTATGATTAAAGACATATTTGTGCAATTAATTTAGCACAAAAAAAAATCTGCATTATTATCACCTTTCAAAGGTGTACTTAAATATCATTTGCTAATACCAGCACAGCAATTATTTTCAATAGTGTTTGTGGAAAATTTTATCTTCTAATCATTTCCATTCATACAAGACATGACATATATTAGAATTAAGCATCTTTAAAACAATGACTTTGAACTTCCCAAATGACCTAGGGTCAAGGTAATGACATACCTTCAGGTCATAGGCAATCTTTGTGTGAAGTAAGAACTTACAATGTATCTCCAAAAGATAGAAATGGACCGGACACGAATTTTGCACCTTTCCTGCCAGTTACCTTAACCTTGCTTTAATGACCTTGGGTCAACGTCAAGACACACTCCTAGTTCATAAGCAATGTTTGTATGAAGTAAGAACTTCCAATGTGTCTCCATAAGAAAGATATGGACCGAAGACGAATTTTGCACTTTTTCTGCCAGTGACCTTGACCTTGTCCGAATGACCTTCGATCAAGGCCATGACACACTTCTGGTCATTAGCAATCTTTATGGGAAGTAGAAACTTCCAATGTCTCTCCATAAGAAAGATATGGACCGGACACGAATTTTGCAAAGACAGACGGACGGACGGACAAGGCGATTCCTATATAACCTCCCCCCTAAACTTCGTTTGCAGAGGGTATAATAATTGGAATTTTAATCCTACTGGTATGAAGTATGTCTAAAAGCAATGTAATGAAGGATTTAATTACACATTTTGGGGTAATAAATTCCATCGTCTTACTGTAGCTAGGAAGAATGAATTAAAGTAAAGCTAGGTTCTTGAATTGATTTCCCGCAGTGGGTGCGCTGATCTTGTGTTGTAGTTATGTCTTTGAGTTTTCTGGGACTGAATGATCGTAGATAAGTAATTGGGAGTCATATTATTGTATATTTTGTGAGAGGTTAAATAAGACGATGATTTTCCCTACGTTCTGATAATGGTTCCCATCCCGTTTCTTTATATAATAAATGTCTGGATGTCAGTCTGTACGAGAAAAAATTAACTATTTAATTCTAATTACAAGTGATTATAACTTAATGACAAAAACATCTTTTATTGAAAAATTTAATTTTTAATTGCTTTTTACATGTAGGATTTTAATTTATTTTTATTTTTCATTAAGCAAACTGGTTGTTGAAACATGGGGAAGTCTTTAAAAGTGTTTCAAAACACATTGTTTTGACTTAGTTATGAACTAATATCAGGTAAGCTGTTTGAAAACTTAACATTTAATGTTTCAACGTTCACCTTAAGATCCTGCTAATGAAATTAAAGAATCACAAAGTAATAAATATTAGTAAAATAGAAATAAAATAAAATGTAAAAATTGTATATGATGCACTTTATAATATCATTTAGGAAACTAAACTTGTCATCTGTGTCTGAAAATAAAACTGTTTTTCAATATTATTCTAGGCAGGATTGCAAAGATCGACTAGATCTTCTTGGAAAGTTTATTGACAGATAGAAACCTTTAAACTTGTTAAAAATGTCCACACTCTTGGAACTTTTTTGCTTGTTCTCATCCCTATTGCCTATGTAGAAAGAGGATTTTCTTTAATTAGCCTGATTTGCAATCTTTTCAGAAATAGCCTTACACACGTGAAAATTAATTAACAGAGCTGAATGTTTGCGGCCCTTTTCAGACTATATTCATCTTTTTAGAAGAAGAGCTTTGTATAAAGATATTAAAGAAATATCAAATTTTAAAGTTAAATATAAGCAATTTGTTTTTACTAAATGATATAGTTTATGTCCAACATTCAAAAGAAAATGTGATGATTAATTTGTTGACCATCCAGGCTCTCTAAATTTCATATTTAAAATAACCTGAAATATATACGAAAAAAAAAACATAGTCAAACTGCCAAAGCCGTCACCTATTAAGCAGTCACCTTTCGTATGTGGTCATTTTATTTCCTCCCGATAAAATATCCTATATGATTGCCATCTTACCCTCTGACAGTAAAAGATAGCGCCAGAAGACTGGTAATGAGGATATCAATGACCTATGCTAGAAATGGTTCCAAGATGCCGTTGGTAGACGTGTAAATGTACCAGAGCCACTCCTGAAAATGAAGGCACTTAAATTTGCCAAAGATCTCGGAAATTGAAATTTTAAAGCTTCAAATGGATGGTTGGCTTCATTTACGAAGCGACATAACGTTGTGTTTGGTACCTAGATTGGTGAACGGGGGAATCCGAAAATGATAAAAAGATTGACAGGTTGATCTAAAAACGAGGTTAATGCTTGATCGTCTGATCATCGTCCGAATTCAAAAACAAGCGGAGAAGGACAACGAAGAAAGAAATTAATTAAGAGAAAAATATAAATAAAAGAGACGAGATAGCAGTCCGCAAAGTGAACCATGTGATCAGATTCCCGGGCACTATCAACACCTAGGATACGCTTTACATGGTTAATGAGCAATACAAGTAAATGTCAATATTTGATAAATATTCAAAACTTTAATTTTATGTGCAATTAAGTGAATTGCTCATATTTGTGTATAAGCGTTAATGTAAATATTTCTGGATGAGCAATTTCGGGTACGGACACTGTATTTGTGCTTTTGTTATGTACCTTCTGTCCAGCACCTTCGTAAAAGTTATAAGACATAAAGGAAACGAAACGCTAGCAATTCGGTCAGGAAAACAAGGTAGTTAAATACCATAAATATATTTTCAGGTGCATTACCCATTAAAACTTATAGTTACCTAATCTTGATTTGTATACACGTTTATAAACAATCGTTATTGTGAAGTTATAACAGTTTTGTGCCAACATCGCTCGTGCTGGTTTTCATACATGGTGCCATTATCGACACACGTGTTGTAAAATGGTACTCTCTTGTAAAAATCTGTCTCTTTGTTATAAATTACGACTGATATTTCATCCTTTTTTTATTTAGCTTGTAAAAATCTATTGTCATGCATATAGAATTTGTGTCTTATAAGAGTTGGAGTTATCGCCCGTAGATTAATGAAAGTCATAACGCCAAGTTTGATCAAAATTTTGAAATACATATCTCTGATTGTATGTTCTGCTTGCTAAATAAATAAGCTCATATAAGTTTCTGTTTCATTACATGTATTCTGTTTATTGTCATGATCGCTAGTTAATGTTGTATTGTTTACAGTTGTTAAGTTGATGAAATAAACAACATCAGTACAATCTAAAAAGATACTTTCTCTCGTCAATGATCAGCTACAATTTTACCTAATAAATCAACGTCAGCACTTCAAATAGGCAACAATGGTTGTGGAAAAAAACTAAGTGCCGACGGGAGACAAATAGTTCAGTTTGCGGAACCATACACTGTACACGATTGGGCGATTGAAACACTTTTCTGCCAAGCGCCAAAAGACTAGAAATGCGACACCGCAGCGCTAGGACAGCATACGAGAGCCAACAGTGGAAGGAACCGTTGGAAATCTATACAATCAGAGAAATTGAAAATTACAATATTTAGCTTCAATGTGTGTTGCCCATTGTAGATGAATATGGTGTTGATGTCATTCATGTAGAAAAGAAACCAGGTAGAACTGTAACATATGCACGTTCACAGTAGGTACCTTTGTTTTATTGAATAACACCTAAGATGACCATGTTTTGTGGCTTAGAGAAGAAAATGAGGCACTTGTCTAGATGAAAACTACCTGAAAATTCATCTTCGTCTTGAAAGAAAATTCGTAACATTTTCATCATGTAGCGATTTAATATGCCTTGTTATGCATTGTTAGTGATTTATGTCTCCCCTTTCAAAGGGGAGACATATTGTTTTTGTCGACTTTCTTATTCTTCTTATTAGGGTCTTCCGTCTTCAGCGGAAGACCCTTCTATTATTCTATTGTTTCTTTTTCACTTTTCTTATTATTATTATTCTTTTTTGTCTTACAAATTTTGTGCAGGCGATTTCTCGGAGATGGCTCAATCGATTTTCTTCAAATTTTCAGGGATAATGCCTCGTCATCTGAAGTTTATACCGCTGCGACAGTTTTTGAAAATTCACTTCCGGTCGGAAGTTATCGTCGTTAAACGATTTTTAAAAGTCAATTTTGTCTGCGACGTTTCTAAAAAACTAGTAAAGATTTAGACCTGAAATTCTCAGAGATGATAGATCTAGATATTTTCTGGTGCACCTCGGTCCAGAGAATGTCCGCCGTCACTTTCGGTCGGCACCGGAAGTAAATTTCAAAAATCGAATTTTTCAACTTTTTTATTTTAAAATAATTTTCTATAGGTTTGATAGTGACCCTTTTACTGATTCCGAATATGTAATTTGTTTCAAAATCGGTTAACGCATTCTCGAGATATTAAGCGTCAAAGTCCTGAAGCGAGAGCCCGAGTAGCTCAGTCGTTATGGTCGTGGACAGTGCCCAGGCGACCCGGGTTCAAGCCCCGAGTGCCGAAATTTTTTTTTTCGTTTTTTTAGCGTAGACTCACAATTTTATCTTTAAAACGATGAGTTTTATCTCATTTCTTCACAAATCGGACGGAAGACCCACTCGTTGCTCGCAACGAGAACGATCTAGTTCTTCTTATTCTTCTTCTTCTTCATCCAAATTTGTCCAGGCCGTAACTTAAATACCCTTTGAGATTAAGACTTCAAACTTGGAACATAGGTAGATGGTATTGAGAAGGAGTGCACGCCACCAAAATTTTTGACCTTGACCTATTTTGACCTTCAAGGTCAAGCGTTTTATGAAAAACAGTGTCCAGACCATAACACAAGACTCCTTCAACATAGAGACTTTTAACTTGTATCATAGATAGATGGTATATAACGTAGCTAAACACCACCAAAATTTTTGACCTTGACCTAAATTTTTTTTTCAAGGTCAATTTAGAAAAAACGTCATCGTTCATCTCTTGAATATACTTTGACAGAAGGACTTCAAACTTTAAACAAAGAACAATAATAATACACTGAGGTGTACTATTGTTTTATATTTGACCTTGACCTTGTCTTTACTCAATGTCAAATTAAGAAAAAATAATAAAATTTTGTCTGGGTCGTAACTTAAATACCCTTTGACATTAAGACTTCAAACTTAAAACATAAATAGATAGTATTGAGAAGGAGTGCAAGTCACCATAATTTTTTACCTTGACCTATTTTGACTTTTAAGGTCAAGCATTTTATGAAAAACAGTGTCCAGACCATAACACAAGACTCCTTCAACATAGAGACTTTTAACTTGTATCATAGATATATGGTATATAACGTAGCTAGTCCCCACCAAAATCTTTGACCTTGACCTAATATTTTTTTTCGAGGTCAGTTTAGAAAAAACGTCATTGTTCATCTCTTGAATGTACTTTGACAGAAGGACTTCAAACTTTAAACAAAGAACAATAATAATACACTGAGGTGTACTATTGTTTTATATTTGACCTTGACCTTGTCTTTACTCAATGTCAAATTAAGAAAAAAATAATAAAATTTTGTCTGGGTCGTAACTTAAATACCCTTTGACATTAAGACTTCAAACTTAAAACATAGATAGATGGTATTGAGTAAGAGTGCACGTCACCATAATTTTTTACCTTGACCTATTTTGACCTTCAAGGTCAAGCGTTTTATGAAAAACAGTGTCCAGACCATAACACA
Source organism: Magallana ariakensis (assembly GCA_020458035.1). Taxonomy (NCBI): domain Eukaryota; kingdom Metazoa; phylum Mollusca; class Bivalvia; order Ostreida; family Ostreidae; genus Magallana; species Magallana ariakensis. The sequence goes on from CM035811.1 coordinate 51,909,044, forward strand.
AGACTCCTTCAACATAGAGACTTTTAACTTGTATCATAGATAGATGGTATATAACCTAGCTGAACCCTTCCAGAATTTTTGACCTTGACATTATATTTTTTTCAAGGTCAATTTAGAAAAAAAGTCATTGTTCATCTCTTGAATATACTTTGATAGAAGGACTTCAAACTTTAAACAAAGAACAATAATAATACACTGAGGTGTACTTTTGTTTTATATTTGACCTTGACCTTGTCTTTACTCAATGTCAAATTAAGAAAAAAATAATAAAATTTTGTCTGGGTCGTAACTTAAATACCCTTTGACATTAAGACTTCAAACTTAAAACATAGATAAATGGTATTGAGTAAGAGTGCACATCACCATAATTTGTGACCTTTACTAATCTTGTGTTTCAAGGTCATTCATTTTCTAAAAATTATTGTACAAATCATAACATGAGATTCATTCAACATAAAAACTTTAAACTTTTATCACAGATAGATAGTAAGTAACCTAGCTAGAACCTACCAAAATTTTTTACCTTGGCCTAATATTTTTTTTCCAGGTCTAATTAGAAAAAAAAATATTCTTGTCTTTATTTAAATATACTTTGATAGAAGGATTTCAAACTGTAAACAAAGAACTAAAATACCATGAGACATACTACTGTAAATTTTTTACCTTGACCCTTTTACTAACTCAAGGTCAAATTAAGAAAAAAATCAATTTTTTTTCCAGACCATAACTTCTAAATTCTTTGACAGTGATTTTAAACTTAAAACAAAGTTTGATGATCTAGCGAAAAATTGAACCATACCAAACTTTTTGACCTTGACTTATTTGGATCTTAGGGTCAGTCATCAGGAAAAAAATCCTTACAATAATGACTTGTATCATATATGGATGATATATAACATATACCTGACATCATTCTTTTTCACTTATTAAATTTGACCCATATTACAAACCTGGGGGAGAAGGGGAGACATTTGTTTTTTTTGTAAAAAAACAATACCCACTAGTTTAAGGTGAGATCGCCTACAGTTTCCCAAATTATGAAACCTTTAACAATTATTGAAAGAAGCTTTCTCATGTATAATGTCGGTTAAAAAATATAGAAAATACCTGTAAACTTTCCGAGTACTGCAATTATTATTTTGTTTCATGTTGACACAGTTCTACAATTAATGACTTTAGTCTGAGAGACAAAAAAGAAATATTATTAATTAAAACTAACTGCAATTTACAAAACACTTTGCACTTTTAAATATAATAAAATATCGCTGTTAATTGAAGGGATATTGGCTTATGTAGATGCATTATCAAATGTTCTTTTACATGAAATGAATTTTCAGTAACGTCATTGTTATTTTGTTATGAATACAAAATGTCTATTGCACCAATTATGTGCACTTTTTAAACAAAATCGATTCAAGATTTTTCAGATATTTATTTACACAACGTGTATATTATTCGCTTTCTCAACGCTGCTTAAAGACCTAATATTTGTTGAGCAAAGCGATCGATTCTCATTAAATCGTCAACATATGCTGTGTTCCCGTTAAGCAATTTGGTTTACATTTATGAATGATGATATTTGTAGTGTACTCTCGATGCGAGATTTACATGGGTTCGCCTTTATTTTTCAGCGCTGATTGACGTTTTCATACTAATTGTTATTCCCTAATTAATCACCTAATTTTCTACGAACTTTTCCGTTTTTCCCGAATTCGACAAAGAGCACAAGTCGGGTGTGACCGTCAGCAGAGGATGCTCACTCTATGGCACCTGATCCTACCTAATGTTTTATCTTTTAGAGGTCCGTGTTTGCTCTGTTATTGTTTTGTATTTTGATTTTTGAATTTGAACACTGTTCGTTATCACAAAGTCATTCAAAAGAAATATAAGATTTCAACGCGTGTTTACATTTAATAACTAAAAGAAAGTAGAGTTATAAAAAATCTAGGGCAATCTTACTAAATATTGAATGCTAATTTAAATTAAAGTATTGACATTCATTTTCAAAGAAATCAAAGATCTTTATTACCCACCTGCGACCCGGGACAATAGACGATACGGGTAAACAGGTTATATATAACTGGATAAGCAAGCTATATGGGGTAAACAGCTGTCCTTTTTTAAATGGGTGATTTCACAGCTATTAACTGGTACATTAGATTTTTATATGACAACTAAATGAACTCCTTACAATTGGTAATAAAGGGAATTGCTTGCATGTACATGCTATATGGGTCTGAATTCAGTAAGACATCGTTAGGTTTATCAATACAAAGAAATTTACAGGAAACATAGAATTTACGAGTATATGTTTATTTTAAAAATACATTGAGGTTAATTAACATTCAATGTGTCAAGTTGAAGAATAATGGAGAGAAAAAAAAAGATAAGACAAAACAATCTCAACTATATTCCAAAAAATATACGGACTTTTCGGTCAAAGGAGTTACAACATATTAACTATATTTACCTGGCACCACATTTTACGAATGCAAGCGCTGTAGTCCCACTTTTAGCTGATAACGGGAATGACCACTCTTGATTGTTTCGTTAAATTGCTAAGGGCCAGAAAACAAACATCTTGGTAGCATTGCATTAATGTAAAATGCTTCTTCATCATCATCATATTCCTCACCCTTCGCCTTATCGTCACTGCCCTCAATTTCTTCAATAATTGCAAATTCTACAACAGAGGTTAGCTAACACACTGCCCAGTCGACTCTAGGGGACGATTCAGCACAGGCACAAATATGTGGAAAGTCTCTGTGGGTCGGGTGCGCGGTGAAAGTCAGCTCTTTCTGGAGACAAGCCTGATGTATTGAGGTAATCGCATACCGTACAAATGCACTTAGGCACCTTAGTGTTTATTGTCCTTAATATAAAGGTTAACAGGTTAAAGAAATAAATTAAAGAGCATGCAAATTTAAACTTTCAAACAATGGAACAATTTAACTTTTACCTTCAATGCATATCTGATTCGCATTGGCTCTCAGCATTTCGCTAATTTCTTATAAAAATTTCAAGTGTAAGCTTTTCTGGAGGTTTACAATTTCTTCCATTTTTTTATTCAATGTTTCTATTTTAATATTTTCTAATTGCGTCTGGATGTATGCACACATTTTAGCTTTTGTTTTGTTTGAAATATTCGTGTGTTTTATATGTGTTTAAAAAAAAAATTAAAGTTTAATTCTGGTTAATAGTTTGTGTGTTTATATTATATGAACCTTTATTCTGTTTTGCGAAATGTAAAATGCTTCTGTGTATGGGTTTATTTAGTTTATTTGAAAGTGTAGTGACAGATTGCCAATGATATGTCTGTATACTGTAATTTCTCCTCTGTAATGGCATAAGTGTATGTGTATCCCTTTCTGATAACCCTAAATGTGTTAGCATGTGAAGTCTGCTCTGCATATTATAATGTATACCAAATCCATTTATATTTCTTGAGTTGAATTACCTCGCCTAGTTTGTTATTTTTTTTGCTAATGGTAAGCCTTTTTTCATCAATGGCAGACCGAATGGCATGAAACTTTTAATTTTTCTGTTTACGTTTTCAAGAACAAAGTCAACCCCTCCATTCATGCTTTCGTTTCCATATAAACTTTAAGAATTATTATGTTTTAATGTAATCTTGTACGGCAGATGGGCATTGAGTCCCCTACATATGCCTACATGTAGAATGTCACGTTCAGACAAAAAATAACAACGGTGTTAAAATTGACATGCTAGCAAGAATTAAGTCACTGTCGGATGCGTGCAAAAAAAACACACGAAGGGCGACGCTAAAATGAAAAAGAATTTAAAACATTAATCTTTTGTTGGGGGTCCTTTTGCAGTCTAGAAATTTGGAACCTTCGTTCAAATGCCAGTGGCCTAGCTAGAATTAGAATGGAGTCAACAAATAAGGCGAGGGATCGGGGGGGGGGGGGGCTTAAGGCCCCCGGTGTGTCCATGGCAGCGCCTTGGTGGGGAGTTCAGGCGGGCGAAAATCGGAAAACGGATTTCGTGTTTTAGAGATCACACAGGAACAATTTTAGGTACTTTTCGTACAAAAAAGTTCTGGATGTTTTATGAGAATTATTTTCGTAGTAAAAAGACATTTTTCAATACAATTTAATTTGTTTTTCAGTAGTCTTTTTAAGCGTAATCAAAGTGAATGACAGAAAAAATTATACTAAAGCTATCAATGTCTCCATAGTTTACTATTAAAGGGATAACAGTAGGACCTATAATTGAATGTCATAATGCAAAAAGAATACCAATGCTTATTTTAAATTTTAATAAGAAAACAGAAAAGTTGCATTGATTTTAATTACTTAGTCTTACATGATGTTACACGAATTCAATGCGTTTATTTTGATAAGCCCAAACTTGCCAATGATAGTTGAGATCGCAACATACCTCGATTTATGAATATGCATCATTGAAAAGACAACCTTTCATCCCCCATCGTTGCCCTTAGCTAATTCTTGATACGGCGCATTGCGCTAAATGAGCGTTCACTGGAAGCAGACGAAACCTGCATTGTCAACAACAGTGTTAGAATTGTAAATATATTTTGATGTCAATGTTTGCCCTTAACGTGTCTTGTAGATGTTGTGGTTGCTGACATACAACCATTGACCACCTTGCTTTCTAACGGGCAATCTCATCTTAGAACACTTGTATGTTTCCAATATCATTGCCAAAACCATCAAATATAGCATTAACGTTTTCTTTATCTAATGTTTGAAGTTTCGAAGGTGCTTCTCAGATTCAGATTCTCTGTGGTGAACTTCCCTTTATTCTTATTTACCCTGGTTTATATTTCTGTAACTACATAATTAAGAAACATCAGGTATAGAAGTACTCGCCAGTATTCAGATGGGTCATGAGTTCGGTGATTCCATTGATGCTTTGTCGCCCAGCTAATCTTGGAATTATCTCGCGAATCTTTTTCGATTTTTCCAAAAGTACTGCCCACACATTTTGGTCACTGCGTTCATTGTTTTATTTTTCCACTTAAAGTCTTGGCTTCTTGTACCGCTTGAAATAATTATAATTCGGGCTTTTGAAATAGTTAGAAAAAGCGTTACTGTTGCACTGATGAGATGCTCAGCCACCACTGATTAAAATGAAATCCAAGAATTGCATCCAAATATTCAGCAGCTTTGTCGTCGTTGTTTTTCTTCAAAGACGAAACAATTACTGGAAAAGCATTAAGGAAAGTATAAAGCGAGTCTGCTCGACTGCTTCATATTGTCTCGCAGAGTTCGTTATTTTGTATGCTTCTTCATTTTTTTTCTTTTGCCGTTTCATTTTGAGATAACTCTTCAAATAAAGAAAGAAGTATCTTTGCTGAATAATGAAAAGGCTGTTTCTTCTACAGTTGACATCATAGTTTGAACAGAAACATCTTAACTAATCATAAATATATATCAAGAAATTAAAGTTCCGTAAAAATCTAAAATGTGCACATTTAGAGTGGATGAGGTGTTTGTTACATGAATCCATGTTAATATAATAGAGTTAAGCATTGTTTATGATTATGTAATTTAGATGACGGCAGATCGCCAGTTCCAACGCGATGGATCTCTTTGGCCAATGTTTGAAGGATGAGTTACGTAATAGTGTACACAAAAGTCAAGGGTCTATAGGTCGATTGTAACAAAATATATGCTTGATAATCTTTATTTATTTTAAAATTATATACATGTGTAAAAAAAATAATAATATCTAAATGCATCGACAAAGATCGTGCTAATGCTTGTCCTCGCACATAGGAGCATCGCAGGTACATGTAAAATGTTAACTAAGTGAAAATGCAGAAATATAAAATTTTTTAAGGATATTTTTAATAAAACAAAGGAGAAAAATTCCTATACAGTGCTTAATCATTGACGTCTGACGGCGACACACATAAATTTCGCGTGCTTCTACCTTAAGGTAGTCTAAGCCTGCAAAGCTTCTGTACAAAATAACCACAAATCGTTCAAGGCGTGATAACTCTTCACGGCCAAGTGCGATGAATGAATTACGTAAATACATTAATATTACACAAAGCTTACGTTCTAAAATGTTGCAGTTATTGTATGCTTATAATCATATGCTCAATCGTTTTGTTTTTATTTCTTGTGCTAAATTTATTAAAGAAAACCAAACAATTGTCAACTTTATTTAATTAACTGCTCCCTAATTTGTTTTTAATATTTATAAGAACATGACATATCCAAAAACGAGTTGCGATAAAAGCACGGGATACTTAAAACGTATTTTGATAAATTTGTTTTCCAATGTAAACAAGGAAAGTACAACCTCAAAATCAGCGTACATGGGATTAGATGAGAATCGTCACCCGCCAAGCACATACGTGAAAACACAATATGGGTACAGTCAAGAATTTCTTCTCCCCCAATTGGTGTCGCTGCCTTAAATAAGACGATAATATTATCGCGTGGCTCATAGATAAGTTAGCGTGGATAAGCAGCGGACGTGAATTTATTGTAATCAAGTATCTGGATTTACATTGTGATTTTTATTAGTACTAGTGATTTGTGAATTTTATTATAAATAACTTTGTTGAAATAACATTTAGCGTAATTAACACTAAACTGCGTATTGACGCTTTATATTTGCGTATTATTCGCACTGACATTTGGATATTCATACATGAGTGAAAAGTCTTAGCGTTCTGAAATGGCTGATGGCCTTTCGGAAGAAAACTAGGCTGCAATGAACCCTTCAATATTGACAATGATAAAGCAGATGCAGAACAATATTGCTTCTTTGGCATCCTGTCTGTGAATTGAAAAAACGAGGACAGAAACGGAAAACAGAAAATCAACAGTGTTCCTCGAAAAATTTGAAAGACGAGAGACGTGTCATCGAATGAAGATGACGAGAAAACTCAGAGCAACGAGTTCGACGATTTAGTGGATGAAGAAGATGAAGTTGAAGAGTTCGATAACGACATTATTTTAGATGAATTGGCACAGAGGAAAAATGTGGTAAGCCAGTTAATGCAAAACTGGCCAAAGTAACTAGTGATTGCGTGCGTGCAGTGTTCAATGCTGAAAAGATCAAGGAAGTGAGCGAGAAGTATAATCGAAAATGTGCTTTATTTCTTGCCCTTCGTGGAGACAATTGCTCCACAGGTACGCCAAGCTATCGTGGAAGCTACATGTAAGGACATAAATTTAGCTATGCTTCTTATGCTCCTTGCTCACTAATTGGAGGCAAAAGACAGATATAAAAAAGAAAAACCAGATCCAAGAATGTTATCTATCGAGTAGTTCATATCTGATTTGGCATATACAAAACCATCATGTGCGAATAATTCCCTACAGACGTGCTGAATTAAACTTGTATGAAAGACACGTAGTATACATGTCTACAAGATATAGAGGAAGTACCTTTTATGAATATCATAAACAATTTAGCGCTAGATCGGCGGCACATCTTAAATACAATAACATCCCTGTGGACTGGTCAATTTGAAACAATACGTTATTTTGTAACATTTCTGCGAACCAAAAACCAATTACTTGCAACAGATGCTTAAGTATCTCGCACACTACGGGGTTTTGCCCTTTGACCAATTCAAATAACTTTGTTTTCCCTCGGACTTAAATGTCACATTTTCATTGGTTTAAACATATTTTAAACTTTTTTATCAGGATGGAACGGAGTGGTACCATGTAGTAGAATATGCCGATATGCATTTATTTACCGTCGCCCCAGATACCGTATTCGGAGGAATATTTGATTCCAGATGGTTTCAAGGAGAAATAATTTCGGAGGAAATACTGAAACTAACACAATCAAATTCTATGGCAATTTGTGAAATATATCCGATAGTGATGGCCTGTGTTTTGTGGGGCCCAGAAAACGTATCTTATTTCTTTGTGATAATCAATCTACTGTATATATTATCACGAAAGGTAGATCAAAAGTACCAATCATCATGGCCCTTATGAGAAAATTACTGTAAGCGTACTATATTTAGCGTGTACGATATTTGGCGGAGTATGATTTTCAACAAGTTAGGGTGGATTTGATTTAGCGCATTTCTGAATGTACCAATTTCATTTGGCGATGGACTTGATTTAGCGGACCCCGTTTTCCGTCAAAAAACGCTAAAGAGTATACACAGCCAAATGTAATACGTTTACAGTAACAGGGTGTTCGGTTGTTAATAATTTCACTATCAATATACTAAGCTTATACCGGGGAAAAACAATTACATTGCGGAAGCAATTTCACGTTTTGGGATGAAGAAATTCCGCCATCTATAAAAAATGCAACTACCCCGGGGGTTTAAAGCGGGTATAGATAAAGATCAAGATCATTTTACTCATACAATTTTGTCAGTGACAGCTGGTATTATTATACTTCTAGTAGTATATACTACAGTATAATCCAAGATATTATTCTGGGCACGAAAAATAGCATACCTGTCAATTAAGTGCAATATTTTATCAATGAAAGGGGGGGGGGGTCAAAAATTCTTTATTATTGCGACGTAATAAGATGTGAACTGGAAAAATTCACAGGAACTAAAACAGTCCTACAGATATTATTAACAAGATATATCGACATGTTTATTCAATTCAGAAGTATTCGGGACACCCCTGATTATTTATTAACGTTATCACCCGAAATACTTTCATGTTGTTTGCAGGTAAATCCCTGTAGACCTTTTGATATTTCATACAATTCGCACTTTAAGAACACAAAATTCGTTGCATCTACTTTTCGATTTCAACAAGCGGATCAACTCTAATCAATTATCTATTAATCAGTACTGTTCAATGTTCAAACATTTGTATTAATATTTACTTTTTAAATAAATGTATCAACATTTTTTGATATGATTTTTAAAAACAACTCCCATTATTTTAAATCTCATTTATTGATTTATTCAAATAGATATTGAGAACCAAACGATGAGAACGTTAATTTAGCATTACATTACTGATATCAAACATCAAACCAAAACTGCGTCAATTAATTTCCGTTCTATTTCGTAAAGATCAAAGAAATTCCGTGAACATTAATCTCCAATAAGCCGGTAACATCATTACAAGAAATATAACTATTTTCAAGCAAGGCTAAAAAAGAAAATCCAGAAAACAGTGAAAAATTAGAAATCATCAAAGTCAGAGAGTAATTAGTTTGGTAATCACATACCAATTAACTTGTAATTCAAACATGGTCTATAAAATAATTACCCAAAGATGTCGCAAATAACGCTTTCCGATTGAATTAACAGTCAATGCAAGTATACTGACAATGCTATGTCCTCATTTTAAAGCTAATCACGACTCAAAAATAGACCTCAGCACATGAATATATAAATTAGTAGTTTATATTACATCTGGTTGCACATCTGAAATTGATGGCCGATTTTTTTTAGTTTTTACGACAAAGAGCACACGGCGGGTGTGACCGGTCAGCAGAGGATGCTCACTCCTCCATGGCACATGATCCTACCTCTATCTTGGAGAGCCGTGTTGCTCTGATTTGAATTTGTATTTCGCTTTATGGATTTTTGAGATGGTTGTCGGTTTGTTCTTGTCATTTTTTTCATATATTGTAAGTTTTTTTTTAATAAATCAAGACAGTCACTCCTTCCTTATCTAAAGAAAACTAACCGTATCACCTAAATTTAAAGAGGTTCGATCCTCTGATTTTGGGTAGCCATTTGGGTCACCTCTAGTCTGAAAATTCTGTGTCATATATTAATTCTACCTATTAATTCGTATTTAACAATGCCAAATAAACTATTTTGAATAAAATAGTTAAGGAAAAATTACATATATACAGCGTTAAGTAAGGGACTATATTTTGTGGCTGAAGGTTTTTAAAAAGAAAATGAACATTTTCATAACTCAGTTGTTTTAGAGTACTGTAATTTTAGCTTCCTTATTTTCAGTGCAGACCAAATTTCCAGCTAGTTTATGCATTGAATTATCTTCGTGTTGTTTCAAAAAACATATTTTAACAATATTTCAATATTTTTATCGACATATATTGGCACATTTTACTAATATTTTATAAAATTCAAGAAAAAATGAACTTCAATTTTTACCTAAAGTTAGCTTATTTCATGCTATATCTCAAAATTTACATCATTGACCCATACTTTTGGTTTTTTTTTCTGAATTTGTAAGATATGTTTGACACCTCTATTAAAATTTGAGAAAAAGTTTGAGACTTTAAATAATTTTATTGCATGTTGAATCGTTAATGGATCCAAACAGCTTTTTATCAGTGCAAAAAGGTCAAAATATCAATTAGGTGAAGAAAATGCAAACTTTTTCTTTATGATCATTTTAATTTTATTAATTTTAAATAATTAAATTTATATTTGATGCAATGGTTTAGTCCGATTAAAAATTATTAAGGAAAAAGCGATTTATGTGCAATTTGCACTTTCAGTGCAGGAAGTTCAGATTAAATACACTGTAGCACCAAAAGGAGCATATAGACCCCAAAATTTTCTTTTGAATTTTGGTTTAGCTATGTATGTAGATTTTTAAAAAATACTTCAGAAAAAAACTTAAAGACTTATGATCGCAGGATCCAACCTCCTTAAATGAATCAAAGGAAATTATTCTTCTAATATACTATATATTAAAAAAACGTTATTAAAACCGATTAATTCGCTTTAGGTGAGTAAATTACATACCACCAACTTTTCTGTGTACTTTCTGGAAGCAATAACAAAGTCCTTGTAGTTACAACACTTATGAATACGTTTTAATACCATCATGAAGTATGTTATCTGCTTTCATGGTGCTTGTTTTGATGTCCGTGGAATGTGTTGCTGTGATAAATCGATCCTGAAAGGGAAATTATCTTTCTAACATTTCTCATGATTTTTTTTTCTCATTAAAAACTCGTTTGTGATTTGCTTAGAGCTTTTGAATGAGTTATTCTGACGGTTTAATGCGAGTGTTGCTCAGATGGACGAGATCTACATTTCTAGAGCAATGTTCAGTTTTAAAAAGAAAAACATGAGCAATCTATATGTATTTAGTAATTTTCTACCTACTGCAGATACATATCAATGGCCTTTTTAGCTTATAAATCAATATTAAGGAGGAGGAATACTTAAACAAGATTTTTTTGTATTGTGTTTTGTGTAATTTTGTATAAATATAATAATCACATTAGTTGTAATATACTAAAACGTCACGAATAATTAAGATACTTGAAGGCAAATAAATACATGTAATTGACGTGTTGGGCAACACTTCTATGGTAAGAAACCTGTGTATTATCAAAGGAGCAAAAATTAATCAAACACTTCCGGTAAGAACACATTTTGAAAAAATTAATCAAACACTTCCGGTAAGAACACATTTTGAAACAGTAATTTAGAAAAACAAGTATTTGCATTGTTTTAATGTCGCAGAACATAAAAGATGGAGCATTCAAAATTTACTGACAATTGACAAAGCTGTTTAAGAAGAAAATGAAACAATGACTGTCTATGTGTTTGCACTAAAAACAGTTTTATTGGAAAATATTGCTCAAGATTATTTAACTGCAAAACACGGCGTTGTAAATGCATCATCAAATGAACCCCCTCCCCCTGAAAAAAAAATTAATGTGCATCCTTTGTAGGGACTGTCTCAAATGCAAACGGTATGATATAAAATACATATGTGGTTGTGTGTGACTTTATATCCATTTTATACAAACTTTAAAATTGTGTCCATAAATATCCTTACAAAAATATCACTATTTTAAATGGACTTTAACAAAATACAATTCGTTAGGTAAACTGTGCTTTTATCCATTATCGATTTTGACGTCAATATCAATCATTTTTACTAGGTAGTCCATGGTTATAGGTTTTTGCTATATGATTTTACACTAAAACGAAGAAACTGAAAATCACCATTGAATCAGTTTAAAAGTAATATGCATACGTAAATCAATAGTAAACCATTTCCCCCTGAAAATGAACCCGATAACATGAAAATATTCAAAGAGGCGAAAATTTATTCATTAAGGATTAAGGTTCATTTATTGCGTGCGTGTTCACATTGTAACATCTACCGACAAAATAAAATTAAACCCGAAAATATATGTGGTCCTCGGCAATAATTTAAAGACCAAAAACAGATCCCAACAATACTAGATACGATCACACATCTGCCATATATCCAGACAATTTTGTAAGCGAAATATTCTGTAACGTAATCCGTAGTACTTTAAAGCAATATTAGCTGCATTTTCATGCCGAATTTCTGTTATTTTCTTAAAAAATAACAAAAAAGATGATGGTTTGTAAATGTCTGTTAGCCATATTTTTATGGGAAGCCTTAATTGGAGCAAAATTGAATTATTGTCCTTCTGTACAAAAATTGATCTGCTATATATTCCTTAGAGGAGATATTTTTTTTTCTGACAAAAACTGATGTTTTTTCCAAGTCTTATCTATCATTAAACTTTAAGCTACATGCATAGTTATCATACTAGCACGTTTTTGCCGCAAATTAAAATTCTAAAAATTACAGCTCATATTGCTTTAAAACTTAATAAATATAAAATAATACATGGCAAAATCAAATCCCACATCAACCCGAAACTCGAATATCAGCTCGACGGCCGAAGACAAGAGGGCTGATATTGGTCGAGGGTCGATATCTTTACAAAAAATTTTCAGATCAAGACGTCATAGTTTCAACTTTAGATAAACACAGAAAAAATAAGATCCGATAAAATCAGAATAAACAGTACAAAGGTGTTCCGGAAAAAGTGTTATAAAGGGTAAAATAAAGGGTTTTAATACGGGGTGTGTGATAAAGGCGCCTGTCACTTCATATCAGGAGTGCAAATACCATGAACTCTGTACCAAGAATATAATAAGAAAGTATATCTCGCACATAAAAACTGCTTGATTGTAATTGGAACATTAACTGAAGTACCTGTAGTTGCTCAGCTCTTCCTCTATGAGTGAAGGGTGCATGATATACATGATAATTCAAACTTTAAGTGCCACTTCTTAATAATACATTTAAACTAAATATTAGAAAAGTATATCTTACACATGAAAGGGTACTGCACATTGAGTGTTCTAATTACAGCTCGAATATTTCGCGGTGACAGTCTATATGCAACTTAATTATTTTATCAGGTAACACATTAGTTACTCTTTCATATTGAAATAATTTCTTATATCAGAATCTGTCACCTCTTCGTTATAGCTCATTTTAAAACCAAATATCACGAATGTATATCTCGCACAGGTAAAAGGTTTTGTACAGGTGTGTATGGTCATTGCAGTTGTAGTCGTCTGCGCTAACTGCCCGCATGTAGTTAGAATCAGCATTGGCTGAGATTTGTGTCAGACAGGTGTAGTTAAGCTCCGTAGAATCGTGGTATCTCCATATGAGGTTGCTATCTCGAATACCTTGGACCCACACCTGGACTTCGCTTAGTGAACGTTTTTTCTCTGATAAAAAAGAAGAATCCATTAGTCCTAAATTGTCTCATGTAAAAATGATTAACATAAAGAACTTTATTTACACTGAACGCATTACATTTTATGTAACACCCTACTTTTTTTTATTAGCGGAAAGCGGATTGCGATGTAAAAGTACATCGCTAAATGTCATTATTATATGTTTTAGAATAGGCACATTTAGAAATAAGTTTATTCAAGTTCACGCCAACATGTTGAAAAAGAATTTCCAGCCAAATATTGTACACTCTAATTATAATACGTTTACAGTATGTCATTATCATCAGGTTAAAAGAAATATTCCCCCCCCCCCCAAAAAAAAATAATAAAAATTGTATATATACGTAAATTAATTATGTAAACGAAGTGTTGTACATGTATGGTTGTTATGTTGAAGATATTGTATTATGCAATGCGATATTTTAAAAGAACATTAGTCACAATTAAATCGTCTAGTGTATGTACATTGTACAATTGAAATTAACATTAACGATTAAAGTAATATAAGTATAATATGGAGTAAGTAGAATGTATATTTTAGGGTGGATATTGTTAGAAAATTTCAAATGCGATACATGTATACTGTAATACTATATTTGATGGGGTATCATGGATTTATTTTTCTTTTGAGGTTTTATAGTCCATTCAATTCATGTATTTTTTAACTAATATTTCTTTATTAAAATTATTATTATTTTTAAATGAATATAATATTTAAATGGACTGTAAAATTACACGAAAACAGTGAGTCAATGCAAAGTTTTCGTATCTGCAAAAGGTATTACATCATTGATGCTACATGTCCTCAAGCAAGATAAAAAACTATTGTGTTCCGTGAAACTTTGATATTACAACCGACTTTAAAAATATCATGTTAGACTAAACATCAATCACTAGAGTAGCCCATTATCTTTCGCCAATTACTATCTACCGTGAAATTGCAATTATTTTGATTTAACAAAGAACGAGAAATTTGAGTTCCTTACCTACAAATTCCTTCATAATGCTATGCTTGTGTAAAGAATCGACTCGAATGAGGTCCCCTCCTTCTCGCTGACAAATGTCCACAGACTCGTAATAAGTCTTTAAAGATTCTTCGTAACTCAGGCAAATTTTATCTTGGTTGTATTTGTACCCCGTGTACTTAATTGGGCAAAATCCTAGAAGCATAAAAAGTTTTCAATTTTTAAAAATGCGGAAAATTGAAGAGTCTAAATATACGTCATTCATGTAATATCTTTCAATGATATTTGTCACAATTTTTATAAAGAAATTAAAATATTACAAATAAACATGCTAGTGTTACAACATACACATTTACAATATAACACTCTTCTTCATATTTGTTAAATTTTTCTAAATAAATTCTTAAAACTGTTTGGTCAAATATAAATTGACTTTTACCTACCAGTTTTAAACGACACTTTTTCAGAATTTGAAAGGTACTGGTCGCTCAATCCTGGGACCTGGTCACAACAATAACAAGTTTTTGTTATATCGTCACGACTGAACAAGTATAAATTGTCGAACACCTGAAAGCAAAAGCTATAACACGTCAAAATAGAAGGAAATCCAACGAATCCGTTGCATGATGTCCAAGGTCCTTGGGCAGTTTTACGGGAAACGTGTTGTATTGAAGTAATCGTCAAAGCGACACAGGAACATAAAATGATGACCCTACAAGAACTCATCCTGTAAAACAACAAGGTTTTTTTTGTTTGCTAAAAAGAATTTCACTTGCAGAATACCATCTGACTGTAAATTGGATATTTCTGAACAAAGATGCTGAAAAGAATTTCACTTGCAGAATATCAATTGACTATAAAATTGGAAATTTCTAAACAAACCTTATCTGCAAAAAAACCCCAACAGAACGTTAAAGAGTACGGTGTCTTGTTGAAATCTGAAGTACGTTCACTTTTATTAGGTAGATGCAGCAACTAAAATCAATATTAAGGGAACAAATTCTAATAAAATCAAAATAAGAAGGACTGCATAGCATTAAGTTATCTTTAATAGCAAGAGGCCGAAGGGGTCTAAATCGCTCACCTGAGCAACAATGACCATATATTCTAACACCATCATTTAATAATAAAAATATATCTTAACAATTTTATTCTGAGGTATATTTTGTTTTAAACAATTCATTGTTTTCTTTCTCATAATCATGGTGAAAATACAGTTTTGGTTGACAGTGTTTTTTCATTGATCGTAGATTTAACAATCTGTATTCAGATCTACATCAAAATGTTTGAAAATATATATAAAAATACAAACTGTAACACTTTAAATTATATTTTGGAGACTTTAAGCATTAATCCCAAATCTACTGATTTTAACAAAGACCCTAACATTAATTTTGGTGTCATATTCTGATTAACTAGAAATCTACATGTACACTATATCCACGAGTTAAACTTTGAGGTGGCGCACTACACATTTTCAAATGTTTCTCAAATCAGAAGAAAAATTACTTGATCCTGAAAGATAGCATGATGTACAAGAAATATTTAAGTATACTAGGCAAAAAAAAACCCAATTTTGGATAAAAAAAAAAATATTTAAATTTCAAAAAAATTAACAACAGCCCCGGTTCACTAGCCCAACAGTGAACTTTGATAATAGTCAAGCAAATTATTTGATACAAACAATTCAACAAAATATTTAACTCGCCATCTTATGGCGAATAGTCATAAAAATTATAAGCATTGATGAAGTAACAAAATATTTACCTCGCCATGTTATGACGTAGTCATAAAGGATATAAGCCTTGATGTAGTGAGGTACCTTAAACACATACTAAGATTCATTATATAATCTTCAATATAAGAGGAAGACATCAAAATATATCATATATTGTTGCATTGCACTTGCCGAACAAATAAGTTTTACATATAAATTCCATTTTCAAACTTAAAGACTCCTTTTGGTGCCCTGGAATTGCAAAGCAATATTATAGTCTGTCCCAAGTTATTGCTTCGATCACTTTTTAATGATTTTTAATAAAAATACACATACCTGTGAAAGAAGTACAGTAGAAATCGATGAATTGAAAAATATTCAAGATATCTTCATTGACAAATTATCCTTTTTCACGCATGAAAGTTTACAGGAATGAAAACAAATTTCTTCCGGAAATTTATAATGGCAAATGTTTACATCTTTTCTCCATTCGGAAGTACTCAGGACACCTCGCACAATTTTCAACGTTATCATCCAGGCTTGTTAATGGCTGATGCAATCCAAAATCTCCGTAGACTTTCTATTTTGGGATGTGTATTGAAACCTGAAGCGGTAGAGGGGGCGTTTCAAACCAGATAATCTAGACATTTTTCATATTAGTGGATGGACGTACTTTGAGCACAAAGGTATTTATTATTATCGAATATCAAGCGAAAAGTGGTGGAAGCAAAAGGGACAGAGTATAATATCAAAAGTGTTTATATGACTGTATAATGGTACATATAATATAGCATTCATTATAGCAAAGTAGTTCTTAATGAATATTTCTTGACCGATTAATTAAAGCTGACATGAATCATTATTTCCCTTTTATCTCCGACTACCGCCATATAAGTTGTCTATTTCTATTGTTCTGCTCATCGCTACACATCCCCTATATATAAAGCCGATAGCACTATTCATGCTTCGCCGCATTCAGGTAGTGCTATTTCATTCACCCGAACACGTATCATTGAATGGAAAGATTTGCAGAAACGCGTTTTGAACAAAAGTAATACGATAACCATTGCATTGGCAAGGGGTATCCAATGAACGACGAAACAAGACAGACTGTAAGCAGGGCACACATATTTCAAAAATCCTCCATAATTGTAAAACGTTTTCCTGTGTATGTTACAACATCGCACATTTTGTAAAAACCGATGGAAACGATGTTACGTTGTTACTTTCTTGGATTTGCTATCATTTATCTACTGTGTTGGATGTAGTGCCGCGGTGGTCTTCAAAAAGATGTAGACGTTATGCACTCTGTATGAACGACACACACGTGTTCGATGTGCATGCGAAGTAAGACAGTCCTATTTGTGCAAAATAATACGGACACCTTGACAATTCTTTCAAAGAATAAATATATCTATGTTTTATTGTGAGTTTCCTTTATTTTTTTTCAGACATTTTACTACAATGTGTAATTCATGAATCTAGAAGTCCGTGCAACCTGAATGCCTCGATCGGAAAGCAACAGACCGCAACTTTTTCGACCGGTATATATACCCCAGTGGCAGTTGAGGAATGGTCAAAACTAATATGGCGACCGAATACTTTTATAAATTAATATCAGCTTAAGGTGGTAAGGGACACTTCCATGTTGTGACGCCTGGTTTTTCGAAATAAACAATAAAATAAAGTGCAACTTTATAAGTAGTTTCTTTCACAAAACTGTTACCTAACAGCGTAGCGCAGTGGGTTAGATGGTTTACTACGAATCATCTGTAAGTCATGATTTCGAATTCTGCTGGGGGTTTTACAATTTTTACCTTTTTTAATATTTTTAAAAGAAATAATATTTTTGGTAATTATTGTAAAATTTGAAAATTCTAAACATGTGAAAGTATTTCAATTATAATGTACTTTAATCCACATTATTATCGACAGATGTCCAATACCACTTTAACGATTATATTTTGATATTTACACTTCTATAATAAAATAATGGACATGATTTTTTTTATGCTTTAATACCTGTAAATCAGTTGAGAACCGTCAATTCTTTTAAATATTATAAACCGTGTATCTAATGCTTCTGCATCTCTTGTATTTTTTAGTTTACTGTGTATAAGAAGTGTACAAGTTCCACAAAAATCTTCCTGTTAATCAATGTATTATCTAAATGCATGCATTAATTTTGTACTAGTATTCACAGAGAATTTAATCAATGTGGGGTTGCCTGAATTTCTGCAATGGCGTAGTCGTCCTCTCTTCCTCCACTGAAAAGTGTTTAAATCACATTTCAGTTCGAAAAATATGAATGTTAAAATTTGAACAAGATGGAGAAAACATCACATATTCGCACAAAGATTACCAATACATGTATAAACGATATAAAAAGAATTTCCGTAATTGGGTTTAAGAACATCAAACCCAGGGTAGGTGCACTCTTTGCTATGATCTTTACCTAAGAAGTCTAATGGACAAATTCTTAAGGGTCTCCGTGAATGACATAAGTTTTGATCAATACTTTATATCTTCTTTTTAAGCTTATGTTCATCTAACTCGATCAACATGTGCGTTCACAGGTTAAAGTCAAGTATAACTACATGTATGTTATTATTCTACCTTTAATTGTTGTTTCATTCTACTTATAGAGAACATAATCTGAACACACTTTTATCTGCGATACACATCCTATCATTACGGACCATGATTTGTTTACGATCTGAGGTTGGTTTTACAAATGTTGAATTTAGAGAATTTGTTTTGTAAATGCCAACAATGTTATCTATCTTATTCAGAAAAAAAGAACACGTGACCCTTTCTTAAAAAGAAAAAAATACCGCTGAATTTCTTAACCCAAAATAGCCTTATATTAAATGTTAGAAATGGGCCCGGTAGCTCAGGAAAAGAGGTTCAATATATGTACAAACGGACTGCGGACGAATGACAAAAAGTACATTTCAAAGATTTATTAAGATGTTTAAAGTTAATAGACGGACACCAGACATAATGTGATCTGAAAATCTCACTTGGGTGTTCAGCTCAGGTGAGCCAAAAGGAATGAGAACAAATTATATTTCAAGACAATATTAAACAAATTCAACACTGTAGCTTAATATAAATATTGATTTCTAAAACATACAAATAATTCGAAGAAAAAAAAATCAAGAAACGTGTTTGGATAATTTCTATTATAACCATGATTAAAAAGGAGCATGCATTAATTTTGCTCACGCTAGCGAATAATTATTGTTAACTCATTAAGAAAACATTCCAGGTTGATGAGTGTGACATGCAATATAAAATGTGATATTACTTCTTAACGGGAAATATTATTATACTTGAGTTGCATCTCATTTTTGATACTAGGACTGTCCTTCTCTTTCAAGCAATAAACACAACGGTTGTTGTACAATTAATAACGCGGATCGTACATGTACTTAGTCAAATCGGATATCAGAAGTGCATTCAAACTGTTGCCCATCTTGCAGGGTGATTTCGTACTTAATGGTTTTAAATTTAATGGTTGATTTTATTTCGACAAGTGCCTCCACTTTGGATGTTTAATATCCTATTCCACATTTAAGAAATTTCCGTCCTTTTCAGCATGGCTAGCAATGCAAGACAAAAATGAATATTTGCGATATTGTCAATTCAGCGGTCATTGGCAGTGTTTGCATTCGTCTATCAATTAACAGGGAATAACGAAGAAAAAGAGCTAACCACGAGTAATAGTTTTTATTCTTGATTTAAAAAAGAAACAATGCCCATCAAACAAATTTATAGCAATAGTCAGGGCCTGTTCCACGACACAGTTAGATCACTCTTACTAAGTTGGAAGTTATTAACAAGACCTGGTTCATATACACTAGCATGAGAAAACCTCTTCACAGATTTTGAGTATTTTGACATGCAACTGAAATTGTTGTATGAACTGCACCGTCAAGACATGCAAATGCATAATATTATTTAGCTTGCAAATGATTTTCATTTCCACATTAATCATTTTAAAAAAAACTTTTCTTTAGACATTGTGTAAATAAAATTAATTAATATCACACATTATTTAAGATACAAGTCTTCTAATATTGCGATTTTCACAATTACAATAGAAATGACATACATTTTTGTTTTATTTATATCGTTATATGTAAAATATTTTGATTAGAAAATATGAACACTAAATGGACAATAAATGTACTTCGTAAGCTATGCCTGCTTAAATGAAACCTGGCTTGCCAAAATTGAAAACAGAGTCCTCCAGCTATGTTTGCTGGTGTATAGCCTTAATATAATTTAGCTATCGTGTTTATTAGTGGCTAGTACAACCAATTATCATAATGGCTTACAGCAATGTGGGCTTATACATATGTAATCTCCATCACTTTGTTGGATTTACATGACTTAATTAGTAAAGTCCCTTTAACATTATGGCATATCTTGGCTTGTCAAAGATATGCAAATTTATCCAAGGACCTATAAATAGTGTTTATGTTTTTCCGGAATTTTTCCGGTTGAATATACTCGCTTTAAAATTAGGCCTCTTTTTGCATCATTTCTGGATTCTTCTTGAAACTGGTAAGACATGTTTTAATTCTCTGTAATAAAGTATACTCTTTAGATTAATTTAATCGTTCAAATACTTTTATCAATTTTATTAAGTCGAGAAAAGGCATATATGCCACCGATTTCCGCTCGATGGCCACTGAGGTCCTTTGATTGTATGGATTTAGATGCAACAATCTCTCGAGTGCAATCTTCAATGGCGCACATTATTTTAGCTTGATCTTAAATTACTGCTTTTTTCGGCTTAGCTACCAATATACCAATAGAATTTTATGAAACTGATTAACATTAATTTATTTACAAATTAATTAGGTAACAATTTTCGCTTTTGTTTTAAAATACAACGAGATCAACGGGGTCAATGCCAAGGCCGAAGAGACAACTTAAACGGGCGGCTGCCCGTGATACCCAAGACCCAGGACAAGCAGGCGGCTGCCCGTGATACCCAAGACCCAGGACAAGCACGCAGGCCAGGCCGGCGCAGGGCTCAACGCCAACAGACCAACAATAACGAACAAGATGTCCAGGCTCAGCTGGCACCCCCTCAGCCCCAGACAGTCCAACTACCCCAGGCAGCCCCACAGCATCAGGCGGCACTGTTACAACTGGCAGCCCCACCACAGCAAGCCCAGGATCAGGCGGGTAATGTGACTTTTAATCCCCCTGTAGCAACATTACAAGAAACCACCACTCTAATGCCCGGCCTCATTTCGCCTGTCAATTCTAGTCTCACATCTACATGCATAGATGCAGGGATAACTTCCATTATCACCTCAACCCATCAGCCTACTCCTGAACCAATCAACTTTATTACAGTTCCCATTGGGTATCATGTATACCAACCAATAAAGCAAAAAATCATCAAGGGCGAATTTGTCAATCTGGGAACATTATTGGTAAGGGACCCCACTAATGCCCATGCAACATCTACTCTCACAATTGATGCGCAGGGTAACATCATATCACAACCAAAACCTACAACCAGAATAACATCTATCGAAAAATGGACAGATGCATTTCTCATTTATTTTAGCATTTACACTGCAGTGCACCCACTTAGATCGCAACAGCTTATTAAATATATGCATGACGTTCGCTTAGGGGCACAGAATTCTAATGGGTGGGTTTCGTACGATGAACAATTTAGGCTAAGGATTGCACACAACCCGTCACAGAACTGGGGAATCATAGATAATGAGCTTTGGTTATTATACATGACTGCCAATTCAAATAAATCTTCTAGTACCCAACACCACAAGTGCTTCGATTACAATCTCAAAGCAAACTGTTACAAGCCCCATTGTCCGTACATACACCGATGCCTTAAATGCAATGGCACCCATCCATCTATGTTGTGCAACAGTGCTAACCCACCCCCGAGTCATGCAAATAACTCCTTTCGGGCATCCACTCCAGTCCGCAACAACTCTTATGCCACATTCAGGTATCAGACACCAGCACACCAAACACGCACCAACCCACATTGGGCGGGAAACCCTCGTCAACCCCAGAGACATTTGGGTCCTAGGGTATTCTCCCATAATCATTAGCACAATTAGCAATTATTTGAGTCAATACCCAGATAGGGTCTCGGCAAGGTATTTAAAGGATGGTCTAAAACATGGCTTTAAATTGCAATACTCTGGACCACACATTTCAGTTTTCTCAAAAAAACTTGAGTTCAGCTTCCGACAGTGAGGAGGTTCTCTTGGAAAAAATATATAGTGAAGTTACGGCAGGTCGAATGTCTGGCCAATACTTACTCCCACCCATGCCTAATTTACACGTATCTCCCATAGGTGTTGTACCCAAAGCTGACGGAGGATGGCGTATGATAACACACTTATCCTACCCACCCTCTTTCAGTATTAATGAACACATAGACCCACAGTTCACTACAGTTACCTATACATCATTTGACACAGTGGTCCAAACCATAAGCACACTAGGTCCTTTGGCTCTATTAGCTAAGGTGGACATTAAAAATGCTTTTCGTCTTCTGCCAATTTACCCAGGGGACTTTGAACTTCTAGGAATTTACATTAATGGGGCTTATTACATCGACAAATGCCTCTCCTTTGGGTGTTCAATATCATGCAAAATATTTGAAACTTTTTCCACTTTCTTAGAATGGGCTGTCAAATTTAAAACACAACTCGATACAGTTCACCACTACTTGGATGACTTTATTTTTATTGGCAAGTCCAATTCAGATAATTGTTCAGCTCTCATGCACTCTTTTAAGGACATTTGTTCAGAAATAGGGGTCCCCCTGAACCAAGACAAAACTATTGAGCCAACCACTAAGCTTATATTTCTTGGTTTAGAAATCGACACTGTGTGAATATGCTGGTCCAAATTCCTGTTAGTAAGGTTCAAGAACTCGAACTTGTGTTGCAGCATTGGGTCACACAGAAAAAAATTCTTTTTTCCCAGTTAGAATCTTTAGTGGGCAAGCTCAATTTCGTTAGTAAAGCCATCCCAGGTAGCCGTGCATTTAATAGGAGATTTTACAATGTTATGTCCGGGGTGCCCTCTCCCTATCATCACATCAGAATTACGAACCCTATCCGTGAAGACATGTTCACATGGCTACAATTTTTAGACAACTTTAACGGCGTTGTATACTTCCAAGACACTGAATGGGTTACACTAGATACTTTGCAACTTTACACGGATAGTGCAGGTTCTGGCCACCTTGGTTGCGGCAGTTTCTTTCATGGTCAGTGGGTTCATTTTACCTGGCCATCTTCATGGTTAAACAAGCCAATTTTGCGGGACATAACTTTTCTCGAATTAGTACCTATTGTATTAGCCTTACATGATATGGGGATTTCGTTTGCAAAACAAAAAAGTCATCCTCCATGTAGATAATGTTTCCCTTATACATATTCTCAACAAACAGTCAGCCAAGTCCCCAAGAGTAATGGTACTTGTCAGATCGTTAGTCTTAATGGCTTTAAAACACAACATACAATTTAAAGCACAACATATTCCGGGAAAATCAAACATAATTGCTGATTCTATATCTCGCAAACAGTGGGAAGTCTTTCGAGCAGCAGCACCTTATGCAGACCTTCATCCACAGGCCATTCCAGCCCTATTCCAGACATTACTCTCACAAGTCACATCCAATCATTGTGATTAGTACTGAAATCTCATTTTAAAAAAAATTTTTTTCATGTAATTTGTTGTCATAATCTTGTAATTATTACAAAAAGCCTGGACACAGTACACATTGAATAAATTGCAAGCCATAGATTGTGTGGAGTACAGACATCTCAAAATGAGAACATTCACTTGGGTCCAAGACTCAAGAACCTTAAAGACATTGAGATGTGCAATATACGA
Source organism: Magallana ariakensis (assembly GCA_020458035.1). Classification (NCBI taxonomy): domain Eukaryota; kingdom Metazoa; phylum Mollusca; class Bivalvia; order Ostreida; family Ostreidae; genus Magallana; species Magallana ariakensis. The sequence goes on from CM035811.1 coordinate 51,933,093, forward strand.
ATATTAAGATCTTGCTTAATGTGACTATAATTGTTTTCTCCATGTTCCTATAAAATTAATGCTATATTGAATGAAATAATAACTTTTGAGTCTAATGATATTGAAATAACAGAACCAAATTTGGTGTTCAAACATCTATGAAATGCATGTGCACATATTTTTTTCTTTCAATCTTATCAGTTAACTAAAAATTTCACCAGATGAGAACGAATGCCTTTTTACTTATACTTTTACAGTCATTTCGGCGTCCATATACCTGGTATTTTAAACTGAAAAGTGTTACAAGTAGAAAAGTTTAGTTTATTTTGCTAGGAACAAAAAGCACATTCATTTAAGATCATTATTCTACTCTGATACAAAGGAACAACAACAACATGGTTTTATATTGTATTTGAAATAAATGCTAAAGTTCAAATTATGCATTGCAAAATGTACAAGCTGAAGTACATTGGTAATTAAACATCAGGTTTTTATTATAAAATAAAAATTAAAACAAAGGCTAACATGTAGAGAATCTTAATGGATTTGATAAAATGTTAGGTAAACATAAATTCAAAATTTGCCAGGAAAATTTAGAAAGTCTGACCTTTAGCATTCAAAAGAAAAAAGGTTTAGAGTTTTGTAATATTTTGGTTGTCAACACTAGACAGACTGCTGTTGCAGTTGGAAAAAAGAAAGCTATACTGTTATGTATTTAAGGTAACTCCAGTGTCTTTCGGATCCGGTTCTTTTTTTACACGGCGTGCTAAATTTCCGGTTATAATTTTGGCACACAACAAGTGTTTTAAAATAATCATGGTTTGGTCAAAAAGTGGAAAATTTGTTAAAATATAGCATCTCCGTCGTTTACAGGGATTGGAGAAAGCAAGGGAAGCAGCGAAATGTAAAAAGGTCAATGAGTGTGTAATATAATTGTACGTATTGTGTGCATTCTCCTCCAACAATTACACTGCGTTTATGTAGCTTGACGACCTCATGTGTCCTCCGGGACAAGGAGAGGATAAGTAAGTACTTAATTGTGTAATTAAAACTACATAACACTGATTGATGTTTAATCTACAGATAAATATGTTAAAAACTGGGATAGAAAGTATTTGACAGAAAGGGGGAGGGGGTACTACTGCACTCAACTATATGAGTTTTTTTTTGGCAGTCTTGACCTTAATTTTATATGTATAATACAGTTTCATTAAGTATATCCATTTAAGTGACTGTTAGATTGTGTCTTTTTGGTACATTTCATTTTTTTCCCAAAGTTTGCAAGAAACAACTTGTAAAATGTACATTTTCAATATGGGGGTACACATGTTCAAGAGACTATCACGCAAAAACTAGATGGTCAATTTTGATAAACTATGTTTTTTTGTTAACACAATATGTAACTCTTAATAAATATTCTTTAAAAAATGTATGTAAACTGAATAATTTTATAGAATTTTTAAAAAATATGCAATTTTGTAAGCAAGAATGGAAATGAAAAAAAATGTAAATTCAAGAAAAAATATAGTTACATAAAAAACAGACTTACTGACTGTACAATATAACATAACATATATACATTTTTAAGAAAGAAAGGAAGTAAAAAAAAAAAAAAAAAAAGAGAAAAAAATCTATATACATATATAATGGACCAACTTGCTGTACAGAATACCTGATATGTTTGGAATCTATTTTATCAAATAATTAAACAAGAGACAATGCTTTGTTGTGAAAAGGTCATTGGAGTTTAATGCAAAAATATTGAAAGTGCAAAAATTATTTCATCAAACAACATGTTTTATGGGGTTGTCATCAAAATTGGATTTCAGGTCAATGGAATGGAAAGGGGGACAATCACAAAAAAAAAATGTGAATTATAAAGGCTTGCGAGAACACTTTAAAATTGTAGCATTAAAAATACAAGAGACAGACAACATGTATGTTTATGTAGGATTTTTTTTTTAAAAAAGGCTAAAAGCAGCATTGCTCATGATAGACAGAAAAAATGAGAATGGTAAGTTTTCTAAAATTAATATAATTAGGGTCTCAATGTCAGTTATATGTACATTTAAGTTTAAAAAAATGAAAGGAAAGAAGCATGTCTTTTACTTCATCATAACAAAGACAAGTAATCCCTGAAATGTTGGCACTGTATATATATACACTAGAACACATTTTGGCACAAAAGTCTTTATTCAGAGAGGTTGTAAACAAACAATAAAGAAAGTAAAAATTTCTCTAAACGAAATCATAAGATTTCTCTAACTTAATACATGCTTATAAACACATAAAGAATGACAGTGAAGAATTTGACACAAAATTCTTCTCAAGTTGTAGAAAAATACAATTAAAGCAAAAAATGGCAATAAGAAAAAATACTGATACGCAAGACTTGACAATTAAAAAATATCATATACATGTGTTTGTAAACTTTTTATAAAATACGTTTAAGTCTATTTATAGCACCAAATAGTTAGATTGATGGAATGAGTTTAAATCAAAAAAGAAAATAGTATAACACCATTAAAAGTGAGAAAACAAACATAACTTTCATACTTTTTTTTTTTGATTAAACATTAAGAAATAGTTTGGTGTAATTTCAAAATCTCATGATTCTTGGGAGCATTCTGTCCATGGCTGACATATTTACATTTAGTCCTCTTTTTCCATCTTGACAATCATATGGATAGTAGTGTCTTTGAGTTTAAACACACATTTCATCGGAATTCTGTTCTGGAGTTCGTGTTCGATTTCTTCTTGTTGGCAAATCAGAGCATCAGCTACCATCTGCAGTGGTGCCTCCAGTTCTTGAAATTCATCTCCAATGCACAACAAAATCGACACAGTTAGTTCTTTCATTTCAAATCCAATGGCGGATCCGCATACTTCCGTCATTGGGACCTCACATTCCTGCAACCAGATAACCGAGTTATTGAAATTTACTTTTTTTAAATTATGAAAATACAACATAAACAAAATTTAGTTTTCAATAGCAAATTCAATTTGTTTCCATCTGGAAAAAAAGTAATAGAGATTGAATTATCAAGATTTTCTAACATTCTTAGGATGAAAAATTATTTCAAATAATTTACCTTCAAATCAGTCTTTGAGGTTGATGATATTGAGATTTCATTATTAAATGCAGTCACAACCACATTTGTCATCTGGAGAAACTTTCCAATAAAGGAAGGTTCAGTCAAATCCCTCCAGAAGGAGACTTTAATGGTGTCTGTGTTATCTTTCATGCTTACAGTCTTGACAGTTACATCCTGTCCACGTACTTTGACAGTTTTTGCCATGTCCTCCTACAAGTATTCAAATCAATAACTTAAATATATGAAAGAAAACATCATTCAATATTCTTAACATTTTCAAATTTGTCATCATTTTGCAAACACATATAAAAGAGAAAAGTGAAGCAAATACTTGCACTAATGCATGCATTGTTTTTCAGTCAAACTGCAATTTTGATCTTAAGTATTCCTTATTACTAATTAGCATTTTTTTCTGAATTACAATGTACATGTACTAAAATCTATAAAATTAAATCAGTCAGAAACTTTTTATCTTCAATTTCTCAGAACTATACCAATTTGCATATGTACAGTGAATTAGAAAGCAACACATATTTAATATTTGATTAACACTATTTTTTAAATTGATGAATAATACATAATCATGCAAACAACGAGCATAAATATATAACTGTAGTATATTTAAATATAATTAATCTTACCGAAATGATTCTCCCCTTAACAGAGACTAGCGTTTTGACAGGGGATCTCTTTACATCTCTGAGGGCAAGAGTTGCTGCAGGGGGTGGGTTGGCGATGGCTGCCCCCTTCTCCATAAGATGTTCTGGCACATCCATATGCGCCGTTTTCAAGACTTTTGTGGATTTGGTTATAACAACTGTTGTTTCATTTTCATTCTTGAATATGTAATTCATTAGAATGATCATGGCCGATGCTTGCAAGTTGATTAGTTTCGAAGAGTCATAAACCATTCCCTTGATGGCATCAGTGGTGTCGGCCAATCCGACCACTGTGTATTCCTTTTTCTCTCCATCCGTTACATACTTCTGAGTACTACCAATGGCACACACTTTGAGTTTTAGAGGAAGCGAGTAGGGTTTTGCTCCTTTGTTTCCCTTTAATTTTGTTACCGTCAACATCTGAAATTGTATAAAGAATATCAATTTTTAATTAAAAACAATTAACACAAATTGATGCAAATAAAACTTGTTTTATCTACTTATGATAGGATTTTTGTACATTCTAAGATGTTGTTCAAATACGCTTGAAAGGACATTCTTTAACACCATAAAATTCACTTTAGGTGGAATGTGCATGAAAATTAACTTAACTGATTTTCCATTGCACAATATTGCATCAGTCAAGAAGACTTGGATATTATTAATCATTTCTCTTCTGCAATTAAGAATTTCAAGTTGGTCTTTAACATAGAGAGCAAGGTCATATGAGGATCTTTGTTCACTGTTGCATGGATAATCAAATCTGTACAAAGTATACCCTGGTAGTGAAAAACTTTCATTCCTATCTGATTCTACGAGACGGGTTTCTGATAAAGCTAAAACATCAGAAGAAAGGAGATTGAAATCTTTTTTCAAATCACATATGTTTTTATGAAGTGATCTTATATTGAAAAAGGAAAACACAGTAGTTTCTGCATTTCTTTCTACCAAGTTTTGCACACAACATTTTATCTTAGCTTGTTCTCGAAGTCTGGTCATTTCTTCCAAAACACAAGAGGACAGTTTTATTTTATTTTCATTTAGTTGGATAATGTGCAAGTTTTCAATATGAGTCACCCTACTTAATCCAACATAATGCATGTGATCATTTTTTCTGGTACCAAAATGCACAAAAGCAGCTTTAAGAGTTGATCCTTGAGCTTTGTGAATTGTTTTTGCTGCACCTAATCGAAGTGGAAATTGTCTTCTTTTTATTTGATAAGTGCCATAGTATTGAATTTTGAATAACCTTGTAATTTCCAAAATTGGAGTCCAATTTTTCTCTATGCCACTTTTATACAATCTTTTAAACTGTGTTCGGATCTCTCTACCAATCTTTTCATCATCAAATTGAACCCAAATTATGCTACATCTAGTTGATCCTTCAACACGGTAGTCAAATTGTTTAATGACACAGGATGCTGCATTTGTGATTCCATCTTGAACATTTACATTGCTCGTTATTTCTGCAGCAATTCCTATGACCAAGAACAATTCTGCAGACAAGCCCATAGTCTTAGCATAATCATCTGGAATTCTAGACAAGACGTTTGCTTTCACATTTTCATCACATGAACTTATGACCCAATCAATAGCTTTAATGCACACTTTTTCAGAATTATCAGCTTTATTGTAAATGTCATAATTGTACTGTGTGACTTCGTTTCTTGTAGTAAACAAGTGCGGTACATTTGAAATCTCTTGACATTCTTCCTTCACACAAGTTTTTAATAAACTCATATCTTCTTCAGTTTGATTTCCTTCTCGTATTCTATTCAGAAGTTCTGCAAAAATTTTGTCATCTCTTTGACGCATGATAACAGTTAATTCAAACAGCTTGAAGTTGTCTCTCCATAAATTTGCAGCAAGTGGTCCATACCCTTTGTTTGATTGAGTAAATATCCAGTTGTCCATAACAGGTCTTAACTGAAATAGATCACCAACAGTAACAATACTTGTTCCACCAAATGGTAAAGTACAACCTTTTATTTCTTGAAGTCTAAGATTGATGAAATTGAACATATTGTGCCCAACCATTGAAATTTCATCAATGAAAATTACTTTTAGAGATATAAACTTTGTTCGTAAAGTATTTAACTGTTGCATGTCTAAAGGTTTATATGCAAATCCTTTACCAACTGGAATGCAGAAAGCAGAGTGAAGTGTTGTTCCATTGATGTTATGGGCAGCTTTTCCTGTTGGTGCACAAAGCATAACATGTAAATTGTCTGGATTCTCATGAATATGATGAGAATAAAATTTCAACAAAGCCTGATAAATAGCTCTTGTGAGAACACTTTTCACAACACCTGCCCCTCCAGATAAGAAAGCATATAAGGGTTCTGTTTTTGTCTTTAGCCAGTGTAATACATGGTTAAAAAACTCTTTCTGTTGTTCATTTAGACCCCTTATTATTTCTCTATATGCAAAATCATTCATTTCACCCAATTGTGTGATTTCCTCTTCATCAATTTGTTTTCTCTGAACTCCAAATTCTAATCCTTCATCATACAACGGTGCCTGTTTTCCTGGGTCAAAACAGCCCCATTGTTCTGAAAGAGTTGTTTTCCTTTTCCCTGTCTAGTTCTTTTTCATGTTCATTATTAGGTGCAACAAAATCTACACACAAGTCTTCTGCATCAATACCATAAAGAGCCCTTTTCACATCAGCCACAATTTGTCCCCCATGTTGATATTTTTCAAGTTTTTTATCTATGTCTCCTTTACACGCTATGTACCTTTCTTCAAAGCATTGCGATACATTCACCAAATCTTTTTCTTCATTTCGCCAAGGTGAAAACAGCATCAATAATTCTTGGTAGTGCTTTTCTGAGTCTGTCTCCCTATCAAAGTTAACCCACCTTAAAGCTGAACACCGCTCGTAAATAGGCACTGTCCGCCATATTTCTCTTTAATCACTGCTCTCTCTACAACCCTTATATAAGGGGCAGACCTCTAAACAGTGAAAGTACTTCACTGTAGAGGTCTTACCTGTGTAGACGTAAAACGTGCCTCGCCGTGTTACTCGGTCGCGATAAAATTACAAATTTTACGCACTATTTTTCAAGCCAGGAGAATACTAACATCAAATAAATTGGTAAATGCATCATTTGCAAACAGAATATGCACATAGAATAAGATATAAATGCATAAAATCCAAAGACCACGAAGGGAATACTACATGTCGGCCACGAGTTTCAGGTGTGCAATCGGGTGTAACGAAATCGAAGGGTTTATATACCAGCTACCTGTGTGCCGGTGCCTATTTACGAGCGGTGTTCAGCTTTAATATTTGAGGTTTGCTTCTTTTAATAATTTCTGTTCCATTTCTAAATAAATAACTTTGAGCAAATTCACACGAATCTTTTGAAATGGTGATTGCATCATCTGAACAAATATCTTCTGCTACATTTTCAGGCCAGTAGTTGTAGTGTATCTCTCACTCTCTTTTTTATACTTTACTTGAAACCATGCTACAAAGTCTGCAAGACAAATACCTTCTAAAACTTTAGGTCTTTGTTGGTACAATTTTACGATGTTACCAGACTCAACATCAGTACTATCATCTTTCAGCTCTTCTAATGCATGCATTGGTTTCAATAACACAACACGATCCTCAATAGGAGTTGTATTAATGAAAGTGACTGATCTTGATGTATGACGTAATGGTATTTGAAGGACTAGGTATGCTGCCTCTTGAGCTCCAATTTCAACATGCGACAGGAATTTGTTGCCTATACGTCTAACCTGCTGACGAATATTTGAATCATTTTGTCTAGCCTCTTCACAAGCTTGACGCAACAAATTTGACATTCCTCTTTGACCTTTTGAAACGTATGACACTATGTATGTACCACAGGCATATCCATCTGTAATAAACTGAATATCTAAATTTGCTTGCCAGCTTTTCAAGAGTTCACTGTTGAATGCATTTATTCTAACCTCATTTGGATTTCTTTTTAGAAAAATTTTCTCTTGATTAAGAGTAGACCTCAAAGCATGGATGTATCTATCTAAACTAATTCGCAACTCTGACAAAATACTCTCAAATGACAGTGCAGCCTGTTTTTTTTTTGAAACTAGAAAAATTGAGAAATTCTACAACTTTCTGGTAGTCTGTTGTTGCTTGAGTGTAATGTTCATCATCCTCCTCTAAAGGTGATAAAACAACAGTGTTAGGCATTGGTGGTATTGGAAAATTGAATCTGCAAATAGGTTTGTTTTTCTTCATGCAAGTCCTTGCATGGCGGTGAGTTTGATAATTTATCAGGTGAGGATCTGCACTTTGTGCATTGCAAGTTATGTACTTGTCAACAAATTCTGCAACTTCTTTATATGTGTTCTTTTGAACTGTAGGTGCATCTTTTATCCACACCCACATATGAACATGAGGTGATCCTCGTTGCTGAAATTCAATCCTATAAAAATAGTCCTCAATAATACCAATAGGATGTGTTTTGTGACATAAAACCTCAGCAAAAAATTTTTGAAATCTAAAATCGAAGTATCTTGCACATGTGACTGAGTCAGATTTAATTAATTTACTTTTCTGTTCCCAACTCATGTTACTTATTTCCTCATCTGTGTAAGACACATTTTCAACTAACTGACCCAAAGTTTTCAAAAGGGGAATCCATTTAGTTTCTGCTGCAGAAAAGGAACAAAACCATGTGGGTATTCCAAGTTGGCGAATCATGGCAAAAATATCTTTCTTTGCTTTTTCCCAATAGGGTGGTGAGCCACGCAAAGATCGAAGGACATGAAATCCTTCATTCAAACGAACTATTGAATCTGCTGTTTGTGAGTCAAGTATTTGAGCAGCTGTATATTTCTTCCCTTGAAGTTTACATTTTCTCATTGCAAGCATCACTTTGTCTTGAATTTGTTTAAGATGTAGTTTCTTCAGTTTAAAAAACAAATTAGGAATACATTTTGCACACCGTCTATCCACATTTCTCAATTCCCATTTGCAAATACTACTGTAATGCACTGGAACTCTTCTGGAATTATTATCTGCTCTTGCTTCACCACAATATATAACAGGAAATGCTAAAAATTCTGCATTTTTGTCCTGAAATATACTTAATGGGCTATTACATTCACCAGGTGCATTACTTAAAACCTGATTAAATCCTCTGAAGTCTATACTTTGCATTACCGTGTCCATATTGCCTGTTGGTCGGTCATCAACATTCACTTCTTCGGTCCAGTTATCTTCAATACTGTCCCTTGCATCAGTGCTACAAATTTCTTCATTGTCATCTTCTGTATCGGAACACTGCAATTCCCAGTCTTTGTTCAGTTCAATTCCTTCTGCTTTAAATAAACTACTATTTTGTAATAACCACTTCGTTGCATTTAATACTTTATTAGGACGTACATTTTCAAATGATATTGAATGTTTAAACATCAAATTTCGCTTGAACTTCAAAGGTATTGTTTCATCTTCACTTTGAAGCCTTGGGAGTTTCTGAATGGTGGTGGCAACATCAGCAGGAACATTTACAACATTGCCAGTTATGCTTAACTGTCCTCCTCGTGGTTTTTCTCTCAACTGCATAAAGGGTATTCTCGGAGCAACAAGTCGTTCTTCTAATGGAGTCAAGTCCAACTCAGGTGGTCTCTTAGAAAAACAAAATTCATTCATTAAAGAACATGGTTGAACTTTCCCTTCTTTCAAATATTTATGACAAGTGTTGCAAATTATATCACATTTCTGAATGTCATATTGACAGAGAACATGCTCAGGTATTCCAGTTGCTTTTCTAACTGAATGTTTGAACCAAGTTTGAGAACAGGTTTTACAAACACAACTTGGACCAGTATTCACAGAGGCATGAAATTTGCTTATCATTTTGTCATAACTGCAATTATTTGGTAAACCACAAATATCTGAGATGTTATCAAATAATGACGTTACATTGGGGTTCATCACTTGTGAGGTTACATGTTTCACACATTTCAGCATCCAAATTCAACAATTTCTCTCTTTTGCTATTTTTTCCTTGCTTTATTATAACCCCGTACAGCTCAAAGGGCGAGCTTCCATTGATCTGGTATACCCTTTTCAATAGCTTTTGAAAATTTGAAAATCCACATACTGTCAATAAAACAGCACTACAGTCTGGATTAGCATTACCTTCACTATCGCGTGCATGAGGATCAAACAGATAAAACTTTAAATTCATTGTAAATATGGCAACTGAACTGCCTTTGCATGTGAAAATTGCACCACCTCCCATCTGTTGATTTGCAAAACAGAGATTCAAGGCAGAAGCAAGTGAAAGGAAAGGACCATTGTCTTGAAAACCATCCATCATATCTCCAGAATAAACATTTATCATTGATACATGTGCTATTTTTTCCTGGAGGAGAAAATTATTAGGCAAATCTTGTGGATGGAGATATGAATGATTACATGAAATTCTGATATGTCTGTACATTAAGTCACCCTTTTGAAGCACAAAATAAGTCACCCTTTTGAAGCACAAAATGAGTATCTTCTGAAGTCCACACTTCTAATGATTTGTTATTTATCTCTTTATGAACAATGCAAAGAAGTGAATTGGCTACACATTGCCTACCTCTGCTCTCCTCAGAAAAACAATTTGATCCTTGATGAAAGTTAGCAGTTACACAATTCTCTATTATTATCTCACTTTTTCTCCTTCTTTTTTTTTATATATGTTGTTCTCGGTTGTTTTTTCTCTTTAAATTTTCCATCTTGATCTGAGAAATTGCTTTATAAACCTAGCGACACGTTATTTATCATTTCATTGACAACGACACTTTATTTATCATTTCAGTGAAAAAATTATTAATTGCAATATTGTTGCCATGTTTTGAGTTTTTCCTCCATCATGTAAACAGGTTGCCATTAAATTTAAACAAACTTAAAAATGACATTCCCTAATGATTTAACGAGTAAAACAATGCAGTAATAGACAACTACAAAACTCTCATAATAAAATTACTCTTTAAAAAGTGATGCCATTTGATTCCATAAAATCATCATTGATTGTCTCAACTTCTGTATTTAATTAATGTATAATTCTTAGCAAATCATACAATATGTCAACTCTTGTTTCCACTGAATTGTTCAACTCTTGCATAGATGTTCGGTATACTATGCATTTTCTACTCAACACTTGTTCATTCATCTCCTGAATTTGTTCATATCTTGTTTCCACTGAATTGTTCAACTCTTGCATAGATGTTCGGTATACAATGCGTTTCCTACTCAACACTTGTTCATTCATCTCCTGAATTTGTTCATATCTTAGAATATATTTTGACACATTTCTTGGTTTTTTTTTTAAATCTTGCAATATATCAAATCATAAATGTTGATTTCTTTTCAAATCATACAATATGTCACCTCTTGCTTCCACTGAATTGCTCAACTCTTGCATAGATATTCAGTTTACAATGTTTTCTATTCAACTCTTGTTAATTCATCTCTTGAAATACATTCTTGACACATTTCTTGATTTTTTTTTTAATTTTGCAATATCCAAAGTCTCTGAATTCTATTACTAAAATTTCACTACTTGAATTTTGCAATATCCAAAGTCTCTGAATTCGATTACTAAAATTTCACTACATCTCTGAAAATCAAGGGGAAAAACTCAACCCAGTTATGGATGTCGATATGTACGTTTAAAAACTTCTAAACAACAAAATATCGTAGGTGTCCAAATCTCGGAAGTATTACATACAATTTATGCAAAACAATACATGGTACTTATTCTTATTTAGAATAATAAGTATTCTACAATTCAAAACTCTACATATCAAATAACTATATTGACTTCACTGAACGCGTCTCAAATCAAATATGTCGATACGGTAGCTAGTTAACATCAGTTTCATTCAGCCTTCATATATTTCATTCTTTTCATATTGGAATTAAAGCTAAATATACCTTGGAAGGGCTTGGATGATATGTGGAAGGGCTCAATGCTGAAAACTTCGGTTGTATTCCTCGGCTGTAAATCTGTGATGGCGTGGGTTCTGTTTTGTCAACAACTCGGCGTGGCGCGCACGAATATTTAAAAGTAGAACGAATATCAGCAATGCTGTTCTACATTATCTAAACATAGACACTTTTCACTTCTCTGTATTTGTTGCTTTTAAATTCCCTACAAAAATATTTAATTCAAGTAAATATCGCTATTTTTGCTTATCCAACAATAATGGACTATTTTGTTTGTGGGAGTTATTCGTCTAATTAGCATATTTTCCAGACAGAAGCGCGGGAAACGACATGTCTTACCAGAATCCACTACGGTAAACTTAGCCTGGTTCCCGAGGCCTTCCGATTGTGCAAGCACAGTCGGAAGGCCTCGGGAACCAGGCTACGGTAAACTGTAAACAAATACTCGATCGTGCATCATCATCTTGATATCGGACGAATACTTTTATTGGATATACTGTCTAATAATAATTGAGTTCATGGATTGACTAATGAAATCATTACATTTAAAAACATTTTCAATTAGTAAAAAGTATCTTTTTATAATGGCAATTTTCACATTTCCTCGCGGACTCATGTTTTATAGCGAATGGATAAAAGTAAACAAATTAAAACTCAATCATTTACTACCTTTTCTGAATTAGTACGATAGGAAGTTCTCATATCAGTTTTAAAAAGAATTAGATATTCTTTCATTATCTAGAAACAGATGTATGTAAACTTCAACTAATGAAATATATTAAACCAAAATGAAAATAGCAGTAAATCGGCGGAAAAACATTTGGAATTGAACTCTGACTAAACGAGGTTGACTACGTCACCTCGTAAAAATCAAACCTTTACCAGGTTCTACTTCGATCCCCACTTAATTTATAGACAGGGATCCGAAATTTTTCCCAATTATTTTAAATTTCATTCGGAATGGGGAGATTAATGATGCTATGCTCCCGGATGACCTTGCCATTCTCAACTGTCTGATTTATGAGTGCAAGTTCTTTAGACTTCAAGACTTACGTAGTAGTGTTTCAAACAAATTGGCTCGATTGTGTAATCCATGCCGTTGTGGGAACAAAAACTTGTGACTTTTGTGGTTGTGAAACTTATTCTCCGGGATTTATAATTCATTTTGATTGAAAAATGAACTCTTATGTTTTCTTTAAAAATATGAGTTGGTGATTAATTAATTAATTATTAAGAAACTAATAATGGAAATTCTTAAAAATCAAAAATTTATTTAGATGATATGAACATAAGAGTTCAGAAATGTTTGTAAATATGTTTGCATGTTTTTGTTTTTATATTTCTTTGTATTAATTCAACCATCTGTTTTGTAGGTTACGTTGTGATATATTTAGGGACTAAATAGTTTTAAGAAGGAGGTAATGTTATACAGTCATGTATAACTTTAATTATGTCTTTTAAGTTTTGGTATTAAGCTGTAATTTATAAAAGACGCTTTCCCTAATTAATTGTGAACTTTTGGCCTTAGAGTTACAATCTGTGGTCAGTAAGGGGGGTTTGGCTAGTCGGGGAAGATGAGGACACCTAGTGTGTTAATAGCCTTTTGATTACAGCACCAGCGTTTAAAAACCGTTACAGCGACAATTAGCTTCGCAGTTCTTCTAAGATCCTGAGGATGTCAGAGGCACAATTAAGAGCCGACCGTGAATTGGTAAATTTTATAATTGGTTAATTGGTTAATTTTAACGGATGATTTTATGGTTACTAATTGGATTAGTTTTATTGGTAAATTTGGGTGGATTATCTACGGTGCTCTTACGGAATTCTTGAAACTTACTTTTATTAATTAGGAATTAGTTTATTACTACTGGTGATGTTTTTACACCGAGTAACAGGTGTTATCTTACGGATATAGAAAGCTATTAGTGGCGTTGATTCACCATAGTTTTAGGACAACGGGAGTGCTGGTGATAAAGAATTGTTGGCGTCGATTCACCACAATCTGTTCGCCAGAGTTAATTATTTAAATCTTTACCAGTAGTTTCCTAAAAATACTTGGGGTTAATAACTAGTTTAACGGGTGTTTGAATTTTTTCATTTTGTTTCATGGTTTAGTCAATAATCCCACATTCTCCTTCACCACCAAGTCACGTGGGTATCACGTGAGATTTGCAAGCCTACTCCCAGATCAGTTGCGCGTTTATTCCCAGATTAAGTAGAAGTGATTTTTTTTTAAAGAACGATTATTTTCAATATTTGGATATTTAACAATGTCGTTGTTGGAAAAGTTATCTGATGAGTTTGGACTTTGTTTTAAGGACAATTCGGATGTCAGTTTAATTCAAGAGACTTGTTTGCCAAATAATAATTATGAGAATTCTCCTACAAATGAACAGCCAACTGTTTTGGAGATTCTTTTTCTTCTCCTGCAATAAAGCAGCAAAGCTGCACAGGAGAATCTTCATCTGCCTGTCTACGAGATTCTTTCGAAGAACGCCTCGTAGAAAATTTGCTTTCCGCACAATCAAAGCAATTTCATGAATTACAAAAGTTTGTAATGGCGGAAATAAGCGCTACTAATGAGCGTTTAGACGATCTTTTTGATGATGAGACCGAAGGACAACCACCGAAGAAAAAATTAAAAGAATCTACAGAATCTTCTGGTTTGTCTATAACTACGGGAAAAAGTCCTGATGCAGCAGATGATTCAATTCTGGAGAAACTGTCAAAACAATTTGATGGAAAGGATAAGTACGGCTAACCAGTGAAAGAGGAACTGGCAAAAAATCTTAAAAGGAATGATTTCTGGAGAAAACTGTAAGGCAGATGAAGAGAAAAAGCGTGAGGATTATTTTGAGAAGTTCAAAATTCCTCAAAATTGCGAATCATTGTCGGTTCCAAAAGTGAACAAAGAAATATGGCGTTCGTTACCGGCCGCTGCGAGAAATTCAGATCTTGACATTCAAAAGCCGCAAAAGCTTATCGCACATGCCATTGTTCCAATAATCAGAGTGGTTGACACCCTCATTAGGATGGATCCACAGGGAGATAAAGATGGAACGAAGTAGACCGTTAATCGGCTCATGGAGGCCATATATATGATGGCAATGGCTAATAACGAAATAAATCACGTTCGAAGAAACAGCATCAAACCAAGTTTGAATGCTGATTATTGATCTTTGTGCTCATCACAAAATGCCGTCACCGGGAATTTATTTGGTGACAACATTACGGATCAACTGAAAAACAATCCAAGAATCAAACAAAGTGGGCAAGAAATTAAGTGATGACCGCCCAAAGTCTGGCCATTTTTCTGGTAACCGGAGGCCTTTTTTAAGCTCAAGAAATTCCTGGATAAATTGATCCAGGAAAAGAGGGGGGAGGGGGGGGGGGAGAATGTCCGCGGAACCTTCCGGCCCTACCGAAGGAACCTGAACCAAAACAATCGACGTCAGTAATTCAGGTTAGTGAAAAATATCCAGCAGTCACTAGTGACCTGTTAATTGCTGGCAGACTACAACATTTCTTATCAAATTGTAAAGAAAAAACAAATGACAAAGTCATTCTAGATATTGTGTCTGGATATAAATTAGAGTTTACACCTGTTCCTTCTCAAAATTGTGTAAGAAAAACTTTTGTGAATAGTACACAAGCAGAAATCCAGATCCAAAATATGGGTAGATGTCGTTCAAATGCATTCAAAAAATACATTCGCATTCCTACACTTAATTTGTGAGTCCTCACCCTGCTCTCTTATTGAAATGTAAACCCTTTTAATGTTAAGTAATGTCATGCAAACAGGGGTTGCATGCCAATTTTTAATTTGTATTTTCTTTTTACTCAAGTGCATTCTTGTTACCCTCCAGTCAGGGGCTGGAAGGTGATTAATAGGCTAAACAGTCAGGGGCTGTAAGTCGAGTAGTTGTCATGTTAGGACTAGCTATTGTTATAATTGTACATACCATTGTATTTGGGTGCTAAGCAATAATGGAGGCATTTAAAGTGTGTTACAGTCGCATGTCTCACTATATTTCTTCAATTTGTCTGATGGGTTTTGTTGGATGGGGCGGGGCGTTAACAAGCTAGCCAATATTTGCGCTACCATTGACTCAGCAAATTTTGATTATCTTGTAAAGGTGGCGATGTAACGCCCCATAACATATTTTGCATTATGTAATGTTATTGTTTTTTCTAGTCCCATTAATGTACTAGTCCAAGTATTTTTTTACTTTTTTACTTGAACATATACATTTCCATGTTGTACATAATTTATTTAGCAGATGCAGAATATGTTCATGCAATCTTGTATTTTTTAGTAGGACTGTTAGCCTAGCTGCATGCTTTTTGATTGAGCATACTGTGTATTTCATGCAACAGGCTATTGTGTGTATTTTATTTGTTTATTGTCATTTATATTCAATAAATGACCTATTTTATCTTTATGGAGGAGTTGTTCTATTTTTAATTATGAGGGTAGGCAGACAGACATAAATACAATTTGACAGGTAGCGCATTCCCAAATCTAGCGTCCCTTAGATGTAAAGACGACAATGAAAAGCATTTCCACCATGTTTTATGTCACGAAGGGACATTTGTAGAACCTGAAAACAGTTAAAAAAAATAAAGAAGAGTTTATTATGCTGTCATTAACTCAGTTCGTAAGTCTTAAAACTATTGAATTTAATGTTATTATGCTGTCATTAACTCAGTTCGTAAGTCTTAAAACTATTGAATTTAATGTTTTTTTTAATCTAACCAGGATCCGACACATTTTAAGCAAACATTTTTCCATTCATTTTTCTGTGTTCATATCCACCAGTACTAATAGTCATAAAATCTGTGAGATATTCCTTGTGAGAGAAATTGTTCTAAATACAAAAACTGAACGATCTACCATAGACTGATTAATGACCTAGGGTAAATCAGAGAATGCAGTCACTGAATTGTTAAAGGATACCTTACGAATTTTACTTTTTCTGTTATGCTATTTCTTATAACGCATACCTACAAAGCTTCATTTTATCATAACGTCATAAAAGAACAATGGCAACGCTCATCTACCGTACAGCAAAACATTCGTTTAAAAAATAAAAATTTCCATAAATAATCTAAATAATTTTATTTGTTTTTTGTTTATTGTGTTCTAATTTTAAAAATAATATCGAAAAAATTCATTAAATTAAAATTATATGTTATATACCTATTTACTGGCTATGAGGACGATAGCAAGTTTATTGTCCCCCAAGATAGCAACTATTTCACGAGGCGAAGCTTAAGGGGGGCAAAAAAATTTGCTATCGTCCGAATAGTCAGTAAATAGATATTTTATTATACCGAAGAGAAAACTTTATTTGTCAGCGATGCAGAATTTCTTGATGATAAACAAATTAGAGTTATCGGACTTTGAATTTAATGCAGCGATCGGATAACGTCAGAGGTGTTTCGAGTTTAAAAAGGAGGGAACTCGAATGCCGCCGGTGAATAGTTTGGAGGACTATTCACCATGGGCAGATAGCACGGAAACTATTTCACGGTTAGATAGAATAGCATGTTTATTCATTGTAATTTTTCATAGAAAATATTCACAGATGTATAATAATACACTGTATTTTATTAGAATGCGCAAAAAAAAAACGTGCGCAATGAAAACTAAAGTCGGTCTCCGAAAATCATATGATGAACAAACATCGTATATACCTTACAAGTATATATACAATATATCTACTGTTTATATTTTTAAGGGGATCAACCGAAGAGCCGACGAAAATATTAAAAACATACCGAGAGGAATTTCTGATGAAGAAGAAAATTACATCTAATCGAGATTGACGAAACCATCGAAGGTGAAACGTCAACAATTTTTGTCGGACGGGACACCTTAAGGTATGACGAAATCTCCGAGATAAAGTCAGTTAACAACATTCGACACCCACTTGAAGTGCAGTTCTACTGAAAGCAAAGAAGATTTTGGCGGCCCGAGGAAAGAATTTTTCCGACTTGCACTAAACCACATAAGAACCTCATTTTTGGTTCAAGGAGTACCAGTTAAAATCCTCTGAAGCAGTGCATTGAAAGAAGACTAAAGTTATTACACCGCTGGAATAATTGTAGGTAATGAAATGAGAACCTGCATGTAAATAAAACCAAATGTATACCAGTTAAATAGTAACTCCTTCGATGATGTAAAGTTTATCGTATATGATCAGTGAAATATTAATTGCAATTTGTACAAGTATTAACCGTCCATCACAAAAATTATTATATTTTGTTTAAATAATCTAAATAAAAAAAATTAATACATAATTTCAGGTCTCAGTGCACTACAGAATGGCACTTAAAGGGAAAGGTCAGGTATAACACATCTGTAGTGAAATAGATAAACAAAAGTTTGTTTAAAACATCCACCATATACTTTATCTTATGATCTCATCTTAAGCCATAAAACTTGGTTTAATTATCTGGTCAGTGTTAAGTTTCCTGCAAGCGCATGGAGGCTGCCATGATAGCATCTCTGTGACGTCAGCATACCACTTCGATAAACTGACCCACTTATTGTATAACATAACTCTGCAAGAATGGCGCAAGAAAATATATTTGGGATAAACCTCATGCATTTAAACCTGAATCTACTGAAGAAGTTGAAAATCTCCCTGCCGATAATAAATCATATAATGATAATATGTTGAGTTGTACACTTCGTTTTACTGTTTTATTTTATAAGGGTTATTCTTGGTCCAAACCAAAGTCCAACACAGTAGCCTAACTGCAACAGATACACTCAGGCCGCTGTTGAAAAACTTCTGCAGATCTATCAAAGTAATAGAATAAGGAAGGGGGGACAGGTTCTCGCAAAATGGTCACTCATCCTGGATGCATATCATACCATCTAAGAAACAGTTTACCCCATTGAGCCTTAAGACATTACTCTGGTTTATGTGAAATATCGTGTGACACTAGTCCACGTGTACCTTGTTTTAAGAAATCAAAATAAAGGTTATTTATATTTCTATTGAATAATATTCACCCCGAGTATAGGCCTTACCTGGCCACACTTCGAGTCTTTCGTGTAAAAGGCCACGTGTACGTGTGGGTCATGTATTACAAAACTATTTACTGGGATGCAATACTTTTTCTTAATTAAAAAAACAATTCTTAAAATTCGGGTGTTCGTGAAAACTTCCTTTTGTATATGGTAGAATGCCAAGTTTATCCCAGTCTAGCTCAGAAAATGAAAATGTCGATAAGGATATTGTTCAGTTATTTGTGTCGGATTCTGAGGTTATAACGAAAATGCCGACCGACAAAACACGAGAAGCCTGGCTTCTATTTCAACAAACGGGAAGGCTAACAAAAGGGGAAATGCCCAGCAGAAAAAAACCACAAAACTAAAGAAAAAACAACGGTACTTAAATCCTTCCCAATCATTCCAGTTGCTGAATTAATTTGTTAAAAGAACAGAAGACATGGATAGTAATCAATTCAAGCACTTCCGGTGAGAACCCACAACGAGTAATTGAATGTTTTCCGAAATCGGATTCCAATCATGCCGAACAAAATAACGAAACAGACTTGTTCTCAATTGATTATCATCCAGATGTAGTCGATGTACCCAAAAAGCCGATATTTCAAAATATTTAGATGAAATAAAAATTCCAGGAAATTGCAAAAAATCTTGTTCCAACACTTATAAATACTGAAATCTGGAATAATTTATTTCCTAGTGTACGGCAGAGAAAAACATTGCAAGATGCGCAAAGAATTCCGCTGTTCTACATTGTCCCAGTGATTTCACTTGTCGAAATGTTTAAGACAAACAAATTCTAAATTCTTGAGTGTGACAAGCTTAAGACTTGGAAAAATGTACAAGATAAAAATTACCTCAAACAAACATCTGAATATGATTTGAAATATCACACATTTGATAAATCAGCAGAGGATGCTCACTCCTCCTAGGCAGCTGATCCTACCTCCAATGTAATGGATATCAGTGTTTGCTCAAGGTTTGTATTTTGAACATTACAAACAAACCAAATCATCAACTTTTCGTTTTTTCCCTATTAAGACATTTTCCCAACTTTGACATATACCTCGATTAAGACATGCCCAATTGTGAGAAGGAGCACATGGCGGGTGCGACCGGTCAGCAGAAAATGCTCACTCCTCCTAGGCACCTGATCCTACCTCTCTCTTTTTGGAGGTCCGAGTTCCTCTTCTTTGAATTTGTATTTCGTTTTATGTATATTTGAGGTTATTGTCATTTTTTCATAAATTGGTTTGGAAATTTAAAAAAAATAAATGACATTTTCGGTCATAAAAAGTACACACAAACATTGATTGGAGACTGCTCCATAAAACAGCGGAAGCCTGAATATCATGAACAAGAACATCACATCATAATGAACAAGAGCATTAAATAATTAGGTTTGCTCGAGGTTTGTATTTTGAATATCGCAAAAAACCAAATCAACAACGTTTCGTGTTTTCTCTATTATGACATGTTTCCCGATTTTGACATTTAGTTCGATTACGACATGCCCAATTGTGAGAAGGAGCACACGGCGGGTGCGACCGGTCAGCAGAGGATGCTCACTCCTCCTAGGCACCTGATCTTAACTTTATCGGTTTGGAGGTCCGTGTTGCTCTGCTTTGATTTTGTATTTCGTTTTATGGATTTTTGAGATGGTTGACGGTTTGTTATTGTCAGTTTTTCATCATCATGAACAAGATATTTGAAGTCACAGACACTTCATGGATAGTTCTCTTGACATTGATCCAGAATATTCTAATAGCCAATGTTGCACAGTTAGTAAATCTGCACACGAGGTAACAAGTTCTATTCTTTTATGAACATTCCTGTTAATTTTATGAATAAAATTTATAAACCCCCACCACCAAAATGTAATAGCCAACAATTTAAAGTTTGCAGTCTTTATCTAACATGCATTTATATACCTTTTTTAAAGTTAAAAAATCATCAAAGTTTGTTTTTTTGTGTATTGTTTTTAATATTGCATGACCATTTTTGTTTAGATGTAGAACAGCACATGAATGAAGCATACAATCTCAAAGGTTTTACAAACATTAATTGCTTTGGATCCTTAACAGCACACTTACCCAGCGGCTCCAGCTTATATATTTAACATAGGACTAGGACATATATATTTGAACAAGTCTTTTGATCAGAAGAGGAAATAAAATATAAACAGTTTATAGAAAACCACATTTGGTCAGTATCTATAGAGTAGAATATAAATTCAGTTCCTTAAATGGAAACACTATTTTAACTTAATTAAAATCGCGTCTTATTGCACACAAATGTTCTAGCTTTGCTTGGAAATTTAAGTTACTGATATATCTAAGGGCAAAGACAACAAGCTGAGTGTTCTAACTACGTATCTTTTAATGGAAAAAAAGATAAACATTGCACGATAACAATTGACATCGGACAGTTGATAAAACCATAGAAAAACTGGCATGTGTGAAATACAACTGTAAATGTGAATCTGGTCATGTGCATTTTGTCATATTCATATTGTAAAAAAAATAAAACAGCTACTTGTCCATGTGTCACTGACCAGAATAAAAATGAAAGGTCTTCAAATACTGATATATATCTGAAACACTTATGTTTAAAATTGCATTAATTGTATCTTTTTATAAAAATAATGATCATTTTGATTGATTATTTTTTGGAGGTCCCTTTCACCTCAAAGGCATATTAAGAGCCTAGAAAAACAAGGCAGAACATCACAAAAAGATACAGGCTACCTATGAGAGAAAAGAAAGATTATATTGAAATTTAAATTGAGAATGGCTTTACATGTAACACATATTTCAATAGTTAAAGGGGCATGGTCACGATTTTGGACAAATTCTATTTTTCTGTTTTTATTATTTACAATGCTTTAAAAATGCATTTCTGATGATCAAATGAAATTTGAGAGTCATTCATGGAGTTATAAGCAAGATACAGGGCTCACAATTCTTTGTCATGTAAACAAGGCTCGTGCCCTGTTTTTGTTTACATAGGTTCAATATACCAGTTAAAAATCTTTTTCAAGCTGAGTGTTCTATCTTTTATTCATTTTAAGCATAAATAAACAGTTCCTAACGTTAAAAACATTAGTTTTTGGTCTAAAACTGGAATTTTCACTTCAACATTCAAAATGTAAACAAAAGCTTTGTTTACATAGCAAAGAATTTCAAGCTCTGTAACTCGCTTATAACTCAACGAATGACACTCAAATTTTGGTTGACTATTAGAAATGCCTTATTGAAGCATTGTAAACATTAAAATCGGAAAAATAAATTTTGACCAAAATCGTGACCATGCCCCTTTAAGATATTTGTTTATAATTCAAATTCTCATTAACATTTGATTTTAACATTAATTCTTGATGTTTTTCATTGAAACTTAGACGTCGGCTTTATGCCTTTGAAAGGAAAACAAAATCGATATAGGAAAAGGAGCTTGTTCAAGTCAGCTCATAAATATATAAGCAGCGACAAGGAAGGGGGTGAAGGCTTTATTTAGCACTCTTTTTCCTAGGAAAACGAAAGCTTCTGGAGTGTGTAAGACAGTTGGGACAAAACGTTTTTAGAAATTTGTCCACCCAGTAGTAAAAGAAAAACTCAAATGGGACTCGTGAAAGTCGTAAGGATGAAAATATTCTGCCTGGTGCAGGCAGATAGCTAACTATGCACAACACGTTAAACAAAAGACAAATAGAAATAACAATTTACATAAAAGGAAAATGTAGAACCATTACTTTATACCGCAGAAAAAATATGTAAATTATCTTAAAGACAATAATGGCGTGCCATACTTTTAAGAATGGTTTATCTGTGTAATAAATTTCCATCTGTAATTATACATGAAAATTACGATTCTATACTGATAAATTAAAGCAATTACTACTATAAACACACTAACATAGTGGTTTGAGGCACGCATCAAAGAGGTTGGAAACGGATTGACAAATGTGTGACCGCACTGGTCAGAAGGGATGACGAGAAGTGAGTGATTGACCAGAACTAAATAATTAACTTGTACCAAAGATGTTTATATTAAACTAAGAATAGTTAGTTAGTACAAAAATACTTACGAATTTTAAAATTGAACTATAGACAACACAGTTTACAATGTTTCAGTAAAGCATATTTAATAGGCAACGAAAATTCGTTCAGTTATAAGCGAGTAACAGAGCTTATAATTCTTTGCTATATAAACACAGGTTTTGTTTACATTTTGATTGTTGAAGTAAAAATTCAAATTTTATACATAGGAACTGTTTAATAATGCGTAAAATAAATAAAAGCTAGACTAATCGGCTTGAAAAAACATTTTTTACTGATATATTGAACCTATATAAACAAAAACAGGACACGAGCCATGTTTACATGACAAATAATTGTGAGCTCTGTAGCTTGCTTATAACTTAACGACTGACTCTTAATTGCATTTGATAATTAGAAATGCATTCCTAAAGAATTGTAAATAATAAAAACAGAAAAATAGAATTTGAACAAAATCGTGATCATGCCCCTTTAAGCTAAAAGCCGACCAATAAAAACTGGTTTTTGTTTAAAACTAGCTCAAACCCGATTTTGCAAATAAACGAAAACCTAAACTAGTTCTTGAATAAATTTGCCTGAAATTTGTTTTTTATTTTTAACAATATTTCCATTTTTATAGTATTACAATGATACAGTCTTACATTATTGAACCTTATAATTACTTTGAATACTGATTCAACAATAAAGATATTGTTCAGTAGTTCCAATTAAGTCCACCTGAGCTATCGATAAAGCGAGTTTTCTAAACATAATTTGTCCGGCGTCAGTCAGTCCGTCCGTTAACTTTTAAGATTTTCGTCTTCCTCTCCATAACCCCTGGGTCAATTTCAATCTATTTAGGGGAACAAATTTAATGGATAAATGGAAATAAATTTTGCTAAAATGAAGGACCAAACCTTGTTATGAGGGGAGATAATTAATGGATGAAATGACAAAGATGAAAAAAATATATCACCCTTATATCGACGTATACCGTCTTTGATATGCAACAAATGCCAAAAGGGAGGAAAGTGGAGGTTAAGTCCTGTCTGCTGACGCCAAGTTGGAAAGTGAAACTAGTTCAACATGAAGTCCTGTCAGAAGAGGTAGGGGGAAGGAAGGGGGAGATAAGTTAATAGTGGAGGCAGAATAGCAATAGGGGCACAAGGAAGAAGTAGCCATAGAGGGGATGATGCAGCTGATGCTCTCTCTGAAAAAGAAATTGTTTTCGAGGTAAGGCACAAGTAAGCAGTTTTAATTTTGTTTAATTTTATTTTTCTGTAGATATATATATGTTAAATAAATAACCATGATGAATTTCGTATATTTTTACGAAGCACCACAGTCTATTTATGGAATGGAAATGATAGAGAAGTTTCACAAAACGGCTAACATTTGCAACCTGAAGAATTTTTTTTTAACTTGTGATCCTGTAGAAAGCAAGGAAATGCCAACAGAATTAATGCATCTGCTGTTTTCGGTCCCCATGCATTTTTTATATTACTTACCGTTACTTTTTTATAAAGTATACTATTTTACAAATGTTTGAATTGCAGAATTTTCAAGAAAAGCTTTGGACAAGAAGTAACTTCCACACGATTTAAGAGTCACATTTTCAAAATTAAGAACCTGTAATCATAAATTACCAATTGGAACCTGAGGATGGAGTAGCATAGAAAGATGTCTACGAATTTGTTCATTACGTAATAAAAACTCATTGGGTGACGAATACCACTATGTTATGAAATATCAGACTTTTTCTCTCAAGTCCGCAACGCAAATTGATGAAAAAATATTCAACAAATGTTAATACTTATTAATTCAGGAATCTTATGAATAATTTAGATATAAATTTATAGAAAAAGTTGTCCATATTTTTTAACGAATTATTAGCTCGATAGATTGATATTTCTGTACTCTTCCTAATTTGACCTTACATTTGTAAATATTTTTTGTTATTTTGTACCTCATGTACCGTTGGTATGGTTTGAGAGAAATCAACATTCTTATATATTAATTATTAAATAATTGTATAGATTACATATGAATATAATTAATTAATTGTTTATATTAATTATTAAATTAATTATATTGTATACCATTTTATAGACGAAACAATAAAGGAAAAGGGCATGCCGATTGTTGGCACATACTACTGTGAGACCATGGGTGCTTAGAAGTCAGAGTCCGAAGTTATCCTCAGATCAATTAAAACAATACGATGGTGTTGTCCGATGGCGTTTAAGATAAAGCAGATTCAGTTGTCCTTAAACGGAAAAGTCATGCATAACACAATTATAGTGAAATAGATATACTAACGTTTGTTTTAAACATCCTCCAAATACCTTCTCGCATATTAAGCCGTAAAATTTGTTTTTAATATCCGATCAGTGTCCAATCTCCTGCAAGCGCATGGAGGCTGGTTTGAACGTATTTCTGTGACGTCAGCACAACCATATTTTAATCAGACAGAACGCTGAACCTGGACCACAAAGAAAACAAAATATATGTTAGCCAATGCTCACTAGTAATACCTCCCTCTGAAATGAATATGCAAAAGAAGATATCTGTGAGCCAATGCTTCCTGGTAATACCTCCGCTCTGGTGTGAATATTCAAAATAAGCAAAATCGACATTTTCAACAAATCGACAATCGACAAGAAGTTCACCAAGATTTCTCTCCAAGTATTTATTGTAGATGCTTGAAATTTTAACACACTATTTGTTTAGTATGATATGTTTAGGCATATCATATGGTGGGATGTATATTTGTCCTAAATGGACATCAATCGGATGTATAATAATATAAATGCATCCCAACATATGGCATGCCTAAACAAATAATGTGTTAAAATTACAAGCATATCCGATACTAGTTGCTGAGAAAAAGGTGACCGAAATTTTGTTACGGACACACAGGCGGACAGACAGAAAGATACACAAGGGTAAAACATATACCCCCTTCTCCTTTGGAGCAGGGGTAAAATACGCAAAGTCGTCATTTAACAGGAAGTTGGAATTTAATTTGTACAAAAAAAGATCCTGTTATATACCATACTTAAACAAATAGTGTGTTAAAATTTTAAGTATTTGCAATAAATAGTTGTTGAAAATCTTTGAAGAAAATTTGTTTGAAAATATAGATCTTTTAACTCTAAACTGTCAAACTTACCAGAACATTTTCAATTGCTTCTTTTCAGAAATTCACCCACGACTTCTTTGTAGTGTTGAAGGAAGGGGAGGAAAGGAAGTTTCTGTCGAAAACTGGAAGGAATTCTCCCGGTTTTTGACTACAGTCCTCAACCTCAGAAATTGGAGAAAGAAAGTCATTTCAAGAGAAAATAAGTTCACAAAATTTTCAGGCGAGATATTCAAAACTGCTACCGACTCATTTTTAGCATCGCAGTTCAACTTTTCAATGAGAAGATGAACCATTGGAAGTACCGTTAATTACAAATTAAGTGGTAAATTTAACAATCAGATCTACAATTGAATCTTTTAAAAAGATTTGTAGAAAGTATATATGAGCTTAAACAAGAAGCCGATGGGCCACATCGCTCACCTGAACAATATTCTCTATTGAGAAGTGGACAGGCATAGCCTGCATCCACTTCTCTTCTCAAGCCCTCATATTTTGATTCTGGAAAACGTGTAAATGTCGGAACCGAGGACGGTTTACGCTTCGACTCATGTTTCAACTCCAGTTTCTCTGAATTTTCGTAACGGACCTAAAATTTCATGACGCTTTCACTCCATAGTAAATAAGGTAGTACATTGCACAAGGCGAGCGCAAATAGTTAAATTTGCCGGATGCCTCATATGGAGTCCATACTATAGACACAACTGTGATCGGCCGAAGAGCCGATCTCAAAAAAATTTCCGTCGTAAATACAGATCTGAAATGCAAATGTCATGATAACAAATTACAGCCCACATTTATGGGTCTTACAAAGCGCAATCTTAAACACAGTGCATCTATCGTAAGAGTTGATAAACAATACTTCTTTGGTTCCTCTTCTATCTATTGTATTCACCTTGCAAAAATAATCCATAACATCACTTTGTAGGAATAAGAAGTTAATAACATGACATTTAGGTAAATAATTTTTTTCTTCAACAAACTATATAATAATGTGTTTGGCCTTCCAATGTCTTCAATGCCAGAATTCGGAGCATTTGTCCAATCAGGCCTTCTGTTTATAAAGGGTTAAAAAAAGCGAATGCATCAGACATACAAGAATTACCAGTTAGTACTGTATTCTGTCTAGCATTCTAACAGATTTCAAGACACATTGATTGACGAGAGGTTACTCTGATAAGGAAATTGATCACATTATTCGTGAAATGGGATAAAGAAATAAAAAAAGTCCTTGGATAATACAGATCTGAAATGCAAACAACAACCAGTCGATCGTGATCGAAAGTCGAACGCCATTTATGAAGAGCTTTAAAACTACTACATAAACAATAAGGATAGATAACTCCTCTTTGTCGTCTCTGTTTTTCTATTTACAATACGTTAGAGTTATCTTCCGTTGACTGTACTCTTCTGATCACGAGTACAAGGTGCCGGGAAATTTCAAGGTAACTTAGCTACGTTTTATTATTTTATTTTGGTGCACCGATGTTGTTCCAGAGTTTCAAACTTTGGTATTTCAGCAAAGTGATTCAAAATATAAACAATTTTATCTCTATAATATATTTAAAAAGCTAATTTTTCCATGTTTTAGATACATAATTTTCAAACAAATCACCCAAAGGTCATTTTTAAAACATAATTAATATGATCTGAAGTCGAACACCTAAAATGACCGCAAGTCGAACAGTGTTCGACTTCAGATATATCTATTCCTAAAATGGATTTTTTAGCATACTTCAATACACTACTAAGATCTATAGTATTTTTAAGGTCTTCCGTTTCCAACGGAAGACCTTATTGTTTTTGCTTTGTTTCTTTTCCTCTATTATTATTATTATTATTATTTTTTTTTTTCTGTCACGGTTTCTCAAAAACGCTTTAACCGATTTTGATGAAACTTTCAAATCTTATTCATGACTAAATTTGTAAGAAAATTACACGAGGTTTTCTTGGTCGTCACTTCCGGTCCCGCGATATTAAAAATTTTATGTTTTCGCTTGTTCACGATTTTTCTCCAAAAGTATTCAAGATAGAACTTTCAAATTTTCAGGGATGATAGAGAGTTGTCTGCCGCAGTGCCCTTCGCATATCCGAACGTCCGCCGTCACTTCCGGTCGTCACCGGAAGGAAACAAAAAATTATCATTTTTCAACTTTTTTGATTTTAATTTTTTTTATTTTATTATTCGATCGAGACGCGTTCAAAACTTCAGAATATGAAATCCGTTTTAAAATCGATCCACGCATTCAAGAGATATTAGGCTTCAAAGTCTTGAAGCGAGAGTCCGCGTAGCTCAGTCGTTAGAGTGGTGGACTTGTGCCCAGGCGACCCGGGTTCAGTCCCCGAGTGTCGAACGTTTTTTCTTTCTTAATTGTGGTTTGTTTTAGGATTTACAATTACTCATATGCGATGGACATGGGTCCCATAACAATGTGGAATTTATTGAAATTGCTAGAGCCAGCAACATTGTGGTCATGGAACTTTCGAGCCACACGAGTAACTGGACCCAGCCACTAGACCGTTCTTTCTTTAAGTCCTTGAAATCGGGCTGGAATAAAGAGGTTGATACCTTTATTAACAGAACTGGTGTTGCTGTAGGATATGCCCAGTTTCTGAAAATATTCGAGAAGGCATGGTGCGCGTCCTTCAAAAAATCCAACGTAGTGTCCGGATTCAAAGCTACGGGCATATTTCCTTTAAATCCACAAGCAATTCCAGAAGAGGCATACATTCCATCAACTTTATACGTAGATGAACATGGCACAAAGACGCATGACTCCGTCGATACAACGGCTGTAAGAGGTACAACTCCTGCTGTCGATGAAAACGGTCCAACAGAGACTATGAGCGTCTCACTATCACCGATTTTACCGGTAGATCCTACGTTTGACCCTAGTATGGATGACAGCTTTACAACAAGCATTGAAACGATCAATAATATCCTGCTGAACGTGCCCATACAGGAGTCTGTGACAGATTTACCGTTGGTTATACGTCCAGATGGAAGCCTTGAGTTAACAGGCATGTCTGGCCTAAATACGAGTGCATCTATATCGGAACAGATGGAAGACCTTGGTAGGAGCGAACAGATGGAAGGCCTTGGCAGGAGCATTCATTCAGAATTCCAAGAACAGTCAGATTTGTCCGATATTTTAACGATCCCGAAAGTAATCATCAGCAAGGATTCAAAGGAAAGAAAACAGAAAACAGATTGTCGATATTTTGTTTTAACCTCTGATGAGGCTTTCAATGAAAAGAAGAAGGAGGAGGAAAAAAAGGAAACAAAGAGAATAAAAGAAGAAAAAAAGTTACAGAGAGAAAGTTTGAAGAAAATAAAAGCAGAAAAAGAGAAAAAGATGAGTGAAAAACTATCGCGGAAAAAAACCCTACAATGATTGAAACAAATTAAATTGAGATAAAAGTCGGTGCAATTTAAACGCATGTTTGTTGAATATTAGAATTTGAATTATAAATTGCTCAAACGACATATTCTTCTTTTTCTTTAAGTTGAAATTGAATATAAAATAATTAAAACTCGCAGAAATACAATAAAAGGAACAACTTAATAGATATCGTAAATAATTGGAAGCATGGCAATACCGGTCAAATACATTTTGCAATGATCTAAAAATGTCTAAAAACATATAGACCTTAGAAAAAAAATGAACGATTAATAGATATAATCACAGTGCAATAACTCAAATATATTCTACTTGTCAAAGTTCTCTATGAATTTTCTGGATGTATGCATAGTTTTGGTGTATAATATTCCCGTTGATTTGTATCGAAAAAAAAATGTTCGACTTAATATCAAGCCGTTCGACTTGCGGTCGGATCGTACGACTCGTGATCTATTTTGTTTCCTCGGGAGTTTACCTTAAGTAAAGGGTTTTAATGCGTTTGACAGCGTTTAACACGTTTTAAACTACTTCAGTTATACTTTCCGACACATCTCAGGATTATTTATACATCATATAGATTATCTAACGAATGAGGTTATTGAAAAATCTATAAAGGTGTTCGACCTCCGATCAGTTTACCCTACACCCGCATACTATGGTCTTACATCGCGCAATCTCAAAAACAGTGCACTATCATGAAAGTTGACAATTATCCTATACCGATTCCTCTTCTATATCCTGTATCTACCTTGCAAAAAATATCTTACCCTATCCCATAACATCATTTTGTAGGAATAAGAAGTGAATAAAATAAAATTTCGGTAGATAGTATTTCTCTCAACAAACTATCGACTAATGTGTATAGAAAAACGTCTAATTAATGCAAAACACCGACAAGTCTAATTAATGCAGAAAACCGAACTTTTTTTTAGAACGAACTAACTTATTAACCTGTGCATCGGGTATATTAAATCGTACGCGGAGTGTAACATGGCTTCAGGGGTGTCCGAGATGAAGCGACAATGTTGTTCTGAAATTACCCAACGGTTGTAACTTGTTGTATGAAAACCATTACATTAAACCCATGTATTTTATCAATAAAGTCTACCTCTAAGAAGAACGCATATCATACGGTAATACATATCGCTGTGGAATTCACTATCGACAGGCGTGTTTTCCACTGCAGTCGTGTTTAAGTAAGACCCTTTGATTTTATGTCCATAAACCCGTAATAAAGGCTTTTAAAATTATTTTGTTTATGCATTATGATCATTTTATCATTATTCATAATTATTGTATCGATATATAGCCGCATTTGTCGTGGGTCTTGCATGTACGTGAGCGCTTTACGCGTCTCATTCTTGGATTCCATGCTAGAAATATGCTTTTTTATTTTTTTTTCTTTCAGGAGTTTTCATTTTCCATGCTCAGAAGTTTTTCGCATTTTTCGCACTACATGATATGCCAAGATCTAGGAAAGGATACATAAAAATGGTTAGTCCATGCTTCATTGTGAATATCTATTATTGCTGCGCAAATCGGCATTTTAGTATGTTTTGGTTGTGAAGAACTTAATTGCATTTTTAAAATGCAGTTTATATACATGTATTTATACATACTATAATATAGTGAATTTCCCTGTGCTGTATGTATATCTATATCCTTCACTATGGGCAAATATGTCAATTTGAGAGTTATTGCAATGTTTCAACTTTGTACTTATATATAATCTGATAATAGGAAGTGGACTTACAAATTTATTGACAAAGAAAATACTACACTGTTTATTGATAATTTGTAAGGTTTAAACCGTTTTACTATACTTATGGCATTTGTAATGTTTTTTAGTACCGGTATATAAATGTGAGTTTATGAAAATAAAAATATGTGAATAATGTTTGACTATCTCTCTTTTATAAATTATTCATGTTCAACAAGGAAACAATATATCCCATCATAATTTGTTACATAGAATATAATCACATTACTAAACTTGATGTTTAAATATCATTTGGTTTAAGGCCTAAATACGTTTCGATATTTTATGGTTTATTGTTTGCATAACACAAAATTTGACCATGCGCCGTGACCTCAATTTTGCTGTTTCAAATTTTAAACAATTCTTAGATTTAAAGGGAATTTATTAGCTTTTTGAGTACAAATTAATGATAATTTTTGCTGAATTGTGTCTAACAAATTTTGTGATAATATGACGTCAGTAAAAAAGTTATGGCAAAAGTGTTTTTTGATTGGCCTTCGTACAAACCTGGTTGTTGGGGAAGTTTGGCCCTCTTGATCCTTTTTCTCTTTGTCTTTGGTTCTTCAGAAATATTCTCAACAGATAATTTCTCTTAAATTTTTGAAACAATTTAATAGTAATGATAATTTTTGCTGAATTGGGTCTAACAATTTTTGTGATAATATGACGTCAAGTAAAAAAGTTATGGCAAAAGTGTTCTTTGATTGGCCCTCGTTCATACCTGGTTGTTGGGGAAGTTTAGCCCTCTTGATCCTTTTTCTCTTTGTCTTTGGTTCTTGAGAATTATTCTCAACAGATAATTTCTCTGAAATTTTGAAAAAAATTAAGAGGGACTATAAATATATTGAAATTTAAAAACATAGTTTTTTATTTATTTATTTTTTTTTTTTTTGGCAATTTTTTTTCTTTGATTTGGTTTAATAACTGTAATAAAATAGAACTTTTATATACTAGTAGTACAAAAAGTCAATTGGCCAATAAAATTTGAATCATTTATGATCAAAATACTACTAGTTAGAACTTCCTATTTAATTATAATTATACTTCGTTGAATATCCATATATATGTCAGCTAGAATGTATAGTTTTTGAAGGTTTCTAAATAAATTCTTTTTTAGATACTTATCCAAAAAACTTCCCATTTAAATTTTGCATCCATTGTTAAAGGATAATAATTAAAGCAGAGTATATATGTTCATGTACTTACCTGGCTGTTCAGGTAGTGTGCAAACCACCTCATTTTCTCTGTTTGTTTTTGATTCCGGAGAGTTATTCTCAACAGATAATTTCTCTGAAAATTTTGAAACAATTTAAGGGGGACTGTAAATACATTGAAATTTTGAATCATAACTTTTTATTCTTTTTTTTTTTGTTTGTTTGTTAATATTTACCTTTGATTTGGTTCAATTAATGCAATAAAATAGAACTTTTATATATTTAGTAGTACAGAAAGTCAATTGGTAAATACAATTTGAGTCATTTTTGATAGAAAACACTACTAGCTACAACTTTATTATACTTTATAATAGTTATACCCTGTTAAATATCTACATATATAAGTTTTCATGATATGTATAAATTTGAAGGTTTTTAAATAAATTTATTTTTTAATTCTTATCAATAATACATCCTATTTAAATTTTTAATCTTATATTTTAACTACTGAGGCAGAGAGCTATGATAATATTCACTCAACTTGATTAAATTTACAAAAAATTAAAATATCTATTTTAATTGTGACTGGGTTATAAAAAGTATATTGAGCCTTGATGTAGTTAGCTACCTCAAATTTTCAGACACAGTGCAAAAAGGAATTCAATATATAGATATTCACGGTAAAATAAAACAAGAGGCCAAATGGCCTTAACGGTCACCTGAGTAGCATAACCCATACACAAACTTGTCAAGGAGTCTCATATATGCATTTAATTAAGTTTTATTCTGGAATAGAAAAATTTTTAATTTGTAATGACGACCACCTCCCTGCCTGAAATCTTTCAAAAACGACTATTAAACCTATAATTTTAGCGAAAAACTTAAAAGATCATAAAAGAATGCATGACCTGATATTGAAAAGGTGCAAGACTCTGATAGAAAATAATTTAATAATAATAACAAGGTGGCTATTATTTATGTTTTATCTAAAACAACCTCCCATCCCCCCAGGGCAGACAGAAACTCTCCCTATGGGCATTTAAACAAACGAAAAAAAACCCCAGCTTTATCGATAAAAGCCATCATGAGTTACTCACTTCTCCTGTTCCAGTTTTTGAATATTCAACATTCGTTGAGAATCACCATCTGGCATATATACCAAAATCATTTTACCTTTATATATCAGTGATTTTAGTTAGCCAATTATTACTTTACTATTAACAAGTCTATTTGTTTATTTTGAAAGTTCAAAAACTGTTTTTGTTTCAAATGATAAAAAGCCTTGCATAACTCTTACGATCATACAACTTCTTTATAATTACATTATATTCAACGATTAATTACTACATATGAACAAGCAAAGGAAGATAACTCCATTAGGAAGAAGCAAGGGAAAACAACATGTAATTATAATCGGGGCGATTATAAAGTCTCCCAAACGAACGAGGCTATCATATAGAGTAGGGATGACCCACAAAGTTTCATGTGGTTCCCAGGGGTCCTTAACTATATATCAGGTGAACTAACATAAATAAGGAACAAGAATATATATGGTTTAGGGGTGGGGATATTAACCGTTTTCAAGATATTCAGGCACTACCTGTTTGAGAGGGGTCAGGACCACCCCAAGGGCCCATGACCTACATACCATATGATGCCCCTTGACACAAGGAACAAGAATATATATAGTTTAGGGGTGGGGATCTCAACCGTTTTTTAAGTTATTTGTGCACTTCCTGTTTGAGGGGGGTCAGGACCATCCCCGGGGCCCATGACCTACATACCATATGATGCCCCTTGACACAAGGAACAAGAATATATATGGTTTAGGGGTGGGGATATCAACCGTTTTCAAGATATTCGGGCACTACCTGTTTAAGGTGGGTTAGGACCATCCCTGGGGCCCATGACCTACATACCATTTGAAGCCCCTTGACACAAGGAACAAGAATATATATGGTTTAGGGGTGGGGATCTCAACCGTTTTCAAGATATTCGGGCACTACCTGTTTGAGGGGGTCAGGACCACCCCAAGTTCCATGACCTACATACCATATGATGCCCCTTGACACAAGGAACAAGAATATATATGGTTTAGGGGTGGGGATCTCAACCGTTTTCAAGTTATTTGTGCACTTCCTGTTTGAGGGGGGTCAGGACCATCCCCAGGGCCCATGACCTACATACCATATGAGGCCCATATGAACCACCACAAGTTCCATGACCTACATACCATATGATGCCCCTTGACACAAGGAACAAGAATATATATGGTTTAGGGGTGGGGATCTCAACCGTTTTCAAGTTATTTGTGCACTTCCTGTTTGAGGGGGGTCAGGACCATTCCCAGGGCCCATGACCTATATACAATATGATGCCCCTTGACACAAGGAACAAGAATATATATGGTTTAGGGGTGGGGTTCTTAACCGTTTTCAAGATATTTGGGCTCTTCCTGTTTGAGGGGGGTCAGGAACCACCCCTGAGGCCCATGACCTACATACCATTTGATAGCCCTTAACACAAGGAACAAGAATATATATGGTTTAGGGGTGGGGATTTTAACCGTTTTCAAGATATTTGGGCCCTTCCTGTGCCATATTGGCCCCACCCTAGTGCCTAAACACCTGTCCAAGCGATCATAAATTTCACAATTTAGGTAGAAGACTTCATGTTCATCATATCCAGGCCTTTAGTTTTTCACAAATATATATGGGAGTAGTGAAGAAGATTTTCTAAGATTTAATACATTTTTCCTATATGGCCATATTGGCCCCACCCTAGAGCCTGAACCCCTGACCCAGAGACCATAAATTTCACAATTTTGGTAGAGGGCTTCATGGACATCATAACCATGCATTTAGTTTTTAACAAATATATATGGGAGTAGAGAAGAAGATTTTCTAAGATTTAATACATTTTTACTATATGGCCATATTGGCCCCACCCTAGAGCCTGAACCCCTGACCCAGGGGCCATGAATTTTACAATTTTGGTAGAGGGCTTCATGGACATCATAACCATGCAATCAGTTTTTTCCTCACATGTGTAGGAGTAGAGAAGAAGATTTTTGAAAATTTGGCTGTTTTTTGCATATTTGGCCCCACCTGTGGCACCCTGGTGGTGGTAGAGCCACGAATTTCACAATTTACATTCCTCTTACCATAAAGATGCTTCACACCAAAAATGGGAACAATTGGCCTTGTAGTTTTTAAGAAGAAGTTAAAAATGTAAATTGTTAACGCACGACGCACGACGCACGTCGCACGACGCACGACGAAAACAGATAGCTATAGGTCACCTGAGTTTACTCAGGTGACCTAAAAAAATACACAAACCTTTTAAGCTTGTTCCCTTTACCGCTTTGGTGAAAATGTCCAAGAAGAACAAGAATAGAATTCCTGGGTCCCCCGCCGTTCAAGCAGTATACTAGTATACTGTACTGTGGAATCATTAAATTTCGTGGGGGCCAATTTTCGTGGATTGCTTAAATTTTACAGGTTCGTGGGGACGTAATTTCGTGTATTCTCTAAAACCTACAAAGGAAATATGATTTTATTACCCTTATTTATTAATTCGTGTAGGATGTTAAATCGTGGATGAGAGGTACCCACGAATTCCACGAAAATTGAACCACCACGAAATCAAATGATTTCACAGTATATGAAATTGCAATATTTTCAAACATTCAGGGCTGTTCAAGAATTAAATGTGTGGGGAACACTTCAATAGCCAGGCATTTTTGTCATCATCACTATGCAGCATGGCATCAACAATTACAAAGTCTATCGAAAATGTGTGCAAGGGAAGAAACAGTGTTCTTTTCGTGAAAGACCCATTTCACCAAGAGATGAGTGAGAAGTGTTCGGAACTGTTCCAGATATTGTTTGCTGCTATTGGTATGTTTTGTTTATTATTATTAAGTAAATACTGGAATCATCAGAGTCACTTCGGAGACGAGAAGAGCTTCTTCCTGATCGGTGTCTGAAGAACTTTCGATAGCTCTCTTTTTGGGGCCGGTATATCATCGTCAGAGGAATCCATAAGGTCTAAGGCACGTTTAGGAGGATGGTTTACAACTACAAATACCGTTTTACTGCAAGAACTTGAAAAATTCTTTATCAATTTTCAGAAGACTTCCCAATCGCCTCCTGCCGAGTCACATCCTATCCTAAACGGAAAACCATAAGTAGAATAGGGTGTTTTTCCCAGCTCCAACAAACACTGCTTGAACCACAACTCCCTGTTCTCCTTGGTGTCGGAATGCTTGTAAGGCTCCACTCAGCAAAGACCAAAAAGACAGGCTACATCCAGGGTCCCTTCTTTTAGAGCCTGAAACACTTTTATAGTTCACGGTAACTTGTCTATACTGCTAAATGTTTACCCATTACTGCTTTTCTTTGCCCGTATATATAGCCCATGGAAATGTTTTAACATAAGCCAGACTGAGACTTCAATGTTTAACTGTCACGCACGTGCACTGATGAACTATGACATCAAAACTATAGAGGGTCAGCAGATCTCGGTAAATACACCTACGGCGATTTACTGGTCTGCGATTCCTGGCTTATTTTCTTAGTGGTTCTTGATTTCTTATTGGTTGAAGTTTTGGAATTTCATGTTGTGGAGGGGCTGTTGGTTGTTGTAAATTTCTGATTTCCCGCATCATGGAGACAACAAGCACAGTCAAAACCAAAACTTCAAAGGTATTTATGCTATTTTACCATGGTGATCAAAGATTACGCTAGACTCCAGACTATTCATGCTTTTGACATCATTATCAGCAGCAGCTGATGGTGTTCGGATATGTCTGTAGTAGCAAAGGCTAACAATGGCAAACCCCATTACAAAAAGACCCGTGAAACCTTTTTAATAAATGTAATAAAAAAACATATTTACTTGTAATTTTCCCTCTATATGTTTTAAAATTAATTATAATAAATAAGTTTGTTGTACCTCCCAAAATATTGCCCGTCACTGCAACTTCCATGCTTACTTTCGATGTGGTTTTGGGGGTTGTGGCTCAGGTTGAGGTACATGTACTCCAG
The DNA here is from genome assembly GCA_020458035.1 of Magallana ariakensis. NCBI lineage: Eukaryota > Metazoa > Mollusca > Bivalvia > Ostreida > Ostreidae > Magallana > Magallana ariakensis. The sequence continues at coordinate 51,970,318 of CM035811.1, forward strand.
ACAAAGTAGGAAGTTAGGTCATTGATGCTGCTGGTTGTACTACGTATTATGTAACAGTTCTTGTTCATTTGTATCTCATAAATGAACAACAATTTAAGATAGGTGTAAGAACAAACATTGTTAGTATTCGTGAGACCTTTCGAATGAATTCAAGAAAAAGGGGCTGGCCCCTTTAATTAGGGGCCAAGACACTCGTAACCTCTATTACAGATAACTTAAAAACGATCAAGATTTTGTAATGCATTATAGAAGCAATGTTGTTGATCGTAACAAAATCAGTTTGTGAAACTCATTGCCACACCCATTGATGACATAATTAGGTATTTTAAGGCACTAAAATCTTAAATCTTTAATGTGCTGTATGTGAAAAAGCAAAACACTTTGTTAAGCATTGTACAGAATATTGACAATCGTATACATTAATTGAAAGGAAAGGGATTGATTGGGAATTCTGAAATTTCATTAATATTTTTATCGTATCGTTTAAAGGGACTTGGACACGATTTGAGCTCAAATTTTTCAAAATATATTTTTTCATTTTTGATGTCTAGAATGGTCAATATGGATGTTTTTAATACTTTGTCAAAATTTGAAAGCCAAATATCGAGTTACAAGCGAGTTACAGAGGTTAGAATTCTTTGTTTTGTAAACAAAGCTTGAGTCCTGTTATTGTTTACATATATGTTGTATTGGTGTAAGTTTCAATCTAATGTTGTTTTTTTTGTCATTGATAAAATAAGTAATGAACACACTGAATATGTTTTTCTTGTTTCCACAAGTTATTTTGTCAAACAAATGGAAATTTCTGTACTTTGCATTATTTGTAAACAAATATAAGACTCGAGCTTTGTTTACATTACAACGACTTCTTTCCTCTGTATCTCGCTTGTAAATTGACTTCTAACATTCAAATTTTGGCGAATCATTCAAAATACACAGGTAAACTATTTTATACATAAAAATCAAATATATTTTTTTAATCTGAAATCGTGTCTAGGTCCCTTTAACATATTGAACGGAAGACCAACTCGTTACTCGTAACGGTCACCCCGCTTAAACAGGCTGGAACGGGTTCTGGGGTATCTGCAATTAACACCAATTGAACGAGGGGGGCCACTACTTGACCACCCGTCGACAAAAGAAAATCCTCACTTGTCTCACATCACAATCATTCACGCGCAAAACTGTCCAGTTAAGAACATCTGAGTAATTCTGCGAACTGTTGACATGTTTCTGTCGGTCTCGCAAATCTCCAAAACAGCGCACATTTCTAAAATCACACAGCTCCTCTTCAGTTAATAGTTAACTAAAAAAAAACTTCAATAAAAAGGATGAATTTGATACGATTTTAGTGTTAATGGAAATAACCTCTCAGAATGGATGCCTAGGAAAGCGGTTAGGCTAATCAACGTAATTAACAGCAACTACTGCTGCTATCTTATCCTCTTGCGTCCCAAACAATTTTTAAACCAACCCACAAAAATCTTCGTTATCCTCATTTCTTTTACAAATATCATAAGGTTTATGAAATAGTGAAGCATCTTTGTGATTTGGCTTATTAACTTCTTCGATCAAAGTTTCAATATCTTCCAATAAAACATTATGTGATGTCAAACTGAGACGACTTGCTAGACTTCTAATACTCGACAGAGCATCATCTACCTTTAATTCGTCTCTCGTCCACTCTTCAACTCTTCAACTCTTTAAGATCATTTATACTCTTGAGCTGATACTCCAATCCTTCATCATTCTTGCCAGCCATATCTACACAAAAGTCATCTATATATTCAAACATGTATAATAATGAGGAAAACCATTAACCTCATCTAAAAATCAGTTCTGAAAATAAATTCCCATCTTCCAAATAGACTCGACAAACCAGGTAGATTAAGATATACCTTGAGAGCTAATACGTGAAGATCCCGAGGCTTGACCCCTTAGGGCAGTAATACTTGAAGAGCCAGAAACAATGTCCCATGAGGTATATGCAGTAACAACAGTATCCAGTACCTGGCCTCTAGGAGTCCTAAAAGTGTTGGCATGTCCAATAGTGTAACTGATGAGATTTCTTACTTGCAATATTATTTTCCTTTCCTGCTAACATCAAAATGTCCTTAACAAATTATCCTGTCAATTTCTCAAACTCTGTCTTAAGTTCAGCCAATGAATAATCCTCTAAAGGATATCGTTTTTCAATTTGTAAACACATAACAATTTCCTTATTATTATTTTTTTAAACTACACATATATGAATATCATCAACTTTAATAATGCATGAATTATAATATTTCGCTCACCTGGCCAACATCAAATCGTCTGCATTTCCATCTGAAGCTTTTAATATAAGAACTACCGGTACCAAACTTTTCCCAATCAGACTATGTCTGGCGTTAAGAACCACAGCTATTGGGTAACTTCGCTCTAAAAATGTCCAAAAAAATATATTTTAACATTCCCATTACTCAAAAGATTTTTTTAAACTAGTAAATATCATGAATTCACAATATAAATAGACTCACTGTATATTTAAACCATACACGCAAGGGATTTTACACCTTGGAAATACCTCGTCACACGCCGGTGAACACTAGACAATAAACTAGTTCATCAATACGTGTAAAAAAAAAAGTCAAGAACAAATTAGCTAACTTGTATTCACAAAATTTGGCTATCAAAATCTCTTATGATCTCTTATAATAGAGCCCGGTGGAAATGTTAAACAAAATCCCACAAAATAAATACTCCTAGCATTCTTCAGCTGCTCAAGTTATATCCATATATCAACAGCTCACATATAGCAGATTAAACCATGCAAATCATTAGTAAAAAAAATTCCTTTTTCTCTGTTTGGGAGGGTAACAGTTTAAATTGACACCCCGAGACGCGAAGCGGAGGTTGACAATGGTTTTCGAGGGGTGTCAAATTCAACTGTTACCCTCCCAAACAGGCACTATTTATTTATTATACTGAATGTCTTAACTTAGGAAAAAAAACTACTGCTTTCATACAGAAATGACGTGAATTCTACGGCGAACCATACGCGCATAATTTACGCGCATGTGAAAAATTCGATGTGTTACCCGTTGCCAAGTGTGTTGCTAACGCTAAGGGTAAAAGAACGGATTATCAACTGCGTCTAAACCAATCGGATTTCTGTATTTAACATGGAAGTATAATAATGGACCCCCGGTCTACTAATTCTTACTCCTAGAAACTGTATGATCCTCCAAGGTTCCCGAAAGCAAATTATCAATTTCAAATTCACAGAATAAAATGGACCCCCGGTCCACTAAAAACATCAGTTCTCGGCCGAACCTACCTACTGTTTTACCAAAATATTTATAAGCAGCAAGCCAGTATCACAAATAAAGTAAATATACTAACATATGACGACGCAACAGCTAAACAAAATTGGTAAGCGAAGTCCTGGACAGCGAGGCAGAAAAACATCGACTGCACGGACAGGCGGCCGCCACTCAAATGATTTAATGTAGTCACATCTCGCGAGACTTACTTAAAAAGATACGCTGAGAAATTATGCACATGTCTAAATAAAATTACTCACAAAACAGACAAGCGTTATAATATCATTAGGAATTCTATTTAATATTGTTATACATGTAACTAGCTAATGATTGAACTTAGCAAGTTCATAAAATAGACTTCAGCTTTGCCATGAAATATAAAAGGTACATTACTTAGTTTGACTTCATTTCACATGATATTTAAACATAATGCAATGACAACTGGCCTTATTATCTGCATTATGTTACGCACAGCATGTTTGATGCTCCTTATGTACTTCACCATTGGTGCCGGAGAATTCGCATAATTTTCAACCCGCAGGTGGACCCAATCGCGCCCCTGGTGTGACAGATCTGCCCAAAATCTTCCGTGTCTCAAAAAATAAATATGATGAAGCCCCGAAGTTTACTGCTATAAGTGTGTGGGTTTTTTACACTCCGTCGTTATAACCGGCCGCGGACTCCCGTGGATCGCGGCGCAGCAGCTGGCCAATTAGTACGTTAACAACACCAAGTCCATGAACAAAGATAGTTCGCATACACAATAATGTCCTGAGCAATATCATATGCTGCACTAGTTGTAGCATCGCATCATTTCCCCAAATGTTTGAAAAAACACATAATCGGAACTGACGTAAAGGTGCACATCTTCGGCGACTTGGCCAGACCACAGACTGTCAAACCTTTCCGAATTCGAAAACAAACTTTGTATACATCACAATCATATATGATGTGAAATTAGGAGTGGGTGACAAGGTCGTGCCGAAACAAATTAATCAACGAGATCAAATGGCAGTAAATACGGATCGCAGAAAAAGTCGGCGATTCAAGGGAATTAAAGCCTTATAAATTTTCAAAAAGGTGGCTCCCATCAGCCACGCACCTCCCTTCACTTAACTCTACACTAACTTAGTGTTTCGGCGGTGTGAAACGAGGTTAATGAGTAATAAATGGTTTTTAAAAAGGAATCGGTTTATAATTAAGGTATTCCCTTTTTTTCCCCGTTGCAAATCCGCCTCATCAGAAGTTAATTTGCATAACTGTTTCAACTGTTTGTGCATGTAATAGTACATAGAGAAGTTATTGTTTAACAATTGAAGAGGTGAGAATATCACCAAAATTTTTATTGTTGTAGGACACAGGTTATTTTGTTTACATTCTTGTTCAAATACCAAAAACAGCGCACATTTATAAAACCACACAGAGCCTCTTTAGTTGATGGTAATTTAAAAAAAAACTTAATAAAATGAACTAGTTTAATATGATTTTAGTGTTGATGGAAATAACTTTACAAATTTGGTGCCGAGGAAAGCGGTTAGACTTATGAACATCATGGCGGAAAGTTACTGCCGAGTTATCCATTAGGCAGATACTCTATTGTTTAAAATATTCAAGTACATATGCATACATTAGGGTTTTTTTAACGACAGATTGTTATTTAACCTTATTCATTAGTTTAAAAACAATGAACATATGTTTTTTTTTTATCTATGAATAGATAACGTGTGCAAAACGGGGAAGTTTTTGTTTGGGGGGGGGGGGTGGTGGTGACATTTTTTTTTTCTTCAAAACATATGTGCAAAACGGGGAAGTTGATTTTTTTGGGGGGTGGTGGTGGCATTTTTTCTTCTTCAAAACAGTCTTTTATTAAATTCTTGAAACAGTGACAGAAATTATAGTGAAATTTGACCTAAAGAACAAACTTTAGAGATACGACGCACTAAATATCGACTCACTGGTTGGAAATTAACTAAAAGTACTTGCTATTTTTTTTCCAGTCAGCTGCAACAAAAAGAATTTAAGCCACGTACAAGTATATATCATTGTTACACGCAAAAACTGAACACAATCTAATGATTTCACATCAGTTTATTCCATGAGTGTATCAATGTGAGGTTGAACAAAGACTGACTGAGTTTCTCATACAATATCTTTTAAATAGAAATAAAATGTCAAATTCCCACGGACAGGATGGAGGTAATTAAAAGTTAAAACAAAGATTAATGTGAAAATGCCTAGCCTTGTTTATAATCTAAAATTTAATTGGAACCAAATCTGCCAAGTCCCACGAATTGAGCGATAAGGTGCGAAAGATAGCAGGGAGAGCTGTCAAAGCCTCTCCTCCATTCATAATTAACATCATTTGCTGACCTTACAAGAATTTGTAGAATTCTTACTACAATGAAATTAAGGTTAAAATTTACTCTTAACACCTCCATTCTTAAGATAAAAATTTAACTAGAAAAGTTGAATTTTTTCAAAATTAAAATTGTAAGGGTAATTCAAAACAATAAAGTTCACTGTTTTACATTGAAAATTTTTTTGGTCTATTAACAGTCCATTAACAGTTTACAGTCCATAATTCACAAATTACACTCAATGTAACAGCAATAGTTAACAGTCCATATTTTTACAAATTCACTGTCACTATTCATAATACACCCGGAAAGTTAGTTTATATACGCGATAAACTGTCTGCATTTTGATTTTTAGTGCCTCTGCGGTATCTTACTTCAAAATCAAACGGTTGTAATGAAAGGGCCCAACGTAAGAGTCTTTGATTTCTGTCTTTCATGCGATGAAGCCACTAAGTGGATTATGGTCTGTCTCCACAAAGAACTTCCTGCCGTCCAGGTAATAGGAGAAAGAACCGATGGCCCAAACAATTGCCAAAAGTTCCTTTTCAATTGTTGAGTAGTTTTGTTCTCGCGGCAATAGTTTTCTACTGATGTAGGATACTGGATGGTCACCATCTATCATTTCTTGGCTGAAAACGGCTCCTATTGCGTATTGACTTGCATCAGTTTGGACAATAAATGGGTTTTCAAATTTTGGTGTAATTAGGACTGGTGCTGTCATCAGGGCCTCCTTCAAGAGTTTGAATGCCGTCACTTGTTCCGAGTTCCACTTTAATTTTGTCGGTTCAGCTTTCTTAAGCATGTTGGTTAGCGATACGGAAATTTCGGCATATTTCGCTATGTATGCACGGTAGTAGCCCGTCAATCCCAAAAACGACTTCAGGTCTTTTTTCGTCACCGGAAGAGGAAAGTCCTGAATAGCCTGTACTTTAGATGGGTCTGGTGTAACGCTTCCATTCCCAACAATGTGCCCCAGACATTTCAATTGTGTAGCTCCTATCTTACACTTTGAAGGGCGAACGGTCAAGTTAGCTTCCTGCAATTTCTTGACAACATTATCGATATCCTCAAGGTGAGATTCCCAGGAATCTGAGAAAATCACTATATCATCAAAATATGTAACAACATTTTTCATGTCATGTAACACCTTGTCCATTAGGCGTATGAATGTTGCAGGCGAGGTTTTCATTCCAAATGGCATAACTAGAAATTCGTAAAGTCCATATGGTGTCACAAAGGCTGATTTTTCTCTGGAATCTGCTGACAACGGAACTTGCCAGTATCCCTTGGTCAGATCAAAATGACTAAGCAATTTGGCATTTCCAACTTTTTCCAGAATGTCACTGATTCTTGGGACTGGGTATGCATCTGACACTGTTATTTCATTGAGTTTTCGGTAGTCAATGCAGATTCTGATAGTTCCATCTGGTTTGTTTACAAGGACAACCGGCGAACTCCAAGGGCTATTTGATGGTTGAATTTGTCCTTGCTTCAACATTTCTTCAATTGCGTCCTTCACGGCTGCTTGTTTTGCTTCAGGAATTCTATACGGTCTTTGAAATATTGGTGTTTCTGTTGTTGTTCTGATGCTATGTTCCGTCAGGGTACAGTGACCAGGTTTGTTGGTGAAAACATTTTCATATTTCATGAATATTTTGCGGACTTCCTGTTTTTGATTATGGTCTAAATTTTCCCCAAAGTTTAAATCATTGATGGTTTCGTTGTTTTCGTTGCACGGAGTCGCTTCTTCTAGTCCATCAGTGTCTTCTGTTTTCTCAGCCACCAAGAGTATGGCTCTTTTGTACTCTCTCAAGAGGTTAATATGGTACACTACCACTCCACGGCGTCCTCCCACGTTGACTTTGTAATTGACATCATTGATGCGTTCTGTCACACAGTAGGGTCCTTTCCACTGAGCCTCCATTCGTGATGATTCTGATGGTAACAGGATGAGAACTTCATCTCCAGGTTGGAATTCTCGTCTAGACGCTGTTTTGTCATACCATTTTTTAACGAATTCCTTCCTTTTTGTCAGATTTTCTTTTACCAATGACGTAACGTCCTGTAACCTTTGTCGAATCTTGATTATGTGCTCGATGGTTGACATTTGGATTTCCTCTTCTCCCGCCATAAATTCTTTTACTACTTCCGTTGGTCCTCTGATTGGCCACCCGTAAAGTAAGTCAAATGGTGCGAATCCCGTCTCCTGATGAGGGACTTCACGGTACGCGAACAATGCATACGGGAGTAGAGTATCCCACTCAAGCTCCTCAGTAGTGCAAAGTTTCTTTAATATCGATTTCAATGTACCATTGAAACGTTCAGTTTTTCCATTTGCTTGAGGATGATATGGTGAAGTTGTCACTCCCTTCACTTTCAACAATGTGTATAACTCCTTGATGAGTTTACTCGTAAAATTAGTTCCTTGATCAGTCAAGATAACTTTCGGAATGCCTACCCGGCTAAAGAGTTCAATGAGGGCGTTTGCCACACTCTCAGCATCACAGCTTTTCAATGCGAATGCTTCTGGGTAACGCGTTGCGTCATCAACAATGGTGAGAATGAATCTGTTTCCTTTCTTTGTTTTTACCAGAGGGCCTACGATATCCATTGATATTTTGAAAAACGGAGTAGATATAATTGGCGTGTTGATCATTGGGACTTTCACACTGGTTCTTTTTGCCACTTTCTGACATACGTCACATGAAGAACAGTAATCACTGATTTCATGAAACATCCCTGGCCAATAGAAAGATTTCAAAATGCGTTCTTTTGTTTTCTCTGTTCCAAGGTGTCCTGCAAGTGGTTGGTCATGTGCAAGTTTTATGATCGATTGTCTGAGATTTTTTGGTAAGACAATTTGATATCCCTGCTTTTGTTGGTTTGCCGATGTCCATTTTCGTTTTAAGATTCCATTTTCCCAATAAAATGCGAGTGGTATTGTGCAGGCTGTTTCTGTCGATACTGCCTTATCACGACATGATTTTAATTTTGGGTCATTTTTCTGAAGTTCTGCAAGTTTTTCTGCATTGATTCCGTGTAGATTATTAATGTTTACAGTCTCTGTTGTTTCACTGTCCTTGATTGCTTCAATCTCTTTTGGTTTTACATCACATTCATTCATTTTTTGGTCACACAATACTTCTTCATTTGTTTCTTTACGCGCTTGTGCTCTCGTGACCACATTAACATTCTTCCTGCTTATGACATCATTCCCTAGTATCGCATCTGCTACCAGAGAGGGAACAAGACCAACCTGTGCATATCCTTGGAAGTAGGGAGTGTCGAGTTTTACAATCCCAATTTTGGCCTCAAATGGCTGTCCGATGGCTGTGTACAGTGTGGTCTTCTGTCCCTCCAAAATGCATGAGGAATCTACAAGGTCCTCCTTGATTAAAGTCATTGACGCTCCCGTATCCTTCACAAAGGAAACTTCCCGGTCATTCACGTGCCCTGGAATGTAGATTAATCCATCACATTCATGTTTTATTATTTTAGACACTAACGAAATTTTAGGACATTTATTAGCAAAATGCCCTTTGCCATTGCATTTAAAACATATCACATCCTTCCTGTGATTTCCATGGTTTTGACCACTTCCTGGTCCCGATCCTTTGCCATTCCCAGTAAACCCCTGAGATGGTCCAGATCCCTTGCCATTCCCGGTAAACCCCTGGGACGGTCCCACTTCCCTTGGTCCTTTTGGCGGTATGTAGTCCTCGGCAGCTTCAACGACAGTAGATGATCCCTTGTTTCTTCGAACCCATTGTGCTTGTGCTGGTGGTAACGCTTTTAGGAAAAATTCTTCTCGCAATATTTCTACAGGATCCTTGTCCTCAATTGATCTCCGTAGGTACTTGTCAATTCTTGAAAATAGTCCTCTGTATGTTTCATTGCTTTCTCTTTTCACATTTACGAGTTCATTAAAGTACTCATGTGGGCGTTTTCCATATCGATCAACAAGTGCCTTTCTTAAATCATCGAATGTAGATGATGACTGCGATGAAATTTGACGAGTCTCACCTGTTAATAGAGTTCTTAATTGTAAGACTTTTTGTTTCTCATTCCATTCAGCTTGCTCTCCGATAGCCTCAAATTCCGATAGAAATGTTAGTATGTCATCACATTTCGGGTCAAATGGTTGTTATTTGATCTTTAACGGCATAGTTTTAGCTGATGATTCATTTTCTTGTTTTTGCAGTTGAATTTTTTCCCTTTCTAAAGCCAATCGTTCCATTTCTATTTTCAGTTTTTCGCGTTCCAAGGCAATCTTCTCTCTTTCTAATTCAATTTCTAAATTCTGATCCTTTTTTGTTGGTTTTTTCTTTAACGGTGGATTTTTAGGTTGCCTAAAAAGTTGCGGTTGATCCTCGACAAGCTCATCCTCTGTAAATTCGATTAGTTTTTGTGTCGTAGCTCGCCTTGGCCTTCCTGTGTCATCAACCTCCGTGTCCGACATATTCAATAGGTATTGGTTCACTTTAACTAAAAATTGTTTTCCCACAATAATTAGTAAAATCTTCTTTTACTACAATCGTTACACCACGACTATGAGTAAAAGTATCCCACCGCTGCCACCAAATTGTTACACGCAAAAACTGAACACAATCTAATGATTTCACATCAGTTTATTCCATGAGTGTATCAATGTGAGGTTGAACAAAGACTGACTGAGTTTCTCATACAATATCTTTTAAATAGAAATAAAATGTCAAATTCCCACGGACAGGATGGAGGTAATTAAAAGTTAAAACAAAGATTAATGTGAAAATGCCTAGCCTTGTTTATAATCTAAAATTTAATTGGAACCAAATCTGCCAAGTCCCACGAATTGAGCGATAAGGTGCGAAAGATAGCAGGGAGAGCTGTCAAAGCCTCTCCTCCATTCATAATTAACATCATTTGCTGACCTTACAAGAATTTGTAGAATTCTTACTACAATGAAATTAAGGTTAAAATTTACTCTTAACAATCATCCATATAAGTTTATATATTTCATCCCTAGCCGCCTCTCTAAATATCCATTAATGCTGTTTTTATTTCAGATTTGAAGAATATGTTAAGCAATTAAGTATGTAAAGCCATTAAGAAAACACTTTGGAAACAGCATACACAAAAATAAACAAAAAATATGGTTCTACATGTAAAGCATCACAGGATGAATTTCTGCCATTCAGTCAACTGAAATGTGACTGAAAGGTAACTGAAAGGTGACTGAATGGCATATCTATGCCATTCAGTCACCTTTCCAGACCATTCAGTTGACTGAATGGCAGAGATTCATCCTTTGCATTTTATCATTTTAATGTAAAAAGTGTTGATTCCCGCGCATGCGCGGGAAATCTAGTTATTTTCTAAATTCACTGAGAGGGAAAGTATCTTTGTGACCTCCCTCTGTTTGGTCAATGTAGGGCATTTTCACTAAATGCCCTGATTTTCGTCTTATCTGAAAACTTGATACAAATTATGGTATAAATATGAGGTGTACAGTGATAGATATGACCCAGCAAATAGCAGGGCGGTATTTTTCGTCTACTCTAAGTATTAATGTCGCGCTTTGAAAATGCAATGGTGAAAACTGATATTGTGTCACAATAACATATCAAACGATAACTTTCTCCAAGAGAATCGGAATCAAGAACCATCCTAATAGCAATCGACTTGATTTGGCCGCATCAAATTCTTTCTTGACGGAGAGTAAGAGCCGACTTGCCTAACACTCTGCTTCTTTTCTTTTCGCATTCTGTTTCTTCTTAATCATAATTAAGCTTTGTGCAGGATTCCTCACCTTTTGCTGTGTGTTGAAGTACTACAGATGTAAGATGCTGTTCTGTGGCTGAATATGGAAATCTGCGACTTCGTCCTGCGTACTGGAGTTCCACTGTTTCAACGCCGCTTTACACTTTTTCTTGAGGTATTTTCGCAATGATAGACCGTTGGATTTCCTTTCTCATACCAGATTCGTGACACTGACCCTGAAAGCACGCCGTATATTCGGCAGAAGATTTTTCGTATTTCATCATAATTTGGTGAGCGAGGTATATTGGTTCGTTTAAAGTTCATGACATGATTTTAGCAATGTCTATGATAATTGAATCAATATTTATCTTTGTTTCCTGTGTATGTTTACTTTTTCCTCGAACTGATTCATCTTTGCTGAAGTGATGGTCCGAGAAGGTTTTAATGCCAGAGCATCCACCATGATGTATGACGAGTCTGTGTCCAAGTAGAGGATTTTTTACTGTACTGTTTTATGCTTTATTAAGGACATACCTCTCGGATGAAGGTAAAAAACTACAGAAAAGACACATATTTTGACAAAATCAATACACAAATTTACAATTAACTACTGACAATATTGACTAATAATATTAAAGCTGTAGCCATCTTTTTATAGCAATTGTGTCGTCAAAGAGATCTTCATTAACTCTTGGGTATTTTCCCGTTCGTGCCAGCGTGGTTAAATAATTAACCCTTTGAACACATTACATGTGGAAACAAACACTTTAAACTGCCAGTTTTAATACATTTACTTTAGGGTTATGTCCTCGCCTTCATTTTAACTCAATATTAGTGAAATGGAATTATTTTAACCAATTTTTAAGATAAATAATGACAAATTACACTTATCCATTTAGCTGCGTAAATACTATAAATAACCTTAATAGTCCGCCATATTAAAGACGACCTAAATTGTCCGCCATATTTGGGACGACCTAGTTACAAAAAAAAGACGAATGAAATGCAAAATATACACAATGTTTACTGACTACATTTAGCGTACACAACATTATACAGTATTCAATCAATGTATAAACATAAATAAGACACAAGTAATAGCTTTCCAAAAAGCTTGCCTGACTAAACGTATTTATTTCATTGCAAGAACTTGGTTCTATGAATTTCAATCTGTCTTTGATTTGTAGTTCGTTCTTCTCGCAGTTTTCCAAATGCGCGTCTCTAAAGTTGGACTGTTTCAAATTATCTTTACTAAGGGGGGGGGGGTTTACTTTAAACCTAAAATATTTTGCGTACATGTAATTTTCTCTTAAAACTTTTTTTGCCGCCAACAAAATTAAAATATATCAATTAAAACTTAATTACGAACACAATACAGTTGTTAGAATAATGCTTAGCTTCCCATCATGGATTATTCCACTGTAATGGCGCGTAAAATTATGGACTGCTCCTAAGATTTTGACAATATGGCGCGGAGTAGAATTAATCCTGTGCCTCCTTTGGGTGCATTCCATAATACCCGTATGTGTGGAGTCAATAGAACTCTTTTTGGCATTTGTTTAGTAACAACTTTTACTTGTTATATATTAATTTTACTTTAGGTTAGCAAGAATCAATCGATAACTATGCACTTATTATTTACATTGAGTAAAACACGGAAGTTACACCCCCTTTACAATGAATGCAATCCCTCAAAGCACAGTAAACGACCATGCCCGCTTCGTTTCTCTAATGAATATTAAGCTAACGTAACAATACTTAGTAAATACTTTAATACAAACTGGCAATTTTGTTTAGATATGATAACCGAACACAATTATAGTTTACATTCTACCGTGATATATTATAATCATTAGGTACAACTTGTAAAAAATTGCGATGCCCCCCCCCTCCCCCACCCTCATTCACCGTTCAATTGTAGGGGCCTTTCTATTGGATTGCACACGTGTACAGTGAACTTAAACTTGCTCGATGCTGCTTTTTACATCCAATATAACAATTTTGTTTTTCTTTTAAACAAAAAAAAAATAATAATAATATCAACCGATGCATGTTTAATGGTCCGGCCTTTAATTGCCTCGTTAGGTAACTTGTTGTGATGACACCCCCTCCCCTTCAACAGTTCAAACAGTGCTATCTATTTTTAAGCATGACAAGATTAGCTTTTTTTAAAAGCTAAGAAAGTCAGCCAGCGGAATTTTACTTTTAGGGCAAAAGTGAATACACAATCTTTTAAAATACTATGTAAATAGTTTCCAGAACAATATAATAATATGCGGGTGCACATTTAGTTTGCAGCCTTATTTTTATGGCTGTACATGTAGGTGACGAGACATACGTGTAGCGGTGTACATGCAATGTAATGACTGCACACCTACTTAATACTTATAGTTGTAATTTTGTTGACATAGCTCTCTGATTTTTATGTTTGGTGGCAAACTACTTCCAATATACAGTATTTACTTTTCAATCTCACTAAGAGAGTTGGGAAGATATACGCGGACTCCGGAATGTGGCTGCAGACGATTCCTAATGACAGTCTTTCTATACATTGATGCGCAGTTTGACCTAGAAACTGGTCGGTTTCATAACGTCTTCGAATATTTCTAACACGAACTGTCTAATTTCTTCCCAGAACTCCAATTTACGCAAGCGCAATTGAAGTTTCATCCTAACTAATAATAGTCAGCCCGAATTACACACGTGCACAGTGAACCTACTTTTTGCTTTAACAGGTCGGGTACACTACCTTATATGGATAGCATTATTTAACATGTGACAATATTAGCGTCAAACAGATTCGCCAATCCAATCAATGAGTCGCAAAGCATGACGGTCTACTACGTGTTAACGATTCAACAGACACACGTGGTTTTTGTCGATTTTATGCACAATATTTAATTGCTTGCCGGAAAATTTGTACAACTTGTTTTGTACTTTAAAAGGTAAAAAAGGAAAGATTACGTACCATAGACTTTGTTCCATGCTCACATTGAAAAATACTGTTGTTTTAGTTTTTATATTGTTGCTTCAAAAATTGATCAGTATCAACAGTCTGTCATTCATACGCATTCAAGTACAAACAGATTTTGATAAGGGAAAACTGCATAATTGTTTATTGGTGACTTAATCATCGTACACCATGTTGACTATGTCCGGGAAATAAACATTGCTTTTGAAATTGCATGATTGGAAATACCGGTATAACGAACACTAGAAGCACCATCAAAACATTTTGTAACTGCTAAGCATTCTCATAATTGTCACTGAAGAAAATTTCAAAGCGTATTCTATGTACTAAATGTATGTACTACTATGTGCATGTACTAAATTAATGTAGTCCCAAACCAGGCGTATCCGTATCACGTGAAAAACGTACTCACTGCTTCGAATTCAGTAGGACATATACCTCTCTTTTGAACATTGACAATTGGGGTATTTAAAAAGGTTGATATAAGGCCTACTAAGCAATATTTTTAAAATGTGAGCATAGAAATGAAAGATCAGACATAATTTTCCATATTTATTCCATAAATTCTGAAAAATAATTGAAAATGAGTTTCCAAAAGACAATTCAAAATAGTATATATTTTCAATACGTATTGTATACAATAAAACTCGTAGTAGCCCACAATGCATTGCAACTCATTCACCTGATTGGTCTGCCGAAAAAAGTAAACAGATAGCTAACTTAGTATGCAAATGTATGCCGACGTCACAAAATCTAGTGGTCTCGACCTGTTTAAGCACTAGCTCACTATTGCTTAATTGTTACATCCATTATAACGTTTTCGTTAATTGCGAATTTGAAGGTCGTCACATTATTAATATGCATTGATAAAGCTTTTTTCAATGAAAAATGATATTGCTAGCTTCCATTGTTGACTGCACTGTTTCGGATGTTGTAATTTTTAAACCTTAGATATGCCTGACGTCATGACGTCAGGCAATGACAATGTGTTGTCTATAGTTCAATTCTAAAATTCATGAGAAGTATTTTTTGTACAAGCTAACTACTCTGAGTTTAATATAAACATCTTTGGTACAAGTTAACTATTTAGTTCTAGTCAAGCACTCACTTCCTGTCAAGCTTACTGACCAGTGCGGTCACACTTTGTCAATCTTCTTCCATCCTGTTAGATGCGTGCCTCAAACCACTAAGTCTTTTTTAAAGTAGTAATTGCTTAAATTTTTCAGTATTGAATCATATTTTTGAAGTATAATTACAGATGGAAATTTATTATACAGATAAAACATTCTTAAAAGTATGGCACGCCATTATGGTCTTTGAAATAATTTACATATTTTTTCTATGGTATAATGTATTGGTTTTACATTTTCCTATTTTGTAAATTGTTATTTCTATTTGTTGAGTTTTTACCAATCTTTTGCACGACGGCAACGTGTACCACACAAAATATGAAACCGTGTGACTTTTGTTAAATGTGTTGTGCATGGTTATCTGTCTGTTTGCACCAGGCAGAAAAGACAACAAAACATACTCCATGTGGGGAAAAACACACTAACCATGAGACCAATATAGTGCAAAAAGACTTGTTCGGAAACAAATAATAAAAACTAAAATTAAAACCGATATCGGACACTGCAATAAGGTACCTACCGGATTCAGAAATATACACGGGCATAAAGTCAGGAGTGGAAAATGTTTGTGCCATTTTGTATATTTCAGTACATCCTGAACTCCGCCTTCCCCTGATTTGCTTTTCTTTTTGGATATTCTAGAGTGCTTCTCTTTCAGAGGTTTTATTTTCAGTCTACATTGCTAAGAATTAAAACAATATCCACTGTCCTTTACCTTTTTTTTTGGAAAATTTTATCCATATAGTTAAATATTTTAAAACATATTTTTGGAAGCAGTTTTTCAATGGATTGTTTTCTGAATGAAGAAATATTGGTTATTGTCTTTTCCCCCTGGACAATAGCTTGGACCAAATATTTTGTCGATTTCCCAAAAGGGCTGAATCTGGAATTTATGATTCTGCTTTCTATTCCAGATAATGCGTTGGAAGCGATTTTATAGAATTTTACAGAGGTAAGACATATGTTAAAATAACGTTACCCACCGTGGCATCCGCCTTGAGCTCAAATCTAAAGTTTGATGAAATGTTGCGTTAAATATTTTAAAACATTTTTTTGGAAGCAGTTTTTCAATGGATTGTTTTCTGAATGAAGAAATATTGGTTATTGTCTTTTCTCCCTGGACAATAGCTTGGACCAAATATTTTGTCGATTTCCCAGAAGGGCTGAATTTGGAATTCATGATTCTGCTTTCTATTCCAGATAATGCGTTGGAAGCGATTTTATAAAATTTTACAGAGGTAAGACATATGTTAAAATAACGTTACCCACCGTGGCATCCGCCTTGAGCTCAAATCCATAAGTTTGATGAAATGTTGCGTTAAATATTTTAAAACATTTTTTTGGAAGCAGTTTTTCAATGGATTGTTTTCTGAATGAAGAAATATTGGTTATTGTCTTTTCCCCCTGGACAATAGCTTGGACAAAATATTTTGTCGATTTTCCAGAAGAGCTGAATCTGGAATTTATGATTCTGCTTTCTATTCCAGATAATGCGTAAATTTTGATGCTCTACAAATAAAAAAAATATGCACAATAAATGAATGTTTTAAAATCCGAATGATTTTTAACACGAATAAAGAATAATGTAAATTATTTCATGAACGACTTAGCAAAACACAAACCCAATATGTTTAAGTACGAGTTAATACTTTTGAAATAAAGGGAAAACCTGAGGTTTGGCTGGTTATTTAAGGGATACAAGTAATAGCTTTCCAAAAAGCTTGCCTGACTAAGCATATTTATTTCATTGCAAAAACTTGGTTCTATGAATTTTATTGTCTTTGATTTGTAGTTCGTTCTTCTCGCAGTCTTCCAAATGCTCGTCTCTAAAGTTGGACTGTTTCAAATTATCTTTACTAAGGGGGGGGGGGGGGTTACTTTAAATGAATTTTACATATTATTTATTTTGAACCTAAAATATTTTGCGTACATGTAATTTTCTCTTAAAAATTTATTTGCCGCCAACAAAATAAAAATATAGCAATTAAAACTTAATTACGAACACAATACAATTGTTAGTATAATGCTTAGCTTCCCATCATGGATTATTCCACTGTAGTGGCGCGTAAAATTATGGACTGCTCCTAAGATTTTGACAATATGGCGCGGAGTAGAATTAATCCTGTGCCTCATTTTATGCAGATTGGAATTGCCACCGAGTTGGGTGCATTCCATAATACCCGTGTCTGTGGAGTCAGTAAAACTCTTTTTTGGCATTTGTTTAGTAACAACTTTTACTCGTTATATATTAATTTTACTTTAGTTTAGCAAGAATCAATCGATAGCTCTGCACTAATTATTTACTTTGAGTAAAGCACGGAAGTTACACCCCTTTTACAATGAATGAAATCTAAACGACCATGCCCCATTCTCTTACCAGAGGTCGTGCTACACAAGTTTCGCTTACACCTCTGTCAACGCCGGAATAATAGTCTGTCACATGATCAAAACAAGCATGGCGAGCACATGGCATTGTTGATTCGTTTCTTCTGTATAATCAGCTTGAAGGGGAGTCATCGACGGGCGAAGACTTTGAGGACACGTTTAAAAACATCACAGGAAATGACATTGCTGCTGATTTATGTAAAATCATCGATAAATCGGTAGCGTACAGAAACTGATTTTTCAAACATCTGTCAAACTAGATCATGTGATCATATTTTAATTTTTACCTCCGCAAAATAGTTCTTCCAGTAACGTTGAAATAAAAATAAATAAAGGCGTTAAAGATTTATATTTAATTATTTATAATCATATTCATAGATAAAAGGAATAACTACATAGATTTTAATTACATTTTGCCCATCGTTTAAATTTGTACAAGAATCTTGTCGGGCGTTGACAGAGGTGTAAGCGAAACTTGTGTAGCACGACCTCTGGTGAGAGAATGAACCTTGCCCGCTTCGTTTCTCTAATGAATATTAAGCTAACGTAACAATACTTAGTAAATACTTTAATACAAACTGGCAATTTTGTTTAGAAATGATAACCGAACACAATTATAGTTTATATTCTACCGTGTAATATTATATTCATTAGGTACAACTTGTAAAAAATTGCGATGCCCCCCCCCCCCCATTCAAATGTAGGGGCCTTTCTATTGGATTGCACACGTGTACAGTGAACTTGCTCAATGCTGCTTTTTACATCCAATACAACAATTTTGTTTTTCTTTTAAACAAAAAAAAAATAATATCAACCGATGCATGTTTAATCTGCCGGCCTTCAATTGCCTCGTTAGGTAATTGCTTGTTGTGATGACACCTCTCCCCTTTAACCGTTCAAACAGTGCTATCTATTTTTAAGCATGACAATGTTAGCTAGAAAGTCAGCCAGCGGAATTTTACTTTTAGGGCAAAAGTGAATACACAATCTTTTAAAATACTAGGTGAAAGGTTTCCAGAACAATATAATAATATGCGGGTGCACATTTAGTTTGCAGCCTTATTTTTATGACTGTACATGTAGGTGACGAGATAAGCGTGTAGCGGTGTACATGCAATGTATGACTGCACACCTACTTAATACTTATAGTTGTAATTTTGTTGACACAGCATTCTGATTTTTATGGTTTGGTGGCAAACTACTTCCAATGTATTTACTTTTCAATCTCACTAAGAGAGCTGGGAAGATATACGCGGACTCCGGACTGTGGCTGCAGACGATTCCCAATAACAGTCTTCCAATACATTGATGCGCAGTTTGACCTAGAAACTGACCGGTTTCATAACGTCTTCGAATATTTCTAACACGAACTGTCTAGTTTCTTCCCAGAATTCCAATTTACGCAAGCGCAATTGAAGTTTTATCATAACTTAATATAGTCAGCCCTAATTACACACGTGCACAGTGAACCTCTTTTTTGCTTTAAACACTTGCTCACTATTGCTTAATTGTTCCATCCATTACAACGTTTTCTTTAATTGCGATTTTGAAGGTCGTCACATTATTAATATGCATTGATAAATCTTTTTTCAATGAAAAATGTTATTGCTAGCTTCCATTGTTGACTGCACTGTTTCGGATGTTGTAACTTTTAAACCTTAGATATGCCTGACGTCATGACATCAGGCAATAAATTGCTAGAATATTTATTGCATTCATTTTGTGGATAGAGGAGCTCATGTCCATTTTATTGATTTATGACACTTCAATACTGGTGGCACTTTTCAACAGATATGGAATGGAAATGCGAAACTGTGGCCAAAATTTTCACTTTTGGTTTTGTGCTTGAAAAGTAGGGTGGGTTCAGAACACGAAATGTCACTCGAAAAGAAGGTAATTGACCCCTCCCCCCCCCCCCATCAATTGGTGATTTTTTGCATGGGTATACATTAAGCTACAGATCCTATGGTAGTTTATGGCAGTTGCTCGGGACTGGAGCGTGGTGCTAGACTCGTGAAAATGTGAAAAAAGGGCAATTTTTCAGAACATTTTGAGACCGTCCCTGGCTATTCTATACAGTGCTATATGTAAGTTGTACTTAAGTATAAAAATTCTCAAGAGTCGGGACCACGCGGCTATGTTAAGGCTGCCCGAATTGATGTGTTGAAAGTCACTTGTCTAAACTTTATACGATATGACGTCATAATTAACTTTGACGTCACGATCTGCATTCCTTTCGATAGTTCTCAGGGAATGTATCGTAACGAAATAAGTTAATTTTACTGAATATTATAAAACCGCGTGATTCCTTTACATAGAAGCTGGTTTAAATACTAGTAATAGCTAATATTATCATTACTTAGTATAAAAAATCGGCAGTTTTAAAGCATCGTATTAGGTAAATGACTATTTATAAACTAATGGTTTGGAGACTCGCCCTGCTAAGTGTAAACTAATGAATGGAGATATTTTTATGCAAGTAAAAAACAGCCTGGCGCAAGTGAAAGATCAATACAATCTTTGTATTTTTTGCGTGAAACTGGTAGAGAAAATAAGTACCAATGTGAATCATGCTGGGGGAAACCTACCAATTTACCCAATGTTCTGTAATTCGAGCTTAGAAAGTAAAAATGTGCCTAATTTCGATGATGGGGCGAAGTGTTTTGACAATATTTCAAATAAACGAAATATTTATATGAACCCCCAGCAAGAACTGCAAAATACATTACTTATCGAAGGATTTTTAATAAAAATGTATTTGATTTTATGTCATTTATCACTTGCGCCAATGCGATTTATATAGATCATACGCTGTGTTAGGATACACACGTCACGTGCATAAGAACGACATGACGTCACAAAAATGCATCAAGTATATTGTTGGATATCGCTGTTTATTAATGTAACAAAGATTTAAAGAAAATCGCCCGGTTAAAGTGTTTATTTGATAATTAAAACAGTATCGTTTTCCGATATAAATTTAGCTTCGGACAGCCTTAGGTGGCAGGGGATAGTTTTTTTGGTCGAGGAAATGTGAGGCAGATACTGCTCATATATTTGATCTCATTATTCAGTCGATTTTTAAATTTGCTAAAATTGGTTTGCATGCACGGGACACATGGTCCCGACTCTTGAGAATTTTTAAACATTTCAGAATAAAACAAGTACAACTTACATATAGCACTATATAGAATAGCTAGGGACGGTCTCAAAATTTTCTGAAAAATTACCCTTTTTTCACATTTTCACGGGTCCAGCACCACGCTCCAGTCCCGAGCAACTGCCATAAACTACCATAGAATTTGTTGCTTAATGTATACCTATGCAAATAATCACCAATCAATGGGGGGTCAATCACCTTCTTTTCGAGTGACATTTCGTGTTCTGAACCCACCCCACTTTTCAAGCACAAAACCGAAAGTGAACATTTTGGCCACAGTTTCCCATTTTCATTCCATATCTGATGAAAAGTGCTACCAGTATTAAAGTGTCATATATCAATAAAATTGACATTAGCTCCTCTATCCACAAAATGAATGCAATAAATATTCTAGCAATTTATACCCCTCAAATAACCAGCCAAACCTCAGGTTCTCCCTTTATTTCAAAATTTTGACCGGGTCTTTCGTTCGAAACTATCCCCTGCCACCTTTAACTTTTAGAGTTTGTTTCTCTCTAACCAAAACACTCTTAAATCAGAAAGTTCATGCAATTCTGAGTAAAACTTTTTAAACTTGGTCTGATTTCATTGAAAAATAAAAAAGTTATGGCTGTTTAAGGATTCCCCACATTCCCGGCTGAATCACCTTAACCTGTTTGTGTAAGGTTTTCAAGATATATCATGACTTCTTTCAATCCAAAAGACATTTTTTCTTTCAAAATCAGTTATAACAAGAAACCTTTATCCCTATAAGATGTAAAAACATTGAAATATTCACATTTAGTACTCACACATAGGAGAATTCAACTCATATGTATCACCTATCCCCCTGCTAATGGGAATAAGAAAAAACACACTATTACTCCTTGCAATCAACTTTTTTGTTTCTAAATGGTACTAACAGGTTTAAAAACTCTATTGAAACATAAAAGCAACTTATTTGAAACACAAAACCTTCACTTTCATCTCTTCATAAGGGACAGATCCCTAGAAAATGGCAATCAGGCATCTTACCCGGGGAGTAATTTCCCAAATATGCTGAACGGATGATGATGAAACCTGATTTCTCTGTTTATTCTTTAACCAATACCAAAAGATCTAGATTAACTTGTTATAAAGATTGAAATATATGTTTTACATACAAAGAAATAGCAAATTTGAACATCATGACCACAACCCCATCATGAGGTGGGAATACGTGCAAATGACAAATGGTTAAAAAATGCACACAAATTCAATCTTTCTTGATATATTTTCAATAAAGAAGAAATCAGACATATGTGTTTTGTTTTAAATGGGAGCAATTCAATGTATCTATGAAATTTTATTTAAAAAAATGTGAAATAAAGCCCATTTTTGGGTTGTCGGTAAAGAAAATCGAAGGATAGGGTGTGTTTTTTTGACAATCAAACAGTTTAAAATTGCTTATAATGACTTAAAATGCAGATTTTGACTATTTAGAATTACATGTAATTTACATGTAGTACATGTACAATACATATTTAGCCATAAAATCTACTTTTGTGTCAGTTTTAGCTTGAGAAAGAACAATATTTAACAATTTCTTATCAAAACTAAGGGTTTAAAACTTCATAAAACTGCATTTCTATCAATTAATTTCAAGAAAATTTAAAGAAAATGGTGCAATATTATTCAGTTAATCAAAATTCAACCCTGCATCTGATTTCAATAGGAATAATAGGCCTATAAAGGGTTTTAAAATAAGGACAAACCCAAAATGCTAGAAAATTGCACTTTTTCTAAGGGCCACCCCCTGTTACATTTTGGCCCCCAAATCTCATCACAGAGTTGAACAATCATAAAAATTCAGCCAGTTTCCCATTTTACACACATTAAACATCTTTTCTGTCCACATATTGTTAAACTTTAAGCCTATTAAAAAATTGACATTTTCTTGAAGGTGGCAGGGGATAGTTTTTTTGGTCGAGGAAATGTGAGGCAGATACTGCTCATATATTTGATCTCATTATTCAGTCGATTTTTAAATTTGCTAAAATTGGTTTGCATGCACGGGACACATGGTCCCGACTCTTGAGAATTTTTAAACATTTCAGAATAAAACAAGTACAACTTACATATAGCACTATATAGAATAGCTAGGGACGGTCTCAAAATTTTCTGAAAAATTACCCTTTTTTCACATTTTCACGGGTCCAGCACCACGCTCCAGTCCCGAGCAACTGCCATAAACTACCATAGAATTTGTTGCTTAATGTATACCTATGCAAATAATCACCAATCAATGGGGGGTCAATCACCTTCTTTTCGAGTGACATTTCGTGTTCTGAACCCACCCCACTTTTCAAGCACAAAACCGAAAGTGAACATTTTGGCCACAGTTTCCCATTTTCATTCCATATCTGATGAAAAGTGCTACCAGTATTAAAGTGTCATATATCAATAAAATTGACATTAGCTCCTCTATCCACAAAATGAATGCAATAAATATTCTAGCAATTTATACCCCTCAAATAACCAGCCAAACCTCAGGTTCTCCCTTTATTTCAAAATTTTGACCGGGTCTTTCGTTCGAAACTATCCCCTGCCACCTTAACATTGCTGCGCATGTGTCCCCTGCATGCAAACCAATTTTAGCAAAATTAAAAATCTACTGAAAAACTAGATCACATATATAGGCACTATCTGCCTCACATTTCCTCGACCAAAAAAACTATCCCCTGCCACCTGATTCTTTGTTGAGTTAACTTTAATTTAAGTCTCATTTGAAAAAATTGACAAATGTATGACCATAAAAATAATCAACACTAAATATAAATGAAATTTTGGACAATACTGTGGACAATACAAACATGAATTTCAAATAGAAACAAAAGGGTAAGCAAGATAAATAAAGGAATTAAGTTATGAAAGTATAAAAGCTATGCATTTTTGACATTAATTAATATTATGTTATGAGATTTTTACATCAAAGTTCAAAATGACAGATGAATTTTTTTTTTTTTTTACATCGATTTTTAAAAATTGTATTGCAAGTGACATTACTTTTGGATCAAACCTTGTACTTAACAGCTTTTCTGGGAAGAGTCATCCAGATTTTCTTGGAACTCCTCCACCTCTCTGCTGCTATTGAGTTTTTCTCCCTGTGGTAGCAATGTTTCCACAGTTCCATAGTCTGTATCCACTGTTGCTATTAGATGCGATTTTATGTCCGCAACATCTTGTTGCAGGAGATTTAGTTTAGAAATAACTGAAATTGTGAATCATGCTAGCAATAAGTATAAGAAATAAATGCTGTAAACGTGGTTTAATATTGACGAGTTCAAAATTTGACAATCTTTATGTTAAAGACGAATTAATCTATCCTGTATATGATGTGAGAATTTTGACAAAATAAAAATCGCCAAAATAGTCAAAGTTAGCACATAGTCAAAATCTTCATGTTTAGATTAAGCCATTCTCTCTCTTTCTCAAATTAATAACATTGTAAATCTATTTTTAATCATATACTTGAATGCTTGTTTTATCCATGGCATTCACAAAGATATACTACAGCTTTAAAAATAAAGAATATTTATCCAGATTAAATCATTAGAGGAATGTTTGCTGACCTTGCTGAAACAAATCAGGCAGGTTTGTGGTATCTGTTAGTTTATTGGCAGCAGCTGATAAAAAGAATTAACACTTTTAAATATCATTTAGGAACTTAGATCATACATGTTATATGTCATTATATGTGATTTATATATACATATTATAAGATAGAATATTGGACTTCATAGGCCCTAGCATGTACCTGGAATTGGAGGAAAATTTGATGGAGCATTGCTTGGCTGTCTTTGCTCAACAGTTTTTGACCGTGGTGATCTGCGTAGCGTAAGCAATTGTCTCCTCATGTGATGGCTGTGTACGTTGTACCAGGGTTTACCGGAGATGGTGATTCTCTTGATGCTGTGTAACAACAAAAATTAATCAAATATGTTACCAGTATATTATGCATTATTTTAACATATAGATCAATAATTTAAAAAGTATTATGACTACAATACTGTAGAATATTAAACATAATAGGACATAGCAAGTACCTTGAATAGGAAGAGACTTTGAAAGGGCATTGTTAGGTGGTTTGTCCTTGTTAACAGTAGTCAAAGATTATCTTCCAACAGGAATGGCAATCAACTGTCTTGGGGTCCTTCCACTGACATATTCTTGCACAGGAGATGGTGAGGATTCATCAGCATTCCCAGTTTTTTTAACCGGTGTTGAACATTGACGTAACTGACGTTTTTTTAGGAGGAGAGGGCACACATTCGCCTTTAAAATAGTAAAATAAAGCACACCAGTTCATAAAAATAAGATTTAGTGCGTTTCTATTTTTACTAAAAATTAAGTAAATGAAAAAATGACAATAACAAACCGTCAACCATCTCAAAAATCCATAAAACGAAATACAAATTCGGAGCAGAGCAACACGGACCTCCAAGATAGAGGTAGGATCAGGTGCCTAGGAGGAGTGAGCATCCTCTGCTGACCGGTCACACCCGCCGTGTGCTCTTTGTCGAAAATATACTGTGATCTATAATAATTACATAATAGTGAGCACAAATATTCACTTATTCTCTCACATAATATTCAGTGAAAGAGTTATGGAGTTATCAATAGCCTGAATGTCTGTTTGGTTGTACTTTTTCAATGCATTATTTCTTATAGTTTCCAGGCTAAAGTAAAAATAGTCCATATTGGATACCTTTATAATGTCAACTTCTCTCGGAGTTTTAAGTTAAGTGCGAGAAGAACTTGGAAGGTTTGGATGCCCATTTTGCTTTAATAATTTTAAGAGGGAGTCAACTGCATTAGCTTTAATTTCATATGTATTGACCCATTTTTTCAATGGTTCCATTATGTCTGTTGATTCACCATCACTACCCATACTTATTACTTCATCACTGGAAATAACTTGTTCAAAATTTAGATCTATTACACCTGATTCTTTTTCAGATGATGACTGATCAATATTTGACAGGCGGTTTTCTGTATTTTGTCTATCAATGCTAGAACTGACATTTAGTGTTTGATTAGAAGTTTTGAGGTACATGTGTTTCAGAATCAGATTCAAATTGATCCTGATGTTGATGCACACACATGCGCTTATTTGAAATCCATTGCTTGTTATATAAACGTCTCTTTTTTTTGCTTTTCATCTGGATCCATATCCCAAATCTGTCTTACTAAAATATAGAACAATTTTGGCATAATCCATTATTTAAAACCAAATTTTAATGACAATCATAGATTGTGTTTATATTACCTAGTAGAACCAATTTTTTTCAAAATAAAGATTTCTTTATCTGACTGAATATATACTTAATTTTTTCCGTTTTTTCTACATACATTGTACACTTTTAAAAGTGTTATGATGGCATCTATTAATATTTATTTTATATTCTGCTGTTATGATAATTCATTTCACAATGAAAAAGATGTTTTAAATCAAACTAACAATACTCTAAAGATGCATACAATTAAATAGTTTGCAAAAATGTTCATTAGATACAAACTATCATATAAATAACAGAATCATACCGGGGTAATAGAAATTCAAAATCGAGAACTACTAATTTCAAGAGATGCATTTATTTACTACTTTCATAGGGATGAGGTGCTCAGTACAATTTAGCTGCAGAAATGTAGCTCGCTGTATGAAAAAAAATGGATAGATGACCAGGATTAGCTTTGGTTCCACTCATACAAAAAAAACTGTATATTTATTACTCAAGTTTTTCTGCAGGCTCGATTTTTACTTAATTTTACCTAATTCCAAATGCTATTTTTACAATTGATTTATGCTAAAAAATGCTCAAGTTTATGCACTATCGAAATCTGCTGTTACTTTCTTCAAACTTACTTTTTAACACCCTCACCAGCCATGTAAAACTAACAGGGTGCGATCCCGTCGACAGCGAGAGTCGCCATTTTAAAATGTAAACAAACTTGAACTGTTTCAATTCAAATGGATGGGAAGGATGTTGAAAAGTAAGTATGAAGCAAGTAATTAATAGCCGATATCGATAGCATATTGTCTGGAGAATTAATGCACATGCACACACAAAAGAAAACATATTTTATCAATATTTTACTTGGCTTTTTCAATTTTTGACATACACTTTATATTTAAAATGGTATCTATAACATATTACACTTTATATTTAAAAAAAGTATCTATAACATATTACAAACGTTTATTTTAACATCATTACAATTGTTTATTTTAACATAATTACTTGGTTATACTAATACCATTTCAGTGATGTTCATGTTGTAAAATGTATTGCAAATAGTTCACATACACAGTACACTTAAAAAATCATGGTGGAGGATAATATTAATTAACATCTGTGCATCGTTCAGACGAAGATCCTGGGGGGTTTTTTCCAAAGGGGAGGGGGGTGCAAACCTTTTGAGTAAATCGAACCCAGAATACAATACCGGTATATTGTGTTGTTTTTTTAATTTGCAAAATTTCCAGCATCCCCCTTCCCAATGATTCACGCATTTCACAAAATGAAAAGAAAAATTGTCTATAAAACGTTTTAAAATCAATTTTTAAAAAATGTTTTTGATATGATTGTTCTTATATTTCTAACAATGTTAATGTAACTTTTCAAAAAAAAACGTTTAAATGGACACCTTTTCTAAAAACCTTTTTAGAACTAAAATACAATGTTATGAAAACGTTATGTGCTACATGGGTAATGCATTACAAAATCTTGATCGTTTTTAAGTTATGTATAAGAGACTTTTCGAATGTCTTGGCCCCTAATTTAAGGAGCCAGCTCCTTTTTCTTGAGTTCAGTCGAAAGGTCTTACGAATACTAACATTTTTTGTTCTTACACCTGAAATTGTTGTTCATTTTTGAGATACAAATGATTGAATATTTTAGGGGCCAGCCCTGTAGATCCCTAATGGAAACAGACATTGGTGTTTTGATTAGTGGAATCGGTTAGAATAATCAATGAAGACATTTTCTGTTCTACAATGTTTATCAAAATATGTTACCTTCTCTGGATATATTGCGTAAAAGTTTAAGGACTTTGGCCCCTAAAAATTCCTAATTACCTCATTAATGGGCGTGGCAATGATTTTTTCTGATAGATATTGTTGCGATCAACAACTTTGCTTCTATATTGCATCACTAAATCTTTATTTAGTGATGCAATATCTTTTAGATTGTTTTTAAATTATTTGTAATAGACTTTACGAGTCTCTTGACCCCTAATTAAAGGGGCCAGCCCCTTATTCTTGATTTCATTTAAAAGGTCTCACAAATACAAAATTGTTGTTCATTATTTAGATACAAATGATTGAATATTTTAGGGCCAGTCCTGTATATCCTTAATGGGGACACACATTGGTGTTTTGATTAGTGGAATCGATTTAAATCATCAATACAAACATTTTCTCTTCTACAATCCTTAACAAAACATGTCTCGTTCTTTAGATATATTGTATCAAAGTTTGAGAACTTTAGCCCCATAAAATCCCTAATTACGTCATCAATGGGTGTGGCATAGAGGTTTTTAGATGGATATTGTTACAATCAGCAACTTTGCTTCTATAATGCATTACAAAATATTTGTCGTTTTTGAGTTATTTGTAATATACTTTACGAGTCTCTTGGCCCCTCAATAAAGGGGCTAGCCCCTTTTCCTTGATATCAGTGAAAAGAACTTTTAATACTCTACCACTTTTTATATATGTCTTAACAAAATATCAACTGATAAAAAGATACAGATTAAAACGTGTGAAAATTTTGATTCAAAATTCGTACCCAATTTTCGAACCATTCCGAGCTCCAAGAAATGGCGCCACAGGCGTAAAACAAAAACAATCGGCGCAACTTCAAACTATGGTCTTACTATCCTGAAAATTTCATATTCATATCTCTGATAGTTTTTGAGTTTTTGTGTGCACAAAATAGGTCGTAAAAATGTCAAAATGGCCGATAAATCGGTACTGAAAGTGACGACAGGAAAAATATTAAAAATGTATTAATTTCATATCAAGTCCAATCATCTGTGAAAAAATTGTGGCAATCGGTCGAATAGTTTGCGAGAAATCGCGTGCACAAAATTTGTGGAAAAGAAAAATAACAACTAGATACGATCTCGTTACGAGTAACGAGTAGGTCTTCCGTTCAATATGTTAAACGATACGATTAAAATATTAATGAAATTTCAGAATTCCCAATCAACCCCTTTCCTTTCAGGTAATGTATACGATTGTCAATATCCTGTACAATGCTTAACAAAGTGTTTTGCTTTTCACATACAGCACATTAAAGATTTAAGATTTTAGTGCCTCAAAATCCCTAATTATGTCATCAATGGGTGTGGCAATGAGTTTTACAAACTGATATTGTTACGATCAACAACTTTGCTTCTTTAAGTCATTACAAAATCTTGATAATTTTAAAGTTATCTGTAATAGAGTTTACGAGTGTCTTGGTCCCTAATTAAATGGGCCAGCCCCTTTTTTTTGATTTTATACGAAAAGTCTTATAAATATTAACAATTTTTGTTCTTATACCTATCTTAAATTGTTGTTCATTTTTGAGATACAAATGATTGAATATTTTAGGGGCTAGCCCTCTATATTTTTCATGGGGACAAATATTAGATTTTTGATTAGTAGAATCGATTAGAATCATCAATGCAAGCATTTTCTCTTCTACAATGCCCAACAAAATATGTTTCCTTCTCTAGATATATTGTGTCAAAGTTTAAGTACTTTGGCCCCTAAAAATCCCTAATTAGGTAATAAATGGGCGTAGCAATGATTTTTTCTGTTAGATATTGTTACGATCAACAACTTTGCTTCTATAATGCACTACAAAATCTTTATCGTTTTTAAGTTATTTGTAAAAGAGTTAAGGAGTATATTGGCCCCTGATTTAAGGGGCCAGCCCCTTTTTCTTGATTTTATACGAAAGGTCTTATGAATACTTACATTTTTTGTTCTTACACCTATCTAAAATTGTTGTTCATTTTTGAGATACAAATGATGGAATATTTTAGGGGCCAGCCCTCTAGATCCTTAATGGGGACATACATTGGTGTTTTGATTAGTGGAATCGATTAGAATCAACAATGCAAGCATTTGCTCTTCTACAATGCTTAACAAAATATGTTTCCTTCTCTAGATATATTGCGTCAAAGTTTAAGTACGTTGACTCCTAAAAATCCCTAATTACGTAATAAATGGGCGTGGCAATGATATTTTTTTGTTAGATATTTTACGATCAACAACTTTGCTTCTATAATGCA
The DNA here is from genome assembly GCA_020458035.1 of Magallana ariakensis. Classification (NCBI taxonomy): domain Eukaryota; kingdom Metazoa; phylum Mollusca; class Bivalvia; order Ostreida; family Ostreidae; genus Magallana; species Magallana ariakensis. The sequence goes on from CM035811.1 coordinate 52,000,668, forward strand.
TTATTAAATCTTTATCGTTTTTAGTTATTTGTAATATACTTTACGAGTCTCTTGGCCCTTAATTTAAGGGGCCAGCCCCTTTTTCTTGATTTTGTTGGAAAGAACTTTTGATTCTCTACTACATTTGTTCTATATGTCTTAACAAAATATCAACTAATAAAAAGATACAGATCAAAACGTATGAACATTTTGAATGAAAATTCGTACTCAATTTTCGTGCCATAGCGAGCTCCAAGAAATGGCGCCACTGGCGTAAAACAAATACATGCTGCACAACTTCAAACTATAGTCTACCTATCCTGAAAATTTCATAGTGATATCTCTGATAGTTTCTAAGTTTATAGCTGCACAATATGAGTCGTCACAAATTACAAAATGGCCGATAAATCGATACCGGAAGTGACCAAAAAAAATGAAAAATATGTATGAAGTTTAGATTACGTCCAATCATCTGTGAAAAAATGATCGAGATCGGTCGAATAGTTTTCGAGAAATCGTGTGCACAAAATTTGGAAAACAAGATATCTGTGAGCCAATGCTCACTAGTGATACCCCCGCTCTGATGTGAATATGCAAAATAAGCAAAGTCGACTTTTAACAGAAAGCTGGCATCCGATTGGTACAGAAATATATCTCACAATATGGCATGCCTAAACAAATAGTGCGTTAAAATTTCAAGCATCTGCAATAAATAGCTGCTGAGAAATCTTTGAGGAAAATTTGTTTGAAAATTTTGGATAAAAATAAACAAACTACTCATTTAACAGGAAGTTGACGTCCGATTGGTACAAAAATATATCCCACGATATGGCATGCCTTATCAAACACTGTGTAAAAATTTCAAGCATCTGCGATAAATAGTTGCTGAGAAATCTTTGACGGAAATTTGTTTGAAAATTTTGGCTATAAATAAACAGTCATTATTTAACAGGAAGTTGACGTCCGATTGATACAACAATATATCCCACAATATGGCATGCCTAAACAAATAGTGTGTTGTGTTAAAATTTCAAGCATCTGCGATAATTAGTTGCTGAGAAATCTTTGACGGAAATTTGTTTGAAAATTATGGCTAAATATAAACATAGTACTCATTTAACAGGAAGTTGACGTCCGACTGGTACAAAAATACATCCCACGATAAAGCATGCCTATACAAATAGTGTGTTAAAATTTCAAGCATCTGCGATAAATAGTTGCTGAGAAATCTTTGACGGAAATTTGTTTGAAAATTTTGGCTAAAAATAAACAAAGTACTCATTTAACAGGAAGTTGACGTCCGATTGGTACAAAAATATATCCCACGATATGGCATGCCTTAACAAACACTGTGTAAAAATTTCAAGCATCTGCGATAAATAGTTGCTGAGAAATCTTTGACGGAAATTTGTTTGAAAATTTTGGCTAAAAATAAACAGTCATTATTTAACAGGAAGTTGACGTCCGATTGATACAAAAATATATCCCACAATATGGCATGCCTAAACAAATAGTGTGTTGTGTTAAAATTTCAAGCATCTGCGATAATTAGTTGCTGAGAAATCTTTGACGGAAATTTGTTTGAAAATTATGGCTAAATATAAACAAAGTACTTATTTAACAGGAAGTTGACGTCCGACTGGTACAAAAATACATCCCACGATAAAGCATGCCTTAACAAACAGTGTGTAAAAATTTTAAGCATCTGCGATAAATAGTTGCTGAGAAATCTTTGACGGAAATTTGTTTGAAAATTTTGGCTAAAAATAAACAAAGTCGTCATTTAACAGGAAGTTGACGTCCGATTGATACAAAAATATATCCCACGATATGGCATGCCTATACAAATACTGTATAAAAATTTCAAGCATCTGCGATAAATAGTTGCTGAGAAATCTTTGACGAAAATTTGTTTGAAAATTTTGGTTAAAAAATAAGCAAAGTCGTCATTTAACAGGAAGTTGACGTCCGATTGGTACAAAAATATATCCCACAATATGGCATGCCTAAACATATAGTGTGTTAAAATTTCAAGCATCTGCGATAATTAGTTGCTGAGAAATCTTTGACGGAAATTTGTTTGAAAATTTTGGTTAAAAAATAATCAAAGTCGTCATTTAACAGGAAGTTGACGTCCGATTGGTACAAAAATATATCCCACAATATGGCATGCCTTAACAAACAGTGTGTAAAAATTTCAAGCATCTGCGATAAATAGTTGCTGAGAAATCTTTGACGGAAATTTGTTTGAAAATTTTGGCTAAAAATAAACAAAGTCGTCATTTAACAGGAAGTTGACGTCCGATTGATACAAAAATATATCCCACGATATGGCATGCCTATACTAATTCTGTATAAAAATTTCAAGCATCTGCGATAAATAGTTGCTGAGAAATCTTTGACGAAAATTTGTTTGAAAATTTTGGTTAAAAAATAAGCAAAGTCGTCATTTAACAGGAAGTTGACGTCCGATTGGTACAAAAATATATCCCACGATATGGCATGCACTAACAAACACTGTGTAAAAATTTCAAGCATCTGCGATAAATAGTTGCTGAGATAAATGCGACAGAAATTTTTGTTACGGACGGACAGACAGAGAGACGGACAGACAGACATACGGACAGACACACAAGGGTAAAACAGTATACCCCCTCTCCTTCGGAGCGGGGGTATAAAAAAATAATACAGTACCCGCAACGTTATTTTTTACAAGATAAACGATAGGATAGGATTAACGCACGATAGGATAGGATTAACGCACGATAGAACAGTATACACGCACGATACGATAGCATTAACGCACGATAGAGCAGTATACACGCACGATACGATAGGATTGATACACGATAGGAAAGGATAAACGATGTTCATGATAAACGTTTAATCGCTTTAAGCTATCTTCATGAATAACCTGATAATGGCATAATTAGGGAAAGAACACGTACGAATAAAGATTTACGTGGAATTTCTTTTTAGTAACAATTGCCGAGTTGTTAATCATCGCTACATCATTTATAGAATGTATAAAAATGACCAGTTATTTTTTTTCTACAAAAATTATGAGCTTAAATGATCAATAAATTTTCTGTATTGTTAACATTGCTTTCATTACCGAACACCCTAGCCGATCGCCGCGAATATTGCATCCCGAGATCAAATCACACAGAACATAGCTGGTTCAATTATAAAACACCAACTCTTGTTTAAAGTAAATATAAAATCTATCATAAATACATTTCTTTCTGTATAAGAAAATGATGTATTAAAAACGAATTATATAACATACAAGTTAAATAAATATTCACGCAGATATACATTCCGCGTACGATTTGTTAACATTGTTTTCATTACCACACACCCTAGCCGACTGCCGAGAACATAAATATTTCAGCCCAAAATCAAATATCACACGGAAAATAACTGGTTCAATTAAATTACAACTCTGGTTTTAATTAAATATAATTTATATCATAAATACTTTTGTTTCTGTAAAATATGAGGCATAAAAAACGAATTATATTGCATAAAAGTTAATGTTTACGCAGGTATACATTTCGCGTACGATTTAATATATTCGATATACAGGTAAATATGTTACCTTGTTCCTAAGAATTACGATAGTTTACATTATTTTTTTATTTCTAATTCTGTCAGATATGATTTACATGTAATATTAGTTAATTTTGATCTAAAAAATTAAGAAATTAGTATCATGATAGAATGTTGGATAGGATTTTACAATTCTTGTTCGATAGATTTTCTTATACGGCGCACTGAACATCTTGCAACTTTGAAATAAAAATTGCTTATCAAAAGGCACGAAACGATTAACACGATAGGATAAACGGAAAAACTGTTAAAATTGAACGATAAACCTGATAGGATTAACGCACGATAGGATAGGATTAACGCACGATAGAACAGTATACGCGCACGATACGATAGCATTAACGCACGATAGAACAGTATACACGCACGATACGATAGGATTGATACACGATACGATAGGATAGGATTGTAAAAAATAACGTTGCGGGTAACGTAACTAGATACGATCTCGTTACGAGTAACGAATAGGTCTTCCGTTCAATATGTTAAACGATACGATTAAAAAATATTAATGAAATTTCAGAATTCCCAATCAACCCCTTTCCTTTCAAGCAATGTATACGATAGTCAATATCCTGTATAATGCTTAACAAAGTGTTTTGGTTTTTCACATACAGCACATTGAAGATTTAAGATTTAAGTGCCTTAAAATCCCTAATTATGTCATCAATGGGTGTGGCAATAAGTTTTACAAACTGATATTGTTACGATCAACAACTTTGTTTCTATAATGCATATATCAATTAGTTGATCAATTTCTATTTGATAAGAAATCAATTTTAATTTTCGCTGCTGATCATAAATTCATAAACAGAATGTGTAGATTTCAAAAGAAATTTCAGTCTTTTCTCCGATCTTGTGCATGTACATGTATATCACTTGAAATATAATTATTTCATTAAATGCAAACTACTAGTATTTTAAGAAATGTACATGTCATCTTCGCTAGACAAGGGTTTTTGGTCCACTCTGCTCCCATATATGGGGAACGGGGTGGACCGAAAACCCTTTGCTAGCGAAGATGCTCTACAGTGTGCTTTGATTCCAATTTAGACTCGTCCACTATTCGGCGCGCAAAAACTATGAATGAGACATATTATGGCGCGAAGTCCCGTTTTACCATTCACGCAACGGCTGATGGTTTGAATGAACTTATTATCCATGGATCCATGGGGAGGGTGTCAAATAATTTTTTGACATTTGTTTGTGTATCAACTACATATATTATACTTTTGATCTAATGTTTTTGAGGAAATCTATCGAATTAACATACAAACTTGACTGGTAATTGTTTAATGTACATTTAGTAAGGCACGCGAGTTATGTACCCTTTTTGAAGATGAATGAAATCGCACAATTGATCGAAAATCGGGCCACAACCCGATCAGGATTACACACGTGCTCTTCTTTCTTTTGAATTTGTTAACAAAAAATTTCTTCACTATCATAATGAGGTTGTTGGATTGGAAAACAAGTTGGAATTTGTTAAGGACACACGAGACATTCCTCAATTTTATATAGTTTTCTTTCATATATTATTCCTAATTTATTAACATTTAAACCTGTTAATTCCCAAAAATTCAGGGTACATTACCAGGCTATTTTTAGAGCTAGAATATTTAGAATTTTCCTTAAAATAGCATGTACAATGCATTTGAATGCTTATAAATAAAGTCAAAGTATATAGTTTCAATTGAACACTTGCATGTATATTTAAATAAAAAAGTATCATATCAAATGAAAATAATTATGGAATTACTTCACATTGTGGAGATAGGAAAAATAGAGAAAATGGAAAAAAGGTCGCGTCTGACCTTAAAGACAAAAACAGTACTTTTTAGGGTTTTCCGCTTTTTTACTTTTATCATTAGGGTCTTCCTTCTTTAGCAGAAGACCCTTCTATTAATCTATTGTTTCATTTTTCACTTTTATTGGGTGGTCTTTTCTTACAATTCTTATGTAGAAGATTTCTCGGAGATGTGTCGTTATATCTAGATTGCCCTTGCAATTTCGCGTCGAATGGTAGCACTGTGTTCTTTAGTGGATGGAATTAATTTTTTTTTTAAATACAATATCTTTATTTTTGTCTTATCGATTAAAAAATGGAAGGAAGACCCACACGTTGCTCGCAACGAGATCGCATCTAGTTATTATAATTTTTTTCTGACTTTTTTCGGACGCTATTACTCGTGAACTACTGGACCGATTTGCATAAAATTTGCAGGACTGATAGAACATCAAAAGTACTTGAGGTTATTAAATTTTGGGCTGATAACGTCACTTCCGGTTTGAGATTTTGAGGATTAAGTGAATTTTTAAGGACCATTTTGTCCACCTAACTCCTCCAAAACTAATAAAGATAAAAACATGAAACTTTCAAGGATAGTAGGTGAATGTCTGTAGATGATTCTCTGGGTTTGATATTGTGGAAAATGCGCAAGGCGCCGAAGCTCGCCCGAGCTCGAAAATTGGCAGCAATTTTTTTCACGAAATATTTGCACATTTTCTAAATTATTTATGAATGTGTAAATATTTTGTTAAGACATGTAATGCAAAAGTTGTTCAGATTTACAGGCTCTTTCATTTGATATCATGAAAAAGGGACTTGCGCCTCACATAAGGGGCCAAGAGGGTTCTAAAGAATTTTATTAATAACTCTTTACTGAAAAATAATTTGTTATTAAGTATAGAAGCAAAAATGTTTATTGTGCAGCTATTTATCTACATAGTACCATACTGAAATCATATGTTACGTAATTAGGGGTTTTAAGGGGCCATAAGACCAAAACTTTGATCATTTATATCTGAAAAAAGAGAACTATTTAGTGAAGCATTGTAGAAGAAAAGTTGCTCAAAATAATGTTGTCAACCTTATGTTACCTTTAAATTTTTGGTTTTTGGCCCCATTAAGGAGTTTAAGGGTCGGCCCCTAAAACACATTTGTTCAAATATCTCTAGAACGATCAACAATTCTTCAACATTTATATAACAAAATGTGTATATTTATGATACCTTTTATTAGATACCAAGAAAAAGGGGCTGGCCTCTCAAATTAGGGGCCAAGAGGGCTCTTAAGTTTTTTTTATAATAACTCTTTACTGAACAATAATTTGTTATTAAATGTTCATTGTACAACTGTTTATCTATACAGTACCATACCTAAGTCATATGTTGTGTAATTAGGGGTTTTAAGGGGCCAGAAGTCAAAAACTCTGTTCATTAATATCTAGAAAAGGAGAAATATCTTAAAAAGCACTGTAGAAGAAAAGTTGCTCAGAATAATGTTTTTAATAATATGCAACCTTAAAAAAATCTTTGTTGGTGACCCCGGTAAGGAGTTTAAGGGTTGGCCCTTAAAAAACAGTTGTTCAGATATCTCTAGAACGGTCAACAATTCTTGAACACTTGTTGAACAAGATATGTTTATATTCACAAGACCTTTCATTTGATATGAAGATTCAAAGTACTGAAAGTACGGAGAAGCGCTAAGCGGTCCCTACATGAGCAAAAATTTAATTACATTATACATGTATCATGATGAATAAATTTACAAGTTTACATACGTCATATATATAGCGAAGATTTTGCATTTTTTTTATAAATTGAACTACAAACAATATCCAGGACTGCGTTCAATAATCGAGATGCGTGCATAGCCGCTAGGTTATAGATAATAAGGTCTATTGAATGATAAGCTAGCCTAGCTCTTGTTCATTGATTTGAAGTTTAAATTATCAGCAGATGAATAACTTAACCGACATGATTTGGAAATTTCATACAGAAATATATGTGTTAAAATTCAAACTTTTCAAACGAATGAAATATCATTAAAAATATAAATTTTGTGTTTGTTGCAACTTGGTAACTAAGGAAACCATCTTGAATTTGATGCTTAGTTATAAAATTTTAGGCTAGGTATGCCTTCATGTACCTTGCGGCTAGCTAGCTAATCGTTGAACAACCTACAATCATGAACACAGAATAAAAATGGCTTTATAAAAACAGAAAACAATTTTACAAAATGACTACTACTACAACAATAACATACAAAAGTATGTATGCTAGTTTTATAAAACAGAAAACACTTTCACAAAAGCACTACTACTACTCAATAACATACAAAAGTTCAAACTTTTTAAAAAGCATTGCTACTTCTGTAATAACCTATAAAAGTTCTAATACTAGTTTTATAAAACAGAAAACAGTTAACTACTAGTGCAACAGAAGAAAACAAGGCAACTTTATATGAAATAAAAGACTGACTTGCGTAAAATTGCATGCAACAGAATTTGTCATTGACTCATTGTCATATGCAAGAAAAAGCTTAAAAATTTGGGTTAAATCTTAACACTATAGTCTTTCTACATGTGCAATGTAAACAAATACCAGAAAGTTTGTATGCCTATACCATACACTTGAAATAAATTTTTTTCTTCAGATACTAAGTTGCAGATTATTTCCTTATAAAATACTTTACTGTTGATCGACTTTATGTTCTAAGAATTTGAGACTTGTCAATCTTCATTAGGCAAAAAAATATATATATGTGGTTCTGGTTACCCTACCTTCCCTATTTTATACTGCCTACCATAAACTTTTATTTTCCCCTGAATTTTCCCCGTTATCCGTCATCAGCTCCCATATTTCTTTTTAACAATTATGTTTATTAGTTATTTATTCGAAAATATTTGTTTCATAGCCAAAACTTAAAGTTCTCCCTACTAATCTTGATTAATTGTTTATTTATATCTCACCACATATTTAAATGCTACCTGCAAATCACAGGTTGTACTACGAAAAACATTATATACAATTAGTAGCATTTTTTAAAAAAATTATTAAAATCCCTACCTACCTACTCTAATTTTTCAGGTGTAATCGAAACCACTTATTTTTTTTATTCGGCCTTATCTATAATGTCGAGTGTTATAAATGAAATTTAAAATCAGCAAAGGAAAAAATCCGAATTTGGTTACTATAGTAATTAGGTGGAAAAAATTGTATAACTCGAATGGGAGATTAAAAAGAAATCAGCATTTTTGCAGAGTAAAAAATCGCCTTATTCATAATCGGTTCCTAATTGTCGGTGATTCATTAAGGTATAATCTTTGTCTTCAATGCCTCATCTGTATCCGACTTATATAACAAGAAATGTTCAAAGTCTGTATCAACCACCTTAATGCTGGTTAAGCTAAAATATAAACTATTGAAAATTAAAAATCCTACTTTGGTTACTATAGGAATTTAAAAAAAATTGTGTAACTCAGTTGGGAGATTAGAATGAAATCTGCATTTAATAAGGATTGTAAGGCTATTAAGTATTAAAAAATTCGGCGGACTGTGTTCTTCTTATTATTTATTTCTAATCTATTTAATTGTGAGCTGGGGAATTTCAACGTTTTAGGGTTTTTGTGGAGTAGTATTTTTAAAATAACTGTTTCGCTTGATATTGTGTCAAGATTCCATACTCCATCCATAGCATCCATCTTAGTTTTAAAATATCAAATTTATAAAAGTAAAAAAAAAGCATTCTTTACACACATTCGCGTAAAGTCATAACTTAAATAACAAAATATCCTATTCAGTAAAGTTTGCTGTTTACGAAATATTTTAAGTACGAATTAATTTTCAGCATCCAAGTTGTAACAATGGCGGGAAACTTAGCGTTGTTTGTGTGTCTCCTCGCCTTTTGTGCAGGATTTGAGATAAACTCTCGCGAATGTCAGCCTTCAGGTAACACTCTTAATTGCCGGTGGAGAGGAAAAGGTAATTACGTAGTCAGCACTCCCCTGTACCAGGAAATCTTGACGATGAATTGTATGTCCATTGCTGCATCACTCATCGTACCACCACAGATGAAGGGGAGCCTGATGAAAAATCGAAATAAAGGATGGCGATATTTCTTGTTTAGCAATAATCGCCCCACACACAGTTTCGGTTTACATCACCAAACAAAGATGTGTAAGTAAGCTCTGTATGAATCTGTAAATTGGGGAAAAATATAACAATTGTCGACGTTGACCTCTCCCCCCGCCCCCTTCTTATATCATACATGTACTAGTACATACAGATCACATACTTCAATCCTATTATCTCGTATTTATTAATGCTAACAACACGTATGCATATCGTAGTTTATTTACGCGGTTGTAATTTTTATATAATTCAACTGTTAAAAAGTTGGCATGAATATGTTATAATAGTAGGTCTAATACTACCAAACGTTTTAGTCTACGGTCGGAAATATTGACATTATGAATTTCAATCATCAAATTTGATCAGCTTCAAAGTACAATCATTATACCTTTTTTGCATCCTGACCAAATATTTTTTCACTTAAATTGGTGTAATTTTACCGGTAGGCGGTTCGATTATCCATGTACGAAACGTTAGACCCTTAGCTTATGTTAGTTTATAAATATTATTTTTTTATTATAGGAGCTTTGACTTCCACCCCTGCCAGCACACAGATGTCAGCTTCCACCCCCACCGACACACAGACCTCGACTTTCACCCCTACCAGAACACAGACCTCAGCTTCCACCCCCACCGGCACACGGGAAACCAACGAAGACACAACACCTTGGCAAGTGCTTGTGTACATCTCTGGAGTGGTGATAGGTATTTTGTTTTCTCATTTTTCAATAATTTCATATCTCTCTTTCCATAATATAAATATTTCTATATACTGTTCACTCAATTTACAGTTGTTCTGATGGTCTTCATTGTGATAATCATGCATCTTGTACGAAAGTATAAGAACCATCGTACAACGGAGTTATTTCATAATTTACCAATGCAAGAAGTTCCAAAAGACCATGCTGCTTAAATTGGTATATTGCTTTTGAATACGACTAAATTTTTTTAAAAAAAGGATCATTCTTTTATTTCAGTAATTCTTCTTCTGATGGCAATATACACTATATATAGAAGAAAAAGAACCCTACACACAATGTGCAGCAATTGCTGTCCATGTGGCAGCAATGTTTTATTTGATCGAAGAGATCTGTTCAGCCTTTGAATGTATGTATATTTAATATTTTGTATATTTGATATTTTGTAGACCTCCTGCATGAAAGTAAAACTATTACGGATTTGTTTAAGGAAACAAGCATCCAGATTTTTCAATGTATCGTAATTGTTTTAGTCCTTCGAAACAGACTTCGACATTACCTTCATCAACCTAACCGCAGACCTGACCTACAACAAAATCCACAACCCAACCGCAGAACTGACCCACAACAAAACCCACAACAACCACTCCGCAGATCTGCACGTCGAAGAAGCACTCCAAAAAAATTGAATCTTTAATCATGTAAAATAAGTCACTTCAAATTCTTCTAATAATGTTCAGAATTTTTTTTGAATTTTTTTAAAAATGTAGTTTGATTGGATTTTAACTATTTTTTACAGCTGGTGCTTTTTTGAGGGTAAAAGTAGTTGTAATATTTTTATTTTTATGACACAAGTTCACCAAAGAATGGTGTTTTGTTTTAATTGTAGTTAGACTGGTTCAGTGTTATTATACTCAAACTACAAATGTCAAATGCTTATGCTTGCCTATACTTTTACTTTGTAATTTTTTTTTTTTTTACAATATTTCCTGCTTTCTACATTTTCCCAAATTAACAAGATGTAATTCATATGTGTCATATTTCATATATTTCTGCTTTACTCATTTACTAGTCATGCTAAACAGGACTTAGGTCATCTCTTTAAGAAGAAAAAAATGTGATATTTTTTTTATTATACAAATTGTTGTTATTCCTATTTGTTTTTTATTTTACCTATCATTTACTGATCATGTCAAATTACACTCAGGTTTTTTCTGTATAAAAAATAAAGGCATGTAATTTTTTTTTCATTTTGTGTGTACACTTGTAGTTTGTGGTTTAAATCTTTACTACAGTTCTTCTGTTGATCCTTTTGTTAAAAATGTAGCTAGATTGACTTTAATATGTGACAAGTTTATAGTGAGCATTTTTTTAAATATGTAGTTATATTGGTTCAATGTGTACAACTTTTATTCACTTTAGAATTATCATACCTATTTACTCAATCTTGTCATTCTACATTTTTCAAATCATACTAATGAAAGTGTTTGATTAATTCATACTTTATACATTCCCATTTACTTATAAATCATACTTCATACATTCTCATTTACTTATCAGGGTTTTTTTCTGTATAAAAATTAAAGGTATGTGATATTTTTTCATTTTTTTTTTCTTGTGTACACTTGAAGTTTGTGATAAAAAAAAAATCAGCATGTATATATTCAATAATTTAGATTTCCTTTACAAAGTCGGATTTTAAATAATTTACTACCTCATACTTTTTATGTCATCAAAATACTCTACTATTTTAGCCATTTGTAAAACTTACATTCAGTCATTCACAAATTATTGAAGTTATATTTTTTATTGGAAATACTCAGGTTTTTAAATAATTTACTACATCATACTCTTTATGTCATCAATTACTATTTTAGCCATTGGTAAACAACCTATCACCAGTTTGTGTGTTTAGGGTGTTCTTTTTCTTCTTCTTAGCAATAAAATATGTGTTTTTAAAACATGTATTGAGGTGCTTAACTTTTACTGTCCAATTTTAACAACTGCTGACCAAAGAAATCAAAGTTGTATATTTACTGGTTGTGAATAAACATTTTATTATTCCAAATTTCTCTTCTTGTATAAATTTATTATCAACATTTTAAAAAAACTTGAATATTGTGATTGATATTTAAATAAATATATAGTCAATCTTTTTTTTTTTTTTTTTTGGAAAAAAATGTCTCAATACTCATTATCAATGCTTAAAACTAAATATTCAAGATACTGATCTTACAACCAATTTTTTAAAATAATCCTCAGGTAAAGTGTGAGTCACTTACAATTTTCCAAGTGCTTGGAGCGATTAATAGGGATTTACAGTACAGAATTTATCTCTGGTCAATGGATTAAACTGAGTATTATAAAACCGTTAATCATTGGTCAAGTGGTGTAAGGAGTCCATTGGTCAATTTTTTAAGAAAAGAGAAAAAGAAAACTGTAGCGCAAACTGAGTCTTAATCATTTTCACCTAAAATTACGAAAATTCTGGTTGAAGTGGATTGGGGGAAGGAAGCGGATGAGAATCCCTTTCCTAGTGGAGGGATGATCAATGTAGACGGGGAGATGGTCTACATATTTGTAGGCCACCCCCCACAGCCTCCCCCACCTCCACCAACAGAGAATGGAGGCCAATAAACAAAAAAAAGCAGATGAAAAATATTTTTTTTAAAAACCAAAAAAAAAAAAAAAAAACCCTTTAACTTGTTAAAGGGTTGACTACTCAAATTAATGAAAGAATCTCTCCTTTCTCTATTACTGCATAATTTCTACACTGACCATAGGTCGATATTATAAGTATAAAGTGCTCGAGTTTTGGCGCTCATTTTCACTGCTCGCAGGATACTCTTAAATACTTCATAAGCTCAACATTCCTTTGACTCGTACATTCTAACATTGAAGCTTATGTTTTTTTGTTTTTGTTTTTTTTTTACAGACTTTCATTTAAACCCAATTTGTCAATATCTACTTCAATATTAAGAAGACACCACTTTGTAAGTTGTCGATACATATATTTGTAAAAATTGCATCAGTGTATAATTTTTTATAATTACAGTCAAAGATATGTGTACTAAGATTCGATTTCTCTCCCATTGTCTAAGTTCTCTTGTCTCATTTCTTCCAACAGATCCTCACAGAAAAAACGATCACCGGCTAGACATCGATAAAATTCCATTGGAATGAAATCTAGCATAAGAAGTTCGTCGATATGATCTTCTGTTGGAGAATAAAATGGATATCGGTCTTCATCATAGAATACTTGGGAAGCGTCGCAAAAACGTCTCATTGCTCGGTAAAAATCTTCGACACGACCAAGTATCATTTCCTTTCCGTCAACGTCCTTCATCTTAGGCCGTACTTTTAATTTCCAATATAAACCGCCTTTTTGTTCTACAAAGACGGAACTAGCCAAGTTCAAAAGTTCTTCGGCTTTTTTCCATGCTTACACAGTCCCACAACACACTTCCTTTCATGGATAAACCTCCCTCTCAGATTAAATAGTATACCCCTGACGTCATACATTCCATAGACTGACCAAGTCTGGTCTAAAAATACTCAACATTCCTGTGACGTCACACATTCCACAAGCTGGCAGTCTGCAGTCTGTGCGACGAGCCTTAGTTTGGTACTACTCTCTCTCTCTCTCTCTCTCTCTCTCTCTCTCTCTCTCTCTCTCTCTCATTCAAGTCACGAGTGGCAATGTCTTAACTCCGCCCAGCTACGATCTGATTGGACAAAGGTCAGTCAAAACATTACGTAGAAACTTTTCTGGAGTTAACCCCTATTAAACGCTTCTACGTACTTCGCTATAACTGCAACATCTTCTTTTCATCATTTTTAATAATACAGCGGCCATGAAGGTGCAATGCATTATGTGACATTAATTTTAGATCACTCTTGTAGTTTGATACTTTTGTGAATCCAAATTAAAAAATTCTTATCATATGTACATTATATTTAAGATTGATCGAAGTAACACAGGAAATTTGGCAGGAAAACTTTACCAATGCGCGTTGCTTAGACATTTTTTTCTTATAATTTGTTGGCCCAAAAACCCCTCAGAATAATTAACAAGAGGCCAACAGGCTTTAATAATCACCTGCTTACCATAGCCCATACAGAGACCTGTCGAAGATTGTTCATATATATATTAAATCATGTTTAATTCTAGAGTAAAAAAAATCTAAAACATGGTAATGACAAACCCCTCCCTACCTGAAATATTGCAAAGAGGACTGTGATATCAATAATCTTGGTGAAAAAAACATTAAGAAAATACAGTGCATGACCAAATACTAATATTAAAAAGGTGAAACACTCTGATAGGAAATAATTTCTCCATATTATTTAACTTTCAAAACAGTTTTTAGTTGCGTGTACATGTCTTCACCGATAAACTAAAAGTTTTATTTAAAGCAACCCCCATCTGCAGGGGCCAGACAGAATCTCTCACCCCCGTGGCATTTGAAAACCAGCTTGCTTTCTTTGCTCAATTCTCATGTTTCACCTGTTCAGTTTTATTCCATCTATGCTAAGACCGCTAAAAACTAAAAAAAAAAAACAGCTTACGCAAATTTTATCTGTTACAGTCAAAACATATAAAATGGACGGGGACAAATTGATGCGGACGTCTGAGAAAACATTGGCTTGAAACTGTAGGCATTGGAAGTGTATGTAGGTGAATGTTGGTGAACTTTTTTTAAGAATAATTATATTTCACTGATGATTATACTATAATATATTATTTTATTATAAATAAAGTTAAGTGAAGTTAACGTTAAAAACTACATTGTATAACGTTTCGCGGTCTTAATATCAGTAACAGAATTTTCATAAATATTTATGTACCTCTGAAATATTCAACAATGTCGAAATAAGTGTGTTTTTTGTTAGTGTATGGCTAAATAAACAATGAACGCGCATATCTATTCGTATAAATTAACTAAGCATGAAAAAAAAGTTATCTAAGTTTAACCGATTTATTATATCGGAATTTGATTTTTTTTCTTCTGTGGATAAACCCCGTTTTAACATTGGCCTCACTTCTGAAGACTGACTCTGTGAAGTCATCGGACCGATGCTTTGTTTGTGTATAATCTTGGGATATTCTTATATTTGCTGATTATATACGAAAAAAAGTGTTTTTCAATCGCTTTAACTTTTATAGCATAAAGAGAGATTTTAGTCTCAATCCAATGATTCCTCAGACGTCCGCGTCAATTTGTCCCCGCCCATTTAAAATGATTTGACTGTACGTAACGGGTGAAATTGACAAAAGCTGTATATTTCCAATCTTGCCAGTTAATGTCCGCGGTCTTAATACATCATCTGGCATTTATCTTAAAATTATTGTACACATACCACACATCAGTATTTTGGGGTAGCTAATCTTTACTTAGCTATTAACAAGTTTATTTGTTTTGATAGAAATCTCCAATTATGTTGTTTGTTATGTTCTACACAATAAGAATACTTGTATAACTCTTTTAATCCTTCAACTTATTAGTTATAGATTATTTACAGTGATTACGATCAAGCGAGGGAATATAACTTCATTAACTGTTACCCCCCCCCCCCACCAAAAAAAAAAATTGCCAAAAGTTTTCATGATATCTTTAACTTTCATAAACAGTTTCGTTATCTTTTCTTATTATGCGTGTATTAATTTCATTAAATTCAAGAGCAGAATAAGATCATTAAAATTTTTAAACCCTTTCTCCGGGGGGAGATGAAAGAGGTATAGCGCACTTAATATACGATTTGCCCTCAAATATAGCACTTTTGCAAACATCAGACATTTTCAATATTATACAATATTTAGTTTAAATATATTCAAAGAAACGCAAATTACACAATCACCATGCTCAAAGAGTCTTAATTATCTTACACGACATCATTAAAATATTCTGGTTTTGTTAGGGATATATAGGAAAGTAGTTAGTATACAATAAAAAATGGGATATTTGGCTATTTGAACCACTCTAAACCAAAGAAATCCGATTAATATTTTGTTCTACAGGAATTGTAGTACACGTTTACATTGAATTAGTTTAGGTTAAACGTGGTCTTCGTACTGAAAATTTGACAAATATTTCAATTAGTGTCTTTTCTCATACAATCATGTATATAGCCATAAATATTGAAAATGCATCTTATGAAAATGTTAGATGCGTGGCCTAGTGGTAACGCGGAGGTCTTTTTGATTTTGTGGTCGCTGGATCGAATCCACCAAGTAGTAAATATTTTTTTTCACTTAGATTGAAACATGAAAAGAATAGAGAGGTTAAGTTACATGCATCTATTCTTCTCTGGTTTTTTTTTAAATATCTTGTTTAATTCAGTCTGAGTATGAGAATACCCAATATATATAGATCTCTTAATTAACACTAATACATGTACTCTATTTACACTTAGATTCATTGTATTTTGCTTGAACTTATCACGGTTCACAATATCAACTACTATAATACACAGAGTTACCAGAATTTATGACAAATCAGTTGTTACAGACACCATTATAAAATCAGTACAGTGTATCTACGTTTCGAAAATCATATTGCGACAGCTTGGTATCTGAAGCTATTTTTAGTAACAGGTACTTTCCGTCCAAACACGTGTAGGCAAAATAATGGGAAAAGGCGCTATACCTCTTTACCATAAGATTTTGGTGGAGGACATCTTGGTCTACATGTACATACTTATTAATTCGGTTTTTCATGGGAGTAGAGAAGAAGATTTATGAAAAATAGTCAAGTTTTGAACATTTTTGCCCTGTCCCTAAGGTCCCTACGGGACAGGAGTCATGAGATTTACAATTTTTATGTTTCCCTTAATAGTGAAATCATATTTGATTTGAAAAGAATTGGCCATATAGCCTTTATGAAGGTGTTAAAAATGTTCAATTGTTAACACACAACGCAATTGGTCACTTGAGTCACTCGGGTGGCCTGAAAAATTAACCTTAGGAAAAACGATTTTGATTATAAAAAAGTAAATAATAAAAATTTCTCTCTCTCCCTCTTTTTTTTTCTCTCTCTCTCTATGTTCGTCTGTCTGTTTTTCTCTCTTTCTCCCTTTGTCTATCTCTCTCTGTGTTCATTTCTCTCTCTCTCCCTCTCTCTCTCTCTCTGAGACACATACTTGTCTTTTTAGATACACACAGTGTGCACTATCTCATCGGATTTTTTTATTTCATAAACAAGTCAAAGTATTTAGATCCACCCGTAGTTAGCTGTACACTGTCAGAAAATTTTGTCAAGTAAGCAATTTAAATGTTCCTGCGTGTTTTTCATGTGCATGTGCGTGTCCACGTTTTAATTCGTGTTTTCTTTATCGAACACGTCTATCAATTCAATCATACCTGTCTGTGCCCTGGAAGGATAAAGATGGCAGAAATAGCAAGAAAGGTAAGCTCTAATGTGTTTTTATAATTCAAAACTTATGTATTTTAAGCATGTTTATAATTCTTTTTATGTAATCATTAAAAATAAATAGACGTATAAAAAATTTAATACAGCGGGAAATTAATATAATGCAACGTAAAATTTTGATATATAATTATTTTTCATTGTTGGTAAGCCACGTGGGATTCAGATCAATTGCCTTTATCATTGATGAAGTTTAAGGACTCATAACCGTTTGGGACGTTTCAAAATATTACAAGTTTATTTTTCTTTATCCAATCCCTGACATGCTCACTTTTTTGCAAACAGTAAATTTCCATACACTCCGAGTTACACGTGCAATTATAACTGTTATGGAATCTCGTGCTTCAAATACTAGTAATTTTGATATGTTTTATAATCACTTCTGTAAATGTTTGTTCATTTTAAACCCCCTCTCCTTTCTCTCTTCCACACACACCGAGTATTTTACAAATATATTTGCTACGCATTTTCTTGCCAAAAAAAATTAAATAAATTCATAATAGTTTTTTTTCTCAAGAGCAAAACTTGTGTTTTGCACAGCGAAGATGGAAGGGGGGGGGGGTGTTTGGAAAGGGTGTAAAAAGAAAAAAGCTACCTATCATTATATTAATATATCTAATTCATTGCTCGTCAAATTCTTTTTTTTTAGAACATCAAAGTATTTGTTATTGAGGAAGGGGAAACCCGGACTCTGTCATCGAAGTGTTCCGAGACTGGCAGGACCTCGAAGTTCTTCTTCAACGTCTTGGCTAATGAAGAGATCACCACATTAAGCACCTTCAACAAGGAGAAAGCCAAGATGTTGAAGAAGTATTCATGGTACCGAATTGTTCGAGTCCGCTGCCACCCAGTCTTTGGACTAGAATTAAAGGCTGATGCTGTTGTAAGTGCCTACCCCTATAATGCATTCGTGTACATGTATTAACATGAACAAGATTGATAAATTTCCATAATCTCTAAAAGTCAATTTTGACTTGATATGCAATTTTAGAAGTGATTTGTATCTAAAATAATACACAATTAGAATTCTCATATTTCAGATTATGGACACAAGCGGAAACTTGACCAAAGTGGAGAGGAACAGAATAGAACAATTTAGTCGACCAAGGACACTATCAATGGCGGATGCTTCCGCCGTTCAAAACACTAAGAGAATATCTTTGTGGCCGGTTGAAATTTTATTCTGATAAAATTAATATAACAAACATGTAATATTGCAACCAAGATACTAGATACATGTATAAGCCCCAATTCATTTTCCTTTTTATGACTAATCAGTTTAAGAAATGGGATAATGAAAATAAAGTTTTATAATACTTTACCATGTCAGCTCGTATTATATAATAAACTTGGAATAGTTGTTAAGGTGGCTCACTACCCCTGGAAATATTTTCTCAAATCAGCAGACAATTAATTATGATAGATATCATAATGGATAAGATGTATTTAAGTCCAATAGGCAAAAAATGTGCAATTTTGGATGAAAAACGAAAACATGAACAAAAGCTCCAGGCGGACTCGAACTCATGATCTGCGGTTCAGAAGCCCAATTCTTTAACCACTGAGCTACGACGATATATAACCCAATCGAACGATATAAAAGTTTAACAAAACATTTAAATCGCCATCTTGTGACGTATTTTCATCAACGTATTTTTATCTGAAAGAAATGTGTGAATTAATTTATCGTAAAACGCATATTGAGTTTTCCTTTTTCAGCTTATATATTTGTTTCATGCGTGGAAAACAATAAAAGAGCTTTCCACCCCGTTTGAAAAAAAGAGTGTATCGTATATATTTGCTTTATTATTCTGCTAGGGGTGTGAAGGAATGTAATGCAATACAATACACAACTATAAGTGGATGATAAACAAGTAATTATAGAGAATATGCAGCACTGTTTAAGGTTGTATTTACTTAAATTACTGAGAAGTATGTCATTTAAAACGACCTACAAGTGTAATGGTCGTATAAATCAAAACTCGCACAAAAGTTTTTTTTCAACATACAACTTTTGCAAGTAATAACTTTCCTAAAAGCTTGCCTGACTAAACAAAATTGTTCACTGAAAGCGTGCTTGTACATCAATTAGGCTATATTATTAGAAATGAATTTTAATTTTCGCTGCTGATCATAAATTTATAAACGTAGCGTGCAGATTTAAGAAGAAATTTTAGTCTTTTCTTATGCATGTACCGGTACATGTATCACTTGAAATTAAATAATTTAATCAATTCAAATTATTTTAGGAACGATCATACATCAAATAATTGCGTTTAAGCTAGAAAGCGGAAGATGAAACAGTAAAATTTTTAAATTGTATTTGTAATATTAGATACAAAATCAAAGGCATTTTTAAAAAAAATTCTCAACCATAGGAAAAGATCTTCAAGCACGTAGCAGTGTGTGGGGGTAGCTAAATTCATCCAAAACATCTTGACAAGCAATTAAAATAATGGGTGAATGATAAAAATGAAATAATAAATCCTGTTGTAACTTCAATTAAATTCAATTAGATTGAATTCCAGAATGTTAGTTTCATTTATTTACATGCTCCGATAAAAGTGGAGGGGGGAATTCATGATATTTCCATTTTTTATATGTAAAGTTAAGGAAAGTGCCTGCTGCAAAGAATTAAGTGGGGGAAGGTAACGCAACCGCCCCCTTCCCCGATGCTACGATCCGTACATCACATTGTGATCATAGCACACATTACTGCGTTTACATTTCTTATCATATTGTTTGCTTTAGTTTATGAAATGATTTGTCTAATACATACCATATCTCTTGCATACTGCGACATCCACAAGCATCGTATCAGTCCATGTTTACATGTTTACATCCGTGTCTATAGCTAAAAATAGTTGGCGCGTCATGGATCGATACTTAAGCGTCGGAAGGGAGATCGAAACCAAACGAATGTTTTCAATAAAAATAAATAAATAATGATCATTATTACACAATAATCAGTTTGATATTTTATTTAACTCGCTTTAACAAGAAATCGAATCCAAGAAGTAATCAATTACCAGATCTATAATGAATATTCATGAGTTCAAAGTTTATCAAAATAAAGCCCGCCTCCAAATTACCGATTTCAGAAACCGTAGTTTTCGAATACGCAACCATACCAAGTACGTTAACCATTCGGTATGTCGACCAAGCCGACTCATACCAACTTCGTGTTGAAAATTGTTCAGACTGTCAATTGAATGAATTTGACATGATGCAAAACAATACACACCCGAGTGGCTTTGATCCGCCGTGTTTACATTCTGAAAAGTTATACAAGATTGAGATGCGGAGTGTTTAGCAACTGGTTGAAATGATAGCTTTTTTAGTTTATTTAATTTAGAAAAATGAATGCTGCTTGTAAACAATGTTGGATTAACTAATGCCCATTTTCCTGTTGTTTTCCATTCTCAGCTATGTTAAGGGCGTCCGTAAAATAATAGCGGTATTTATCACATAAAATATTAGCCTTTGAATAATCTTAATATTATATTCCAAAAAATTGTTACACAAAGTGTTTTTTTTTTTATCAATATACAAATTAGATAATTCGCTATCGCATGAGCAATTTTTGATACTCTTGGGAATACCCTGTCACGTGATACTGCTAAAAATAGATGAACCAGGAATAATAAGAAAAAATGCATAGTGCAAGGGCTTAACATTAACAAATATAATTATTTCTGTTTCTAACTTGTAAAATGAACATCTAAAATTTCGAAAAGTGCTGGGAGCTTGAAATATTCAAGTAAGAACAATTATTAAATTCAACATAAACAGTGTATGAACAGAAATTTGCAGGGAGTTCCCACAATTATTGCTTATTTATGTGAAATGCGTAGCGATTTCATACAGCTCCCAGCACTTTTTGATATAATTGGGATATAATGGTAACACATGTAAAATTTCAATATATTTGATAAAGCGTATGCCCTTGCACTACTGCATTTTATCGGACCCATTTCACTTTCGGCGTCATTTGCGTGAAATTCAAACGCAACACTAAGATCATGATTTTAATTTTCATTCATAAAATAATTAAACGCTGTGAATTTCATTAAAATAATGTTAAAATGTTGTTTATGTTCACATCAGTCATCATTACAAAATTGTTGAAATTGGAAAAATTAATTCATCTGTTGCCAATAACTATTGATATAAGGGCATGGGGGGGGGGGTTAAGTGTAAGCTTGTAATTTACACATTTATGTTTTATAATGGTTTATGTTACTCTGCTGGTAAATAAATAAGAAATACCTTTAATATATGATTAATATAATAATTTAATATATGATCAGGGTTACTTGTAATTATAATTAATATTTTTTGTAACAATTAAAGAAAGCAACAAAAATCAATCTTTATCTAGAATTTATTACTATAATCAACTTGGCAAATACAATGTACTATAGAGATTGCTTTTCTGTGACAAACTGTTCAACAAGACTAGTGTTTTCTGATTTTCAGTATTATTCAGTCATGATGTGGAATCTATGGCAATTGACCATATTCTGCTGGCACACTACATGTACTTCTCTTGTCTTTTTGATGTAATGAGGCAGTGCAGTTGATAAGAAAACCAATGCCTGAAATTATGAATATTTATCAATTTCAAATTTAATTTCAATAGATATCAATGAAAGATATTATGATAGGTTACATTAAAGTATATAATTTTTTTTTTAAAAACCCAGACCAAATATACATGAAGTTAATGGGTAAAAGAAATATTTATAGAGTACCTACTTTTTATCAACACCCCAACAAATTGTCTCCAGTGGACCATTTACTGCTTTAATAATCCCGAAATTGAATAATGTGTTATAATTAGCAAACTATTGTGCGTGCTGAAGATAACATGAAAATGGAAAATTACTTTATTATTGTGCATACTAATGGCAGTTTTAATTTCATTAATATTATAACAGGCATAATCAAATGTTTATTCTTTAACACGTGTGGAAATTCAGTTCAACAGTTCATATTCAGTTATTTCGGTATCAACATAGGTTCACCTTTAACTACAGTGCCATTATTAACAATTAGAGTTTCACGTAAATCATAGAAATGTCTGACCGAGTCTTCTACCAGATTCTTTTTTTTTCAGGCCATTCCTCAGTGATGTACGTAATAAGACGCTGTAATTCAGAATCGTCTTCTGTAGCCTTGCGAACATCTTCAAGACGTACGTCTGAAATGTCAGGATCCATGCATGTGCTCATGATCCTTGGGCGTTCATAGTGTACTTCTACAGTCGCTCTACTTAATACGTCTGCTATCACAAGATCTTCTCCTTTCACAAACTTGAAAGTTATATCTGTTTTTAGTTTAATCATTATATCCTGCAGTCGACGAGGAGCAGCTGATAACGGTTTTCTTAGATCGCTTCTAGGGGCTTTTGATCATTTTCAATGATGACTTTACTGCGGTAGGTATACTGATCAAATCTTTTGAGACCAAATAGGATAGATAGTACCTCTTTTTCAATCTGAGCCCATTTTCGTTGTGCTGAGGTAAGTGATCGAGATGCATACTCGATAGATTTTCCGTTCTGCAGGAGGACAGCTCCAATGCCATCTTTGCTGCTATCTGTCTGTAAGGTTTATTCCAGATCAGGATTCTAGTAAATATGTAAGCAAGAACAGGAGTACCGGTAAGTTGCTTGACGAAACACAATGAAGATTTCGTAACCAGAGCGTCTCTGTTAGTGTTCATTTCACTGTCATGAGCGGAAGTCACTCATTAAATGGTCTTCAGCTTCTGGTTGATCGTCAACAGCGTCTTCTTCTGTATCCTCGAGAAGTTCGTTGACAAAGCTGTCGGAAGGAATCTCGATAGAACTCGGCGACACTTCATCCAGGAAGTTCCATTAATTGCTATGTGCATGATGAGTTACTCTAGGAGGTTCCTCTGTCTGCATGGCGAAAGTAGTCTCATCCTCGTCCGACGATATGTTCTCGTACTGTTCGCCAAGCACGTACACGGGTTAACGCACTTCCTCGTAATTGGCGATTGACCGTGTAGTTCTTATTTTCCACTGCACGTTTTAGGTCTTGTCCCTCTAATTTGTGAGTAACTCTATAGTGTTTCTTCAAGTTAAAACTGCACACAAATGTTCTCTGACAAAAACTACATTTCAAACAGTCTAATTCATCTTCATGTTGCTCCTTCATTTGCAAGTTCAAATTCTAATTTGCTAATTCTGGAGAAATCCGTTCACAAATTTCACATACCATAATCTCACTAACGAAGTTAGCAATCTTGTTGTATTATATAAAGAGGGGATTGGATTCTTTCCAAAAATGTTTGTTGTAAGTAATTTTGTTCAATGAATGTATACATTAGATTGTAAATATGTCATAAAAAGATAATCTACAGAAAAAATGAATAAAGTTCCCGGGGGTCTAGATACTTGCTCAAGCACCTGTGAATTTTCGTTTATAAGATTCACAAGTAGAGTCATTTCTTCACCGAATACCATTTTATACGGTGTCATTCCTGTGGATTCGTGTAAAGTGCTGTTGTACGCAAACACAATTCCGTCAGTTAATTTATTCCAGTCTGTTTAATTCACTGAACTGCACTTTGATAAGATGTCCTTGAGAGGTCTGTTCAATCTTTCAATCATTTCGTTGGATTGAGGGTTATACGACGCTGTGCGCTTTTGTGCATTTGCAAAACTTTGCACATCCCTCGGAATAATTGACTTTCGGACTGAGCACCTTGGTCCGAATGTATTTCTTGCGGGCACCCGTAGCGTGAAAAAAAACACAATAACAAACCGTCATTTAAACCATCATTTAAACAAAGTTGCTGTTACTGTTTCAGCATCAATGTTTATTAAAGGAAATATTTCAGTTTATTTGGTAAAATAGTCCGAGATTACTATAAATACGTAAATTCATTCATTGACTAAGGAAATGGCCCAGCTATATCCCACAAATAACTTTTTTTATACAGCTTCTCTTCTCTCTATGCGGAATTTTCCTTACTTCACAAACATCACAAGAAGCGATGTAATTCTGAACATTTCTTCTTAAATGGGGCCAGTAATAATTATATCTGTTGAATTTATCAAATGTGCGTCGTGCACCTAAATGTCCGGCAGTTACAGCGTCTTTCACAACGAGGTCACGTTATGCAATACATCGGTTGCTCTTCAGGAGCAACGGGTGTACAAATAGACATGTGAAATAAAATAATATATGAAAATAATTAATTTGAAGTTAATTTATGGCGTTACACATATTCAACAACTGATTGGTATTAAAGTATTTTAGAACCTTGGTTGAGAAAAGTGCTTTTTCACATTGTAAAATGACTGTTTTGCTTCAGAAGTACAGATCCATTCATCACTAGCCTAAAGAGCTTTGGGAGATTCATTCAAGTCGCTAAGATTTGAATTGAATTTTGCAACGTACGCAAGCATTCCATTCTTGGTTTCCAATTCTTCATGACTTTCCGTCTCCCACTTACAATGATGTCAGTATTTCAGAAAAGTATGCGAGTCATTTACAGATGTTCTTACTGACTTACTTGGAGTTACGAATTTGGTGAAACATAGAATAGATCTGATGTCAAATAAATATGTGCGAATAAAACAATATCCGCTTCCTTTCATACAGAAAAACCATCAAAAAGGAAGTCGACAAGATGCTTCAACTGAAAGTTATTAACCCTTTTTCGTCGCTATATTGCGCGACAATAGTGATTACCAGTAAAAAAAGATAAAACAAGATATCTGTGAGCCAATGCTCACTAGTGATACCCCCGCTCTGATGTGAATATGCAAAATAGGCAAAGTCGACATTTAACATTTATCCGATTGGTACAAAAATATAACCCACGATATGGCATGCCTATACAAATACTGTGTAAAAATTTCTAGCATCTGCGATAAACAGTTGCTGAGAAATCTTTGACGAAAATTTTTTGAAAATTTTGGCTAAAAATAATCAAAGTACTCATTAAACAGGAAGTTGACGTCCGATTGGTACAAAAATATATCCCACGATATGGCATGCCTTAACAAATAGTGTGTTAAAATTTCAAGCATCTGCGATAAATAGTTGCTGAGATAAATGCTACAGAAATTTTTGTTACGGACGGACAGACAGACACACAAGGGTAAAACAATATACCCCCTTCTCCTTCGGAGCGGGGGTATAACAAATAGATTCTGCGTGGACAACATTACAGTGTTCGATTCAGAACGTATGCCAAATCCTGAAAGCATTTTCGCAAAGATATCCGGAAAGAAGTTAGTAAAAAATTGATCTCAGTAAAGGATACTGGCAAGTGCCCATGGTTCTACAAAACAAACATCTCACAGCATTTTCTAAACCAATTCACAACCATGCCGTTTGGGCTAGTGAATGCGCCAGCGACATTTAACAGGCTGATGAGAAAACTGTTTCATGGTACGAACGATGTTGACAACTTCATAGACGATATACTAATTTCAACTGATACATTAGGAGATCATCTGAAAGTGCTGACAGAATTCGCTTACAAAACGCTGGATTGACGGCCAGATTATCAAACTGTTTCTTTGCATTTTCCGAACTAGAATGTCTCGGACATATCATCGGTCAGCAGAGATTTATACGACCAAAAAACAGAACATAGGTAATCACAGATTACAAAGCTCACCGAGACGAGGCATCACCTTTATGTGGAATCATCTTTATGAGACCACCTTTATCATATTATTTGAAAATCATAGTTAATTATGATCTTGGATATACATGGATACTGTTTTGACACAATATCGTATAACAATATCATATTTTAAAAAATTGTATAATAATCATATGTTCATTTCATACAGTATTATATGATACAATGTTTATCAATACAATAATATAAAATACGATATTGCACCTTATGATACCTACAATATATATCATATAATACAATAAAATACTGTCAGTAATAAATAATGATGAAATATGATATTGTAACATATGATATGACATTGTATCTTGTTATACATTATTGTATTTGATCACATAATACAATATCATAATATATTATGATATTGATATTATATGATACAATATAATAATATATGATACAATATCATATCACATAATACATCACAATATTGTAACATATGATATAATATTATAGTATGATATTGTATTGTATGATATTGTATCATATTTGATACACAATAGGATATTGTATCATATGATACAATAAAATTAGATACAACATTGTATCATATCAATTGATACAATATCATGTGATATAGTACTATATTATATCATACAATATCATATTATACTATATTGTATTATATGATACAATAACACATTATACAATATCATATTAAACATATTCATGTGATATAATAATATATTATATAAACCAATATCATATTATACAATATCGTATTATATGATACAATATATATTAAACAATATTATATCATACGATACAATATTATATGTTGCAATATCATATGAATCAATAACATGTTATGAAATAGTATATAATACAATATCATATTATAAAATATTGTATCATAATAAACAATACTATACATAACAATATCATGATACAATATCATATCATAATGTACAAAAAATTGATACAATATCATATCATATAACTTTTTACAATATAATATATGATATAATATTGTATCATATTAATAAATGGTGTATCATATCATAAAATACTATATAATAGGAATCATATTATATCATTTAACAATGAACACATCTATCAAGCAGGTTTGAGAAAGGAGAATTTTTTTAGCATCCTTGATAATGGAGATCTGCATCTGAAGCTACCTCTGGGGTTCATTAATATTATAGTTAAATCAACTATGCAAGCTATTATCTATAAAATATGTGACTTGTTCCAAAAAAACAAATCTCATCCAGCATCCGAAACCTACGGCTCAGATTCAGCATTCAAGCCTGCCAGGTGCATCAGGATCATAAGATGAATCATCCATGCAAGTTTGGTGAAGTTAGGATCAGTAATAACTAAGATATAATCATAAGAGAGCACCTGCTCCGAAAACACCAGCTCTTAAAACCTTAACCTCCCTCCAGCATCCGAAACCTATGGGTCAAATTCAGCATTCATGCCTGTCAGGTGCATCAGTATCATAAGACGCACCATCCATGCAAGTTTAGTAAAGTTAGGACCAGTAATTACTTTATATATTTTATATCTTAATATATTTTTTAGCATCCTTGATAATGGAGATCAGGCTCTGCATCAGAAGCTACCTCTGTGATTCGTTTATAGTATAGTTCAATCAACTATGCAAGTTTGAAATAGTACTAATATTTATTAAACATGTGACCTGTTCCAAAAACCTTAACCTCATCCAGCATCCGAAACCTTTGGCTCAGATTCAGCATTCATGCCTGTCAGGTGCATCAGTATCATAAGACGCATCATCCATGCAAGTTTTATGAAGTTAGGACCAGTAATAAACAAGATATAATCATCAGAGGGCACCTGCTCCAAAAACTTTAACAAGCTCTTAAAACCTTAACCTCCTTCAGCATCCGAAACCTATGGCTCCTGCCTGTCAGGTGCATCAGTATTATAAGACGCACCATCCATGTAAGTTTGGTGAAGTTAGGACCAGTAATAACTAAGATATAATCATCAAAGGGCACCTGCTCCAAAAACTTTAACCAGCTCTAAAAACCTTAACCTCATCCAGCATCCAAAACCTATGGCTCAGATTCAGCATTCAAGCCTGCCAGGTGCATCAGTATCATTAGACGCACCATCTATGCAAGTTTAGTGAACTTAGGACCAGTAATAACTAAGATATAATCATCAAAGGGCACCTGCTCCAAAAACTTTAACCAGCTCTAAAAACCTTAACCTCATCCAGCATCTGAAACCTATGGCTCAGATTCAGCATTAAAGCATGTCTGGTGCATCAATATCATAAGATGCACCATCCATGCAAGTTTGGTAAAGTTAGGACCAGTAGTAACTTAGAAATTGCTATCAAAGGGCACCTGCACCAAAAACTTTAACCTGATCCAAACACCTTAACCTCCTCCAGCATCTGAAGCTCATGGCCCTGATTCAGCATTCAAGTCTGTTAAGTCCATAAGTAGGTCAAGATGCATCATCCATGCAAGTTTGGTGAAGATAGGACAAGTAATAACTTAGATACAGGACCTGCAACAAAAACTTTAACCAGGTCCGGACGCCGACGCCGACGCCGAGGGTATAGCATAAGCTCCCCCCGACTTCGTCTCGGTGAGCTAATAATATTGAATCAATGAAGAATGCACTTATCCCTGAAACAAAGAAACAAGTACGATCTTTTTAGGGACTAGCAATGTTTCATAGGAAATTTATCCAAACTTTTTTCGGTGATCGCAATCTTTTTAACAAACCTGACGAATAAAGGTCCGCCAAACATAGTAAAATGGACAGATAGTACTCAACAAGCGATTTATACTTTGAAAGATTTGTTATGTAAGAGACCTATCCTAAAACTAGCAGATTTTGATCGCACATTTATCGAACACACAGATGCTTCTGAAGATGGGATAGGAGCCGTATTTCTTCAGCTGGAAAATAAAGAGAAAATTCCTGTGGCATATGCGAGCAGAAAATTGCAAGCTAGAGAACGATCCTATAAAGTAATCGAAAAAGAGTGTTTTGCAGTTGTATGGGGAGTACAGAAATTTCGCCAATATTTATACGGCCAGGAGTTCAAATTAAATAAAAAAAAAACGACCATTAACCACGTACGTACCTAGACAAGTCAAAGACTGAGAATTCTCGTTTGATGAGATGGGCCTTACTTCTCCAACAATATCGTTTCCGAGTTGTACCCATCAAGGGCAGCGACAATGTCGGAGCAGATTACTTGAGCCGTCAGTAGTGAGAAATGACATTTCAAAGGTGCGTATTAGATACGTTTTGTAAATGGGTTTAAAATATTTCCTTTAGTTGTATCCTTGATATTTTTGATTGTTTTATTGCGCAAAATTGTAGACAATTTTCTTGAAAAGGGGGAGGTAAGTAACAATCACAGATATCAGATTAGCTTAACGGCTCTGTATTTTAAACCCGACTTTTTTATACTAAGTAATGATAATATTAAATTTAGTTTTACTAGTATTTAAAACAGCTTCTATGTAAAGGAATCACGCGGTTTTATAATATTTAGTAAAATTGACTTAATTATGACGTCATATCGTATAAAGTTCAGACAAAGACTGTATACACATCAATTCGGGCAGCCTTAACATAGCCGCGACTTTGTCGATTGACACGGTTTGACTTATTTCAAAATATAACTTGGCCAACTTTCACATGTTCACTCAGGAGATTGACATTGGAAAGATTGTTTTAATACCCCACTAATAGTATAGGCGTCTGTATACACCCCCCCCCCAACAAAATAGGCTTATTGGTTAAAAAGAACAATGGGGGAGTATCGATTGGGGGAAGGTAGGGACCACATGCCCCCTAATATTTTAACCCCTAAACACAATGGCCTATTATACGGGGGGGGGGGGGGGAGGGGCCGTCACCCGACCCAATATTTTAGACCCCTAATCACAATGGGGTATTGTATGGATATGACAAAAGCAAGTTTTTGTCTGACCGTAACAAAGAGGAAAGGGGAAGGAGACCTGAGTGTAGTAAAACATCAATACTGAACATGTACTTTTAAACAGGGGTAGAGTAAAAAAAAATGCAGCATGCACACTAAGTAGCTAAGAAACATTTAGAGAAATCTTTTTAAAAGAGAAAGCAGCTTTATGACTCAAAGGCTAAGCTTTAAATCTAAAATGTTAATAAAAGGGTCTGGTAACAAGAGGACTAACAACGAGGAGGCACTTGTCCAAAATTGCAACTAATACGAGGGTTGTTCGGAAATTATTGAGACAACACGGATATTTCCCTTTCTAAGTGACGAATTAGGGTGAAAATTGGCATGAAAATTGAAGAAACCTTAACAAATAATTGAACAAAGTAATATTTAAAAAATCTTAAATATTTTATTTACGACGTTACATAATAAAAGAAATAAAATTATATATGTTCATTTTGCTATTTATTGTGACTAACTTTTGATCAAGTTTCACTAGTGTTCGAGTTGAAATACGGATATGGTACAGATATATTTACCAAACAATAGTAATCTGACAACGATGGTATACTGAATTTTGACGTCAAGGTGGCGCAGCGAATGTACATTAAATAGGTGGAAATCCCGGAAAAATTGCTTTAACAAAATATATACGATGGCAAGGGATAAATAGCTTCAGTTTAACGTCTTTTTTCACTAATTGTTTTGCTACAATTCAGACTAAGTGACTAAATATCAAAAACTTTTTACACACAAACTGATGTCAACAGTTCTAAAATATGTTCACAGCATGAGTGTAGAGACATTCAACAGTAATTTGAAATTCGGTTAGAAATAACCCGATTTTTTCACAAAAATCAAGAATGGAGAGAATATGTGAATGTTGACATCTTAAAATGTACACAAAAGATGAGAAATCAAAAATTAATTCTAATTCCCCTTTGTTTGTTAGGTGTTTAAAACAAATGATCAATGAGAAGCGTTAAAATGACGTTGCGGTAAGTTTGCGGTTGCGCCGGGTCACTGGGCGAAGGCAAGTTGGTCAGTTTACCGGAAATTATCTAATCATGCCATGGACAAGAAAATTTTCCCATTGATAAACTCTTTCCTGGTGTACGTTTTGGTGAAATTTCAAGGGTTTATCTTTTTCCCTAAGGAAATAAGAGTAAATGTCTCAATAATTTCCGAACAACCTTCGTATATGTAGGGCCCTGTTTGATAACAAAGGAACTTAGTGAACTGAACTTCGAGATTAAGCTACCAAAGGGTGGATGTGTTCTAGTGAATCATAACAAACTTAAACCTTATAACTCAGAAATGAATAAAGTGATTCAGTTAAAAAAAAGTACCTTATGGACATCCATAGTAGTATGAAGTGGTTAATTAAATAGGGGAGATTATTTTCACGGTGTTATTTGTTGAAACATGTATATATACCATAGTTTTGTACTTTTAGTGACTAGAACTTATTACTATTTCCAAGCTGTCTCCACGAGACTCTCAATTTTATAGTAATTTGTGTAATTATAGCGCCAAGACTTTTTCATACCTTAGACGTCATAACTTGACATCCCTACCTCACGAGCGGGAGAAGATGGAGATGATGAGACGGGGTGAGTTCGTTAGCGACAAACATTACCTGCAGAGGCATGCCAACCCTTACCGATTCACGCTGGCGGAACATTTACCTTTGAACAGGGAGGAGTCGGCAACCCACTGGGAGACAAGGAAGCCGTCTAGGCCGGAAGCCGAGCCATCGTCTGCTGTAAACCAGCCTCCAGGGGCCACAGCTGAGGAAGTTGGGCCATCCCCTGCTGCTCCAGTCCCCGCCATGTTGAGCACTTCCTTGATCAGCTCCTTGGAAGTGTTGAGGATATGGATATCCCAGAACCAACCGTGGCTAGACATGACGTCAGGACACAGACGGACATCACCGGAGTGGTGACACTTCAAGGGGTGTTGCGAGCAGTCGACTTTGGTCGTGGTGGAGCTGGGAGGACTAAAGAGGGCTGTAGGAAGACATGCAGGGAGTTGCGAGACCACAACCGGGAGAGGGGACTAGGAGAGGATAGCACCAGGAGCGGGGACTAGGAGAGGATGGCACCGTTGATCCAGAGACAGAACAAGAACAGGTCAAGACAGACCACATGATGGAACCAGTCAAGACATCGAATTCATACCTAGGTAGAGCCTAGGTTAGGCCTACATGTTTGTCCAACGTAATGCTTACATGTTGGACCAACGTTCAGCCAGCAGGTAGAGCCTACGTTGGACAAACGTTCGGTCAATGAGCAAAAATACAATTGGCCGACAAAGTCTTTGGCAATCGCTGAAATCTCCGCATCAATAGCAATGGAACAGTGTTTGTTCTTCCGCACGGTAGCTGTTGCCCAAAAATATGCATTTAAAAGTCGAAAGATAAATGTAAGCAAATACAATGTGTAGCAATCAATTGTTTTCTCATTTAAAAAAGAAATTTGTTCGCATTTTGGATTGTTCGTTTTGAAAATATAACGATTAGGTAGGGAAAACATTTCAATAATTGCGATTAATTAATAAAACAAATAACTGCATGTTGTTTCTAATATGAAACTTCTATAAAATACAACAGTTACTGAACTTACCAATTGTGATTGTTACCAGAATTGTTGTTGGGCCTGGCTCCTGAAGATAAGAAGGAGAGATCAACACATGTATTGGCGATGGCAGATTTATTAAACTTTGTCTAATCACCGTGTCACATGTATACAATACACAACACATTCTAGGCAATAATGCCTTGTACTGCAAGCCATAACATTTTGTATTTTAAGTAAATGTGAACACAACTGGTAGATCAACTGATAAGAACAAATAAACCTTTCATTTAAATGACTAGAATTCAGTAAAAGTAGACTTCTGTTGATACTGTAATACTTTCAAATGACATGACATACTGACCTATTAATGCCTTAAGATATTGAAAATGATGACTAGATATAGCTTTACTTCATTATGATAAAATAAAATGGCACCACTGTATATACTTAGTGTAGAATTCTTATCTCTAACATATATGAAATAATATTGCTTTAGAGATGTCAAAATACTATAAAACAACTCAACTTTACCCAAAATCACATGTAAACAATGGGTGCAGCCATTACAACCTGAGGCATGCTGGGATACACAAACTAGGTCAACCTTACTCGTTAAGTAATCAGCTATACATAAGTTTTAAATCAATGACACTTATTTCTGACAGTTAAAATAGACTTCAAACACCAGTATAACTAAGAAACAATTCATCCACAGATGACATATTCAAATAAATGCATCTAACCTTACACTGAATCTCAACGCGAGAGCACGTGTGCACGCACATGGTATCTAAATGTTTACCTGATCGCTTTGCAGTCCCAATTCAATATTTCCTACATCTAGCATGATCACATCACGTCACAACATACCTCTAACATACTTATCAAACTTGTTCATTTAATACAAAATGCAATACATTGTAAATAATATATTACAGTACCCGCAACGTTATTTTTTACAATCCTATCCTATCGTATCGTGTATCAATCCTATCGTATCGTGCGTGTTTACTGTTCTATCGTGCGTTAATGCTATCGTATCGTGCGTGTATACTGTTCTATCGTGCGTTAATCCTATCCTATCGTGCGTTAATCCTATCAGGTTTATCGTTCAATTTTAACATTTTTTCCGTTTATCCTATCGTGTTAATCGTTTCGTGCCTTTTCATAAGCAAGTAAATTTATTTCAAAGTTGCAGGTCGTTCAGTGCGCCGTATAAGAAAATTTATCGAACAAGAATTGTAAAATCCTATGCAGCATTCTATCATGATACTAATTTCTTAATTTTTAAGATCAAAATTAACCAATATTACATGTAAATCATATCTGTAAGCATTGGGGAAAAAACTGTAAACTATCGAAGTTCTTAGGAACAAGGTAACATATTTACCTGTATATCGAATATATTAAATCGTACGCGAAGTGTATACCTGCGTAAACATTAACTTTTATGCAATATAATTCGTCTTTTTATGCATCATATTTTACAGAAACAAAAGTATTTATGATATAATTTATATTTAATTAAAACCAGAGTTGTATTATAATTTAACCCGTTTTTTTTTTCGTGTGATATTTGATTTTGGACTGAAATGTTCTCGGCAATCGGCTAGGGTGTGTGGTAATGAAAATAATGTTAACAAATCGTACGCGGAATGTATATCTGCGTAAATATTTATTTAACTTGTATGTTATATAATTCGCTTTTACTGCATCATTTTCTTATACAGAAAGAAATGTATTTATGATAGATTTTATATTTATTTTAAACAAGAGTTGGAATTTTATAATTGAACCCGCTATGTTCTGTGTGATTTGATCTCGGGCTGCAATATTCGCGGCGATCGGCTAGGGTGTTCGGTAATGAAAGCAATGTTAACAATACAGAAAGTTTATTGATAATTTAAGCTCGTAATTATTGTTAAAAAAATTAACTGGTCATTATTATACATTCTATAAATGATGCAGCGATGATTAGTTACTAAAAAGAAATTCCACATAAAGCTTTGTTCGTACGTGTTTTTCCCCAAATTATGCCATTATCAGGTTATTCATGAAGATCGTTTAAAGCGATTATACGTTTATCATGAACATCGTTTATCCTTTCCTATCGTGTATCAATGCTATCGTATCGTGCGTGTATACTGTTCTATCGTGCGTTAATGCTATCGTATCGTGCGTGTATACTGTTCTATCGTGCGTTAATGCTATCGTATCGTGCGTGTATACTGTTCTATCGTGCGTTAATCCTATCCTATCGTGCGTGAGTCCTATCCTATCGTTTATCTTGTAAAAAATAACGTTGCGGGTACTGTACCTGAAGATAAGAAGGAGAGATTAACACATGTATTGGCGATGGCAGATTTATTAAACTTGGGGACTCGCAGCTTCCGGTTCACGGAGTCACAATATAAAGCGGAGTTATCCCGCTTGTCCCAAAAATAAAAAATCCACCCCCTCCTATTTTTGTACTACAACATGATCCTCACTCTCCAGCAAGTTGTCGGCATGTAACAAATCCCCAATGGTTGAGATTGGAAAATTATTATCAACTTCCTGCAAAATTGTCTCTTCAAAATCGTCTACGTTCCGGATACCGTCAATTTTCGTAGCCATTGTTTGGAGTAATCTTGTGTTGAGATGTTCTTGCATTTTGACTTCCTTAACACAAGAAAGGATTTTCCTTTCCAATGCTAAATTAAACAATGAAAAGAATTTCAAAACCCTAGAAAAAGGTGCTAACATACAAATGCTAAACTAATATCAAAACATATAATTATTATTTATTAAATATAGCAAGATACCCAGGGAATACATCAAACAAAGTATTTGAACTCCCCTTCGAGGAAGTGGTGGGCATTGTAGATTGTCTAGCGGATAAGGCAGGTAGTGGTACGGGTGGTAAGGAAGGCACTGCTGGTATATCTATTGTTTTTGCCTTTTTTCAGAGAGATTGCCTCTTAGGAATAACGGATGAATCCCGCTCTTCGTCATACTCTTCATCTTAACTCAATGGTAGAATCTTTCGATTTATTTATACAGAAAGGGAATTAATAAAACCATGAACTATCAAGTAAATGACAATATCGTGCTACACCAACAAGAACTGGAAAGTCAAATCTTCTTCCATTGTAAGCAATCAACACAACACTGGTAAACTTCTTCAGCCAATTGAAGAAATCACTGAGGACCAGATCACCATTACCAAACTGCTTTCTTTATTTCTCCAGTGACCCTGGGTGCCTCCTCAGAGATGGACATTTTCGGAAAGATGTAGGCGTTGAATATTTCACCCGAATCAATCTCGTTTGCAGATAACTAAGTTATATGGGCAATACATGTCCTCGGACTGAAAATAAAAAGATTATTACATTTTTTTAACTTTAAACAAATATTTTCTTATTCTGAATGAAACAAGATATACTGCGTCGAAAACAGCTATAAAATATTGATCTCAATTTTGCTTAGTGATCAAATGTTACAAAAATAGGCTTTGCATCCCCTGGTATGGTTAGTTTCTTTAAAAAAACCCCGAGGAAAAGCATCTGGGATTTTCTTTATATCCATTTCAAGGATGGAAAAAATTACCTTCAATTCTAATTTTGATATCTGAATCACAAAACATAAGTTCCATTTCATTTACATTCCTGTTTCTAAAATGTATTCGTTTTTGATTCACGACGAGAAGGAAACGCAGATAAAAAGGCAAAGGGAATTACAAAAGCTATCTTCGCCAAAGAATTAAACAATTTCCATTAGAAGAATTGTCTTTTTGAACAACAACGATATCAACATAGGAAGCAGAACATTCGTAGCATGCGCGGATCCAGATTTTTTTTCCAGGGGGGGTCCGAAGGGTAATTGTGTTTTCCAGGGGGGGGGGGGGGTCCGAGGCATATTTGCGATAATTTTACTATGTAAATTTAATAAATTTTCATTTCCCCTGACCCCCCCTCTAGATCCGCGCATGCGTAGTGACAATCATATTTTGTATCTAAAATCAATAAAATATCATTGTCACCTTTCGATGATAAACGATGGTGGTTAGCTCCATATGGAGTCGACAGCTTCTCTATTGGACATTATTAAATTGAGAAATGATAAAACAATTGAAATGTCTAGTTGAATTCTACTTTTATTTGAAATGCGTGGACTTTATTATATAATTACAATAAACTGATTGTATTATATTTATATATGTGTGTTTATAAATACAGAAAGAATGATATTTAGTTTAACAAACATGTATACATTCGAATTCATGTCTCTTGTCAATTTTCTTTTTATTTTACAAATTTCATTCTAATTTACTAATGAAATGATTGAGATTTTCATAAAAAAATATATTTCACAAAGGAGTTAAACGCTGGTAATTTATGATAAGAGTTCAAATATTCTACATTCAACAAATTGACAATGACAAGGCTATCATGGGTGTGACAAGTGTATACAAAATGGTACATGGATAGGTAAATGACATACACTGAGACTACTGCACCTCTCCGTACAGATGTTTCATTTGCAAATTGAGATGATGAAGATCACCACAAGGGTGTTTCTCCATTAACACAGATTCAAATAGGAATGGTATCTCAAATACCACTACCAGACATTATTATAGATGGTCATCAATTTAAAAAAAATGAATACTGGAAAATACATTTTAAAAACAAATTTTGAAGATAGTTGTGTTCGAATACAAGGGAAGTTTTCCCTTGTGAAAAGCAATGTACTGTCTTCAGAGGGTGAAATATATATTGTGTATCAATGTTTTCAAGAGACAGACACTTTTTTTTCTTCTCCTTTAGAACCAAAATTGCTAGGGATTGTAAAGATATCCAATTTGGAGGACAATGTGCAAATTGTGAAACTAGATCAAGTTGAGGCAAAGTGTGTTATCTTTCCATATAAATTTGGATTAATATTCACCGTTGTTTAAATCAAGAGCAACGACAGGAAAATTGATCGATTATTGAGCAGTAATTACCCCGCATAAGGCCGATCGATAAATTGCCGTATTACGAGACATAACTCTTACTAATTATAAGCAGTCGGTTCTTTTCATCGCGGCCGGTTTACAAAATAGACAAGATCCGGATTGCACAACATTTTTTAAACATAAAATAATTGGAAAATGTCAAGGGACTGAATAATTTCGCCGGATTGGACAACATGCCGGAATGCACATCCGGATTCAACAAATATTACTGTAAATAAACTGCAAAAGATAAGCACATCATGTTTTTTTTACGAGAACTGGTATTGATATGCTTAAAGTTTAATATTTATTTTAAAGCTCAGCATTTGACTTAAAAAGAAAAATTACTATGTGATTGTCTATCTCGTTCAAAGGTAAATCATTTTTTACAAGTGGCACCATGGGCCGACAGCAATCCAGTCAACATTTCTTTACTACCACCATTTCCCAATTAAGAGGTGACATACAGAAACTACTGGATACGAGCCTTAATAATTCCTTATTAGCTTTGTACTCACATGCGTGAACAGATTTTAAAGATTTTGCTGAGAAATATGGGTTAATTATTGAATTTCCAGTGAAGCAACATATACTAGTATACTTTGGTACATAACTGTTTTCAAGGGACTATGCTGCAACAACTATTACATCTTATCTCTCAGCTTTTAGTTACATTCAGAAGCTTAAGAATTCTGGGGATCCATGCTCGTCTTTTTAATGCAAAAATTGCTGTAACACGCAAACTTAAACCTTCACAAGATGTTAGAATATCTATTACTTAAACTAATTTGCATCGAATATTTGTGACTTTTTACCAGTTACAGTTTCTAATGCATTGAATCGTCCATGTTTAAAGCAATGTTTTTGTTGGCTTTTTATGGATTCTCGATGGTTGGAGGAATAACATCAGATCAAAAGATAATTAATAAAAATTTACTCCAGTTTAATCAAATTTCCAAGGAAGAAAATCATATAACTATCAAATTTATTAAATATAAACATCATATGGGCAAACCATTTTTTCTTGCTATTCACTCTGTAAGGAACAAAAAGTATTGTCCAGTTCAATGCTTACAAGACTACATTAAGTTAAGAGGAGTACAATATTAAACACCTGTCTATCATTTGCAAAGTTGGATTTGCGTCGAAACACTAGCCATTCCTTCTGGATAAACATGGCGTCTCACTGTGTTAATATAGTATAGAGAGATCAAAGACAACATTACTCAAGTGACTGTGGACTTGTGTATGGACACTGTTTTCAGGAACATATGTATATTTCTTGATAACTTTTCAAGGGTAACTACATGACTGTCGATAATAGTTTAATTCCTACCATTGACAGTTTTAAAATGATTTGAATGTAATACAAATTGTTTTGTTCATGTTGAAGCTTTGCCTGGGTTGGACATATGCATATTCCTACCTATTATTACCATACATAAAACTTTAAGGTTACCTTAATGCACCTTTGGTTGAGGCATACATGTATGTATATCCTTACCCATGCATGAATAATATTTTTATGTTTTTAAATGGGACTAATGTGTGTAAGGCATATGTACTTCCTAGCAAATATAAGTCTACTTTAAAATGTATAGGGATGTACGTTGCCAACAACTTTTTCTTTCTCTCTCCTTGGGGTATGAAATTGATTAATTACAATCAAGTAAATGGTGCTTTCAGACCACAAAGATTATGCTTTTGATAAATCACAATCATTGAATACATGAGAAATGGTAGTTACTGATTATTTTAGTTGTAAAATATTGATAGCATAAAGAATCAAATATTAATAATTGTATAATTAATTAAGGTCTTCCGTTTCCAACGGAAGACCTTTATATTATTGTGCAGATTAAGATTATTCTTATTTTTCTTTTTTTTTTTCTTCCTAGACGCGAACTTTGAGGCTTCATATCTTGCTCATTTCTAAACGGTTTTGGCTCAAATTTTCAGGGCTTTTAGATTTTACAAAACACTACCTAAACCATTTCATAAATTTTAAAAATCCTCTTCCGTTAACGAGTTATTCCCCTTTTTAAAACATTTAGGGCCTTTCGTTTCCAGACAAAGGCTCCGAGACTATGTTAGCAGGGAATGGGAATCCAACGAATTTGAATAATAGAGACATTGAAGTTTTGCACATCGGTTTTTGTTTTTGGATTACTTTCTTTATTTAGAAAAAGGTAGGGGGTCAAAAAACAGGGTTCCAAAAAGTGCGAAAATTTAGACATATTTTCCTTTGTATCTTTTCAACACAAAATATTTTGTTAAGACATGTAGAATAAAAGTTGTGCAGAATGTCAAGGACTTTCATTTGACACCAATAAACAAGGGCTGGCCCCTTAAATTAAGGGCCAAGGGCCCTTGAAAGTTTTTGCTAAATAACTAAAAAACGGCTAGGATTTTGATATAGCTGTCGCTGGAAAAGTTGTTTGTTGGGATCCTACAAATGTCGTTACAATGTTATTTTGTTGGTAAGTTGTGTAGTATGAGTGTAAAAAGCTTTACATGTTAACATGTACATGTGTTTATTTGGCAAATTAACGAAAGTCATTGTGCGTACAACTGACATTAAGTTACGACAGACAGTATACCTGTTTAAAAAGGAAGCTTTAATTCATAAGAAAAAAAAATATTTTTAGGATACATGCTTTGATGTGAGGAGTTTAAGTCATCTTCGTAAATTCTGCATAATCCTAAAAAACGAGGAACAGAAAATATGAACATTCTTTTTCTTTTCTAGTAAATCACACAAACTACCGGAAAAAAATAAATCTATGTGATACATTTTAGTTACCATGCTGCGTGCATTTAAAATATATCTGGAATCAGAGCTGTGTGTGTAAACCATTACGTAAGCTATCCCTCGCTTGCGGCCGAGAAAGTCGGTCGCCATGGTCGCGGCTGGACTACCTAGCGGTCAGCGGTTATCTAATACACCGGAGTCACGTCTCTCAATTTTTGAGTTCATTTAGCCGAAAACAAGAATTGTTTTAATTTTGATCACACATAGACGTTTATTCTTCTCAAATTGAATTAAATGATAGAGTGTCAATTAAGAAAACGTTCTGTTAATTAATAAAAGAAATGTCATTCTTAATCGGAAGTAATATCGGCCATACATCAATTGTGGGTGTTAAGTAAAAAAAAACCAAAACTTCTATTTGGTAGATTTTAGTCATTATTATACTGCAAACATTTCAAATCTTCCTGGGTTCTGAGCTGTGTGTGTTGTAACTTTACGTAACCTATTCCTCGCCCGCGGCCGCGGGTGCACTACCAAGCGGTCAGCGGTTATCTAATACACCAGATTCGCGTCTTTCATGTACTTGTTTTGAGTTTATATAGCCGCAAATACAGGAACTGTTTTAATTTTTAAGTTATTAATGTTTTATTTAAAATGTAAATTAAGGAGTCATTCTGAAAATTATAAAATCCGATATTATTCCTAATCCAAAACATCGTCCGACATAAATCAATGGTGGGTTTGTAAGTATAAAATGTTCTAAGAACTGTACTAATAATGTTTTAGATCAACAACAAAAAACCACAAAGATTGCCCCTTTAAATGATGATCATCCCTCGCACGCTAGCACATGGCCGAGAAGATCGCGCGCGAGGAGACATCTACATGTACCTTATTACACGTGTATGTTTATTGATATTTTGTACGAACGCAAAACTATTTGTTTATTTTATTTTCATTTATATTGGTTTTAGATGAAAGATGAATTTAACTCCCTTATTCAGTTGATTTAGCGTTGATTTAAACGTTAGGGCGAAAAATCTTATAAAAACCTCTCATTAATTGAATAAAAGTAATCTATCAATTCGATTCTAAATATGCAAGGCCGATTGTATAAATAAAAGATTAAATATAAAAAAACTCCGAGATATTTACCGGCATAAGTAAAATTGATATGTGTTTAACTTAAGATTAATATACTGCATCGTCGGAACCCACGGGTTTTCTATCCGTTACACTGATTTCAAGCAATGTAACGGATGGAAAACCCGTGGGGTCCGACGATTTAATTATTGCTTAGACTTTTTACAGACTTTAACACTTTTAAGACAATATTCAAACTTTGCCTGGCCAACGAGTCATATATGCACATGGATATATGTATATATATACTGGTGTAAGAATTAATATTCGACTAACGCAAAAATTAAATATCATTAATTTTCAAAGCGTTCTAGGAAGTTTAAAAACAAAGTCATCTCTGTGCTGCTTCACCCCCCCCCCCCCCCCCCCCAGTGCTCGAGCTGAATTTTAAAAATTGGTAAACAAAAATCGAAAATTTATATGTGTCGAAAATCAATTTTTGGCGACTCCTTATTTGTTAACGTTTTTCCTAATGTGTTTCACTTTGCAATCTGTGTGTTTATTCGGCCAGTCTGCGTGTTAATTCAATCACCCCGTGCGACTGAAAATCTCGTGTCCCTTTAAGACCGAGAAAATAAGCACCGCCTTCAAATTTACCTGGTCAGTGTAACCCTTGTTAATCAACTAAATCGAGGCCCCAGATTGGATGTTAGAAAATGATTGGCATTTTTAAAGATATGAATTAAAAATTTACTCGTACTTGGTTATGTACCACACTAAACATGCTAAATGCGCTGATCACCTATAGTCTGTCAAAATCATGTAAAGCCGATCATGTATCCATGAAAGACGTCGTTTATCAATAAAGATGTTTGTAAATAATTGAGAATAAATATTTAAATGAAATCAAATATTGCGTTCACGATTTATATCGTTAGTTATCACATTTCCTTGAGAAATTTCACGAGCTGAAACCGGAAGAGAAACAAGTACTGTGGCGTAACAAGAGAACTCAACTGGTGCAGTCCTTTATTACTTAAACATACCTCCGGAGAGGGTATAAAACTGAAACATAAACAAACATGATCTTAAAAACATGTTCACAGTAATCGCATTAAAAC
Organism: Magallana ariakensis; assembly: GCA_020458035.1. Taxonomy (NCBI): domain Eukaryota; kingdom Metazoa; phylum Mollusca; class Bivalvia; order Ostreida; family Ostreidae; genus Magallana; species Magallana ariakensis. Next base: position 52,043,423 of record CM035811.1, read on the forward strand.
TACAGGAATGGCACACCATACTTTATCAAAACATCAGATTATCTGTACTAATTCAACATATAAATCAAATAAATTCTTTGAATCATACTGAAATGGACTTTGGTATTGGAAACATGGGCTTCTGTACACATATATAAATATGGCAGAAATGGCTTTCCATAGAAAATTTTATAGAGATAAACTGAGAGTAAACAAATATCAAATGACTAGATTGACAACATAAATGACGACAGATTTGTAACTGCATAAAAGGTATCAATAAGAAAGTGAAATCCACCCGCATGACATAAAGAATAAACACATGATAAAGGTACATATTTATCCCTTACTGTCTAGATAACACGTGCGTTGAATGCAACTACATACATAACGTTTCAAACGATTTACTAGCACAGACAGCTTAACATATAGATTGACTGACTCTAGAAAATGAATGAAAACTTACTCTGTGTTTTTAGAGCGCCGAATGAACTAGGTAATGAACGAAATGTGCACGGAGCACATGTAAACATTGAAACTTTCCAGAATGGCGGGGAATCACGTCTCTACTAAAATACAAACCGGACCCGGCTCGAATCCGTAATACACTACAAGTACAGACAGCTCTGGTGCATGCACAGCTGGTAGAATTATTGTGCACTTGAATTTAGCAGCTGATCGGAAAAGATTTACAAGCATTGATTGCAAAGTTGCATTAGTATTTGAGTACGGTGGGGTGATTGTATAATTCACAAAACATCAGGATATATTCTCAGTTAATCCCGACAGAAACTTGTTCAATCAAACGAAAGATTTTGCATATGTCGCACGCGGTTTTTCATGCGTTTATATTCAATTTAACGAAGAACAATTTGTTTTATAAGTGCATACACTGTATAAATACGATATTCTTTTTAAATAAACGGTAAAACTCTTTTGAGAGCACTATAATACTCCGTGTATATAAACATGTATACACAAGCGAGCGTGTTTCCCTCGGGGTTTCACACCTCTTTCAACATAGGCTCCACCCCCACCTGAACTTACCTAAGGTAAACTGGTTTATTCCCACTTAGCCAAAATTCTGAATTTCTTATTCCCACCTAGCCAAAATTGTTATTTTCACACCTGAGTGGTCACCTGTGTATAGTCTGTTTTAGACTTACATGGTATTACCTCTATTACACATTATATGAATGAAATGAATATGTATATACATGTATTTTGTAAAAGACATAATTTGCATTAATTTTCCCCTATGTCCGACTTTTATGTAGAGCTGACTGGACGACTGCTCAATATTTGACTTACTAAAATTCGAATTTGAATTAACCGCGGCTAGGATAGTAAAGGGTCTTCCAATAATTCAGTAGTCAACTTATTATTTAGGGTTGTGCCAGAATAGTTATATACAATATGGTTCTTCAGAAAATATAATACCGGTATTAGAGATAAATTATTGATTCCAGTTACTAGGTTAGAAATATATTTAAGTCATACTGCAGTTTAATCTATCGTAGACCTATAAATATTAAGTAAACGCTGGAAACAAATGCAAAGTTCTACTTTTTAATTTAATTAATTTGTAAGCGCCGTACATGTTTTATTCATATCAAGTTAATTACTACTCAATTTTGGTTTATACAAAAACAATAATGTTGATAATGGTAAACAAGATGATGACTTTAATTTCTTCTGCAAAGTCTATGTACATGTATATGCTAAAATAAAAAAGAAAGTTGAAACTCTGTTGAGATTTGATTTCGATATCAAAGATGTACTTAAACACCTTTTATTTTCGGGCTATGGCATGATTCTTGTAGGTTTAAATAGCTAAAGTGTATGATAAGGTTATTATATTGAATACATTTTTTTTACCAATATGCTTTGTTATTATATTTAAAGAAAGGAACTAATACATGTAAGTTTCCAATCCTATATTGAAAAATTTTCATTTAAGGTAGATTGAGTCTTCTAGAAATTTCTGTCTATATAACCAAACTTTTATTTAATTTGAACAGTTAAAACAACTAATAAATTTATTAAAAATGCCAAAATATTTATACCTTTGCACGTTTGTTTTACTACAGTGAGCTTCAGCTCACATGGCTAAAAAATTCACCAAATTAGATTTTTTATTAAATCAATTAATTTAAAAAATGTTTTGAATTAATAAATAATAATGTATATGATTAAATAAATCCCTTATTGGAGAATCATACTGTTATTAAAGCACTTGTGGTACGTCATTCTAAAACAGACTATAGGTCACCTGTAATTAATTTCTTTTTGTTCTCTCCCTCCCCTTACCTGTACACCATTCCCACCTAGCCAAAACCAGTCACCTGTTTAAATTTCAGAATTTTGGCTAAGTGGGAAGACACCGGTAAACTGACTGGTTAAAAACCTCGGCCTTTAAGTGCACACAACCCTGGACACAGATAGCCATAGGTAATTTATGGATGCAGATCATCAATTGTTATGTAATTAAAATACACTTGGAAGTGAGCTTTCACTGTAGTGGTCAATTGTTGAATATAAGTTTAAAGTTTTAACTCAGCTATGTTAAGGGCGTCCATAAAATAATAGCGGTATTTATCACATAAAATATTAGCCTTTGAATAATCTTGATATTATATTCCAAAAAATTGTTACACAAAGTAATTTTTTATCAATATACATATTGGATAATTCGCTATGGCATGAGCAATTTTTGAGTCTCTTGGGAATACCCTGTCACGTGATACTGCTAAAAATAGATGAACCAGGAATAATACGGAAAAATGCATAGTGCAAGGGCTTAACATTAACAAATATAATTATTTCTGTTTCTAACTTGTAAAATGAACATCTAAAATTTCGAAAAGTGCTGGGAGCTTGAAATATTCAAGTAAGAACAATTATTAAATTCAATATAAACAGTGGATGAACAGAAATTTGTAGGGAGTTCCCACAATTAATGCTTATTTATGTGAAATGCGTAGCGATTTCATGTAGCTCCCAGCACTTTTTGATATAATTGGGATATAATGGTAACACATGTAAAATTTCAATATATTTGATAAAGTGTATGCCCTTGCACTACTGCATTTTATCTGACTCATTTCACTTTCGGCGTCATTTGCGTGAAATTCAAACGCAACACTGACTAAGATCATGATTTTAATTTTCGTTCATAAAATAATTACACGCTGTGAATTTCATTAAAATAATGTTAGAATTTTGTCTTGTTCACACCAGTCATCATTACCAAATTGTTGAAATTGGAAAAATTAATTCATCTGTTGCCCTCACCAATAACTATTGATATAAGGGTGGTTGGGGGGGGGGGGGTTAAGTGTAAGTTTGTAATTTACACATTTATGTTTTATAATGGTTTATGTTACTCTGCTGCTAAATAAATAAGAAATACCTATACTATATGACCAGGGTTTCTTGTAATTATAGTTAATATTTTTTGTAATAATTAAAGAAAGCAACAAAAATCAATCTTTATCTAGAATTTATTATAATAATCAACTTGACAAATACAATGTATATGTATATATAGAGATTGCTTTTTGATCTGTAACAAACTGTTCAACAAAACTAGTGTTTTCTGATTTTCAGTATTATTCAGTCATGATGTGGAATCTATGTCAAATGACCATATTCTTTCACACTACATGTACTTCTCCTCTTGTCTTTTTGATGTACATTGTAAGGAGGCAGTGCAGTTGATAAGAAAACCAATGCCTGAAATTATTAATATTTATCAATTTCAAATTTAATTTCAATATAGATATCAATGAAAGATATTATGATAGGTTACAATATAGTAATATGATTTTAAAAAACCCAGACCAAATATACATGAAGTTAGTGGGTAAAAGAAATATTTATAGAGTACCTACTTTTTTATCAACACCCCTACAAAGTGTCTCCATTGGACCATTTACTGCTTAAATAACCCTGAAATTGAATAATGTGTTATAATTAGTAAACTATTGTGCTGAAGATAATATGAAAATGGAAAATTACTTTATCATTGTGCATACTAATGGCAGTTTTAATTTTATTAATATTCTAACAGGCATAATCAAATGTTTATTTTTTAAAATGTGTGGAAAATCAGTTCAACACTGTAATTTTGTTTATTCAAACATGTAATTTTCCTGATAAAAAAGGCTAAATGAAATAACACATTTCGATTTACATAAACAACAATATAATCTTGTCTATATTCAATCCAGATTCTCACAGTAATCTTTGTAGTGCTAATACAGTGTTTGGACTTTCCATTGTTTACATTTTCTTTGAACACGGAGGAAATGCGAGCTAATGTTATTGCGATATAAGAGACCAGTAAAAAGCTACAATGAGCCTCAATACTCTTAATGATCAAAATTAGCGAATCGCGGAACATTTCATTTGCCTGATTGAGTCACCAAACTGATGTATAAACACAATATTACATGAAAAACAGATGTAAACAAGTAAACAAAATCGAAGCCGAGGAATATTTCCCTTCGTTTCTTTTTCATCCTACAGTATTAGACAATATAAAACAATATCTAGGGAAAGTACAGATAAATCCTACCTTGTTCAGTTTGAATCCTCTACCGATTTCCGTCTAGGCTGGTTGTAAATGAGTTAAATTCTCAGATATATCACTGAAGTCCACATGTTTATTCTGATCACAGCTGCAAGCGCCGATGTGACGTAGTTAACCGCGACACGTCATCAGACGACTTAGGAATTTCATAATTTCGCAAGATATAAAGAATAGTTGAAATTTTTATTTCAGTACATCTTTCTTGATACAATCAATCCCAATAATTAATCATATTTATTTTGGTAGATGTTTGTTAATTACCGAAATACAATATCTCGTAAAATCTCATGAATAAGGGGCGGGGCATATGCAAATTTTCCTAAATAACACGTGCTAGAATTCTGATACCTTCCTTAACATAGCTGAGAAGTCAAAGATGTTAAATAATAATTAAATTTGTTCTCACGTTTAGAAGTTATGAAATACGTTATTCAATGCAGCCGGTCGCCATAGAAATCATCAGAGTACAGCAAGTGTTGACAGTTTCTTATTTCTTTAAAAGACCTTAGGACATAATTCACTTGACTTACAGACTAGCGACACAGTTGCCTCCCAAAAATGTATGCACTTCTCAAAGTTACAATTTAATGGTATAGATATGTGTTGTTCGACGGATTTTATTAATTGTTGTAAATGTTAAAGTAAGAGAAATCGTATTTTCTGGAGGTTGACATTATGTAGAACTCTTTTGTTTAAAAAACAAAAACAAATTGTTTTGACGTCACACCATCTCTTTTGGTTTGGTTTAAATATACAATGTACACAGTGCTCTGAACAAAACGCTGGTTTATGCCTTTCTGTTACTCAAGTAAAAAACTGAACAAATTTGATTACTTTTAGGTTCACACGTCACATGTTAATACATGTATGCATAAATATATGATTTTTATCAAATAAATGACATTGTATCTTTAAAAAATTCCAAAATATTATAACTAAAACATGTATATGTGACATGATAGAAATAATTGTAAACCAAAGGTCTCTCTTCCTGTCACACAAAAGTGACAAAAAGGATTTTTGATTCAGTTGGAGTTCTGCCCCCACCCCTGCCAACATTTTCTGAAATTTACATTTAGAAAATTAAATTTTGGGGTATTGACACCCCCACCCCCACACACTTTCTAGATGAGCGCTCAAGGCAAAAAAAAAAATATTGAGATATTTAAAACAAAATCCTATTTGAAAAAAATGAAGTTAGAGATGCCTCACAACCCCTACCACTGCCGCGGATTATGATTTTGAAGATATGTGAATTTCTTTTACTTGCTTGTGAACATTTCAGATAAATATGCTCATCCTTTCAAAAACAATACTGAGGCCTGTATGGCCAAACATTATACGGATAGTTATCCCTACCACTGAGCACCTCAGTCTCGTATACTAATAGCGCACCCTCAGATGGGAGAATGCATTATTGTTTATTTACAATTGGTGTTCTTTTCAATCTCTAATTTTAACACTGCACTTTACATAAACTATTCCATGTTTTAGCGGTAGAGGTTTAAGTATGAGTATAGGGAATCAAAATGTTTATGAAACATAACACTTTTTTCCATGCATCAGCGCAGTGGATTTTGTGTTTATTACACTATGATATAGGCATACCAGTAGTTTGAATCCTGTCATCAGTTGTACATACATGTAAACGTATTTATCGATTTTCTGGTTGGAATAATTAAATACATGTACATATAAGAGATGTGTTTTAAGTTATCATAAATTGATATAACCGTGAAATAAGTTAAAAGGAGAGTTTGTCTGGTAGGAAAATAATACTTTGAAAGTGAGCCTGGTTTTCTGAACTTACTACATGTATTATCATATTGACAATCCAGTTTAATGACAGCCCACCCTTTTCTCCTTACACTCAACGGGGTCGGATAGGTATCAATAAGAGGTCACCTTTCTATGACCTTTAAATTTGCATACAATCTAAATACATGTATATACCCCTAGCTTATCACAGACATGCCTTTATCTGTTTTATGAGAAGTGTAACTCTTCAATACTATGCAGTCTGGAGGTTTCAGTAATATATAGAAAATAGGCATGAATTAATTTTTCTGTCTCCTTTTGAAGAGTTCAAATTGATTTTCTAAAGCCCTGATTGGTCAGAAGTTAAGGTAGTGTGAGGATGACCTCCTATCAATAACTGTCTGACCCTGACAAGTGTAATAAGAAGAGGGGTGGTTTTATTAAGACTGAATTACAATCCTTTCTTGACCTTCAATCTGATTAAAATTTCTATAGTCGCTATACGATGATTTGAAGAAACCCCACTTTAGGTCACCTCCTGGTGAACTTTGCTTTGACCAATGAAATCGTCGGTTCCATTCCTCAGTTACATGATTTGGAAGTTATGCCAATACATTCTTTAGATTCCCTAAGGGTGTCTAATATCAACTTAAGCTCCATCTCTTACTTGCTGATACCGAAAGATTCACGAACATGTGGCATCATTTCCTCGTACAACTGCATTTTTGTTTGTAACCCGAATTACCGTTTCTAACACTTGCTCTGATTGCTAGAATAACTCATGTATATTTATAAACAAACGTTCAACAGGGGGTGACCTCAAGATGGGGTTTCTTCAGATCCTCTTGTAGCGAAAATTGAAAAACAAGGGGGGGGGGTCAAGGATATGATTTTAATCAGATTGTCTCGACTTGAAGCTGTAACGGAAGACCTTCTCGTTGCTTGCAACGAGCTTGGCTCTAGTTTTATAAACTTATTGTTACATAATCGTGTATTGTCATTTTCCTGATTATATCCATACTAAATCTGGTTAAAAATAAAGTCACAATAGTGGCAGACTGCAGTAGTGTTATATATGGTGCTCTACAACACACTGTATAGGTATATCTTAAGATCCGCCCATTTTACTATATATTCTTACCAATTATTCTAATGAGATAAAAGGCTTTCTCTATATATCGATACCAAAGGCTTACAATAGACTCCACCCACTCAAAGGCTTTCTCTATATATTTATACTAAAGGCTTATAGGAGACTCCACCCTCTCGAAAGGTTTATTCTACGCTTACTCTATATAGTTATACTAAAGGCTCATGGTAGTCTCCACTCACATTGTAGATTTCTTTATAGATACCTATTCAAAGACTTTTAATTCTACATATTTTTATACGAAAGGCTCACAGTAGTCTCCGCTCATGTAGGGAATATAATACGGATATACAAAGGCTTGCAATAGTATATTTTATTCATAAAACGTTTGTATCTATAAGAGACTCATGGAGTCATACAGTGACGACATTCGTAGTCAATACTCTATATATATACCAAAGGCTTATAGGAGACTCCACCCTCTCGGAAGGCTTATCCTGATCTTACTCTATATAGTTATACCAAAGGCTCATGGTAGTATCCACCCACTAATACATACGTATATCAAAGTCTTATCAATTATTCTAATGAGATGAAAGGCTTTCTCTATACATATATATACCAAAGGCTTACAATACTCTCCACCCACTCAAAGACTTTCTCTATATGTATTTATACCAAAGGCTTATAGGAGACTTCAGCCTCTCTGAAGGATTATCTATATAGTTATACGAAAGGCTCATGGTAGCTCTATATTATACCAAAGGCTTATAGGAGACTTTCAATTTATTTTATATTTATGAATGAAGATTACACATTACTTACAAAGATAATTCTTAGCAAATTTCCAAGATCAGATAACTCCAGCGCAAAGAATAAATCAAAAATTTATTGCATTTGACAGCGTATTTTTAAACTATGGATTACTATGCAAAGAATGATAACTCTGAGAAATATTCAAGAGCAGACAACTCTATTCACCTTAAAAAAAAATCAAACAAAATAATAAATGGTATATATTTTATATATAATTTGCATATTGCTATATATTTACCAAGATGGAAAATATATCCAAATTCAACATATTCATTATTTTTTTTATTCTGAAAGTGATTGACCACTTTACTTTCTCACACAAAATAAAAAATCAAAGTCAGAACATTAACTCCTCATCCCAGTTTTCCCCGGAGGATATTTCAACTTCATTATAAGTTGGGAGAGAAGTGTTCCCCTTTTTCATACAAACGTTATCACAGTTTTTTTTAATATCTGAAACTAGTCCCAGAAAGTTTTTACTGTAAAAGGGTTCCAGTTCCTCATCCCAATTTTCTCCATCACTAATATTGACATCCTCATATTTAGGAAGGGAGGTGTTGCCTTTTTTAGAACAGGTTAAATCCCTCTCCAACCAAGCATCAAACCGTCGTTTGTCCTCACAGTGTTTGTAATGGTCACTACCATCACCCCTTTTAATTTTGTGACTATGGTTAAACTCGCAGGAGGAAAAGTTTCTGGTCACAGTTTTATTATTTCTAGCACATTTAATTAAGTGCCTGGACAGCCTTTCTTTCCTTATGACATGTGTTTTGTCATACGGACAAATAACCATTTCATTAGTAGAATTTCTGTAATAATCCATCTTTTTTAAGCTATGTACCAATGTAAGACCTCTAAATTCTGATGCTTTTTAGAAGAAATTTTAGATATTTTGTGAAAAATAAAATTTAAAATGTTTTCTTATATATTTTTAATAATGGCAATGTCTTATAGTTCAATGACTATTCAAGGACAGAAAGATTCCAATGCTTATTTTTTGAAATTTTAGAAAAATAGAATCATAATGTTGACATAAATTTTAATAATGAAAATATCCTATCAGTCAATGACCATTCAAGGACAGAAAGACTCAAATGCTGAAATTTTTTGAAATTTTGGAAAAATAACATTAAAATGCTTTTCTGATTTATTAAGGACAGAAAGAATCATGTCAAGAACCGCACCGGTTGTTGTTTTCAAGATATCCCAATACCTTGATACCTTAATACCCTATCTGATAGTCAATACCCGGTCAAAATTTTTTAAAACAAATACCTCTCAGGTAATATTACACAAGTTTACTTTTCACAAAAACAACTTCTTTATTCCCGAAGTTCAGGGTACATCAAAACAGGCGATTGTCTCTCTACCAAAAGGTCTATGACCCTCATGACTGTATGTATTAACTCCTTTCCCCCTCTTTAGTAAGTAAATGTCCTATTAATATATTGATGATTCAAAATACAGAATGTATCATTTAAACATTTATTCAAAAATGATCTTGTTAACATACCATGTCAACTAAAATAATAAAATCAATAAAAAATCACAATATATACACAATTCTTTAAAAATGATTGGATTAATTTGGCACATTTCTTTGTAAAGAGTAAATAAAAAAAAAATAAATCACAGTATATTTAAAATATATGCAATACAAAACTGTAAAAGATGAAAAAAAGTAATCACTTATAAATCAAAAATGTACATCAAAGGATTCTATATTGGATAAAAATTAGTTAACATATCATGTCAACTTAAAATAAAATATATAAATCATGACAATTACAAAATATACATAATTCTTACAATATATAATTGAATGGCACATATCTTGTAAAAGAGAAAATAACAATAAAAAATCACAGCTTAAATTCTTTGACACATTAGTAAACAGTAACAAAATCAATAATAAATCAATAATTTACATCAAATGATTGCATAATTGTATAAAAACACTGATCAATTACTAAACTTTTTGTTTTATACAAAAAAAGAAAATTTCAGAAAGCCAAATGCAAAAAAATGTATTGCAGAAAGCAAAATACAAGGAATGTCATAGTAAATTAATTCTACTGCAGAAAGCAAAATGCAAGAAAATGTTTTCTAGAAGCAAAATACAAGGAAGGTCATAGTAAATTAATTCTTTGTTTTCTGTCCCTAAAATTTTCTAAAAGATACACTCTAGTCCAACCAATAAACTAACACACTTGTAAAAACACACAATATTTGACTAAGTTTAAATAAAATAAAATATTAACCACAGCTAAAAGTTTGGTTTTTTTTGCATACTCCAGTACATGAATATACTCTTATGTGCTAAGGACTTGTTTGTACTGTAAACCTTACATAATTAAGCTTCCTGCATCCAGGTTTTAAAAGAACATTAATTAATAAACAGTTTAATTGGAATCTTTTTAATAATTGATAGTTTCACTTTTCTTTTTTCTTTTTATAAACTGGTGGTATTTATTTCTAGTTCTTCAAACCCCAAGTTATTACTTTCTCTGTATCTTTGTAGTGCTACTTCGTTGTTAATGTAGGAACTTAGAATATCGAAACTTAAATCTCTTTGTCGCCGCTTTTTCTTTTGATGATGATATAACAAGACAATGAAACTGATGATAATGCCAAATATTAAACTCAGTACTGAAATATAAAAATAAATTGTAAAATTCAATAATAGACATGTGAGGTAATGGCACACTATCACATACTTATGTCATTTCTGAAAAGAATCCTTAATTGTTTATTCCATAAAAAGATGTTTGTTTTCTGACTCTTTGTGGATATCTTCTTTGTTCAGTGTACTTTTTTGTTTGAACATTATTTTTAGTCATCTGATTTTGACTTCTATACTTAATGATCTCTTTTGATAAAACCATAATTTTTGTTACAAAAATTCTAATGTATTTGTACATTTGCAACAAAAGGTTGTGTATTGCAGCAAGTTTTCTTCTAATCATTTCTAGCTGAATTTTTATGTATGTGAAAATACCAAGAATGCCTACAAAGAAAAATCAAAACAGTATAAAATTGACATCAATCAGAGTTACAAATTTTCGGTAGATGGTTCATCATTTAAAATCGAATCCTCTCCATATGCTTGTACTGATGAATTATTTAATCGCAGAAGTCTTGCTCTATTTAATCTTTTTCTTATGATGCAAGCTATAGAAGCACAAAAGCATCCAAGGGATATTGCTGACAAGCAGGTAGATATAACTGAAAGCAAGAGAAAATATACTAGGTATCTATTGCATTTAACTCAAATTGTTCATAATATTTAGGATAATGTACATTGATCTGTCTCTTTTTTTTATAACAAAAAATTATAACAATTACTGATGCAAGAATAAAAGTGGTAGCCAGAACTGCAAAGATAACTGAAAGAAAAGAATTTACACAACTTCATCATATATATTATCACTGTCTGCCCGGGGCCGTAAATAACCTTCAGAATCAAATGAATCCAATGATATATGTGAACTTGATCCATTGTATATTGATCTCCCCAAAGACGGAATTTGTTTAATTTTTATATATAACATTCTCGAAATAATTAATGAAAAAAATATTGTAAAGAGTGATAGAAAAAAAGAAGAAATAGATAAATATTTACTTAGAAGAATGGTCAGTGTTGTCATCCCTTCTTCGTGTGGTTTGGTAGTCGTAGGCTGAAATATTAAAAAAAAAATCTATGATTAAATTAAAGTAAGTTAATATTTTATATAACATCAGTATCATCTTGTGTTGTGGATTCTACTCTTGAAAATAAATAAAAAATATTAAATTCAAATTTTGGGGTGGATAAAAGAAAAGCTGTCGCAGTTCGTGACAGCACTGAGCAAGACAGTTACATGTGTATGTATTGCTCCCAAACTATGACCAATGCTTTATTAATTTTTGCATCATGTACATAATATAATTTAATGTGTCTTACAATACTCAACACCCTGCCACAGATCTCAAGATAAAATCCCAAGAAGTGAGCTTACAGGAGAATTATCAACCTCCACTCCCTTGGTAGATCCTCCTTGCAGAGAGGGTGAAGTCTCCCATAAATAAAGTACCTTTTCTGTTGATCCAGTGGTTGGGAGACGCGATACCCTGTCTGTTGATCCAGTGGTTGGGAGACGCGATACCCTGTCTGTTGATCCAGTGGTTGGGAGACGCGATACCCTGTCTGTTGATCCAGTGGTTGGGAGACGCGATACCCTGTCTGTTGATCCAGTGGTTGGGAGACGCGATACCCTGTCTGTTGATCCAGTGGTTGGGTCTGGGAGATGACTGTGACTGGTAAGAAGGGTAAAAGGAGTAGTCTTCTGTGGAAGAAACATAATAAATATGTAAATGTTGTTTTTTCCAAAAAATAATAAATAATGGGTACCGTTGTTTCTCTGGAGGTGATCAGATGTATGTACCTATAACAATAAAAATATTCTGCAGGGTCACATTTACATGGAATTATAAATTCTATCCTGGATGAGCTATTACTTTCAATTTAGTTTCTTTATTTGTAAAAACCAATTTTATTGTATATGAAATTGTTCATTAATTGAAGCATATTTTGCACTCTTTTGAAGTAACAACCAAGCGTAAATATTTGGAAAGAAGCACCTTCTACACTAACCTTTACATCCTGGGTGGGGGATTCTCTTGTGGTGGTGATTCCATTTGGAATGCTAGGGGAGAACTCCTACAGAAATAACAGTTACAAAATGATTACATGTAGAATGTCATACGATTAATAGATATACACAGACATAAAAGAAAAAATTACATACACATTTCAAATCCGCACAAAACACCTCCAAAACATGACTCGATCTTAGAATTCTTCCAAGATTTGTGCAGACATTATCACATTCCGCAATGAAAATCCTGTCGACAGAATTACTGCAGCTTAAATCAATGGCTGATGATGCATCAAAAAATTGAAACGCGATTTCTCTGATAGTAGGGGCGACGCACCCACTATATAACGCACCAGAGCTCCAGTCGCATTCCATCCTGTAGTCATTGTCTGAACACTGATAAAAATTCAATGTATTTACGGAATAAAATCCGAAACTTAAAGCAAGAAGTGTAGCGAAAAATGTTGTACCGGTACTCATATTCCTTGATCTATCGCGCCAAAATCAGCAATCATAAGATATCGAGCCCGATGTATATATAACTGTGATTTATTGTTAAGTTGTTCTTAATATTTTCGGATTTTCAAATATTGATCTAATATTATTGACAAAAACCTCTTTTGGTAATAAATAAGTAATTAAGGAAAGGATGACATATATGCTTTAATTGATATGCATTATTCATTTTAATTTAGTATAAAGTAATTTTAAAAAAGTGCAGTACTGTAGTACATATTTAAAAAGTGCAGTACTGTAGTACATATAACAATTGTTTTTAATTCATTTATTTTTCAGAATGTACTTAAATTCATAGGTAAGGTCACCCTCGGTGGATGAATAAAGATATTGTTGTCAAGGTTGAAAAACACATTCTTTAAAATTTATATTTTTTAAACAAAATTTTTGTTGTTGATGTGATCGAGTGGACGTTACCCCATAGTCAATGTAAGAAAAGTAGCTTCATGATGAGATTTTCTCAACTTGTTATCGATGTATAATCATATTGTTTAATTAAAAAAAATGACCAAGTAAGCATCTTTTAGAGGGTCATGCAAAGGTTTCTCTACTGTTTTCCAAAATTTTTTAGTAAACACACAAAAATAAGTTCAGGGACAGTTCATGTTCATATACTTATATATAAAGAGGGTACATTTTCACAATTTTCATCTTGCGGTGTTATTGCGATTAATTTACTCACACTAAGATGCAGTCATTTGAAAAAGAAGAAAAGAGCAACGGGAATGTACAGTTTGTGCTGAAAGAGTCTACAAGATATGTCAGAGGACAGTATGCCATCCAACTGTCCTACTACAAAGGGAAGGTGTATTTACATTTGCAGGGTAAGTGATATTTTGAATTAAATAACGTAAATTTACAACGGCAATACTGGATCTATATATTAAAGAGTTGTCTTTCGTTTAACGTTCTAGACAACAACAACGGTAAACAGGTGTCACTCCCAGACGACGTTTTTGAAACAATGAACAATCAATACTTCACAATAAATAAAGCGGTGGATGAAATCAAGAAGTCCAATCAAGGACCGCCTAGCCCGGAACTGGTAAGTTATTTAATTCAATGTCACAGACCTTACATTCAATTAATTTTCCTATTAGGATAAATCGGGGTACATTGGGAAGTGTTTTCTTCAATCAATAGCTTGTGATGACACCACGCAAAAAGACGAAGCGAGTGCTGGATCTAGATGGGGATGACGAGTTCTAAAGAGATAAAGAATAAAAACGGGGACACTTATTGTTATTCTTATAGTTAATATATATTATTCATAAGTAATCTGTAAAATGAAACTTTTCTATCAGAATTATTACACGCGTTAATAATTTGTAACTGGTATGAATAACATAGGGAACCTTTCAAACAGTCTTTCTCTACATAGAAAAGTTTCATTAATTGTGGAAACTTATTATTGATATCTAGACCAATTTACTTTAGATAAATAATGAACTATGTATATTCATAATAATTTTCAAATCTTTAAGCAATGTTTTATAATTCAAAATTATCTGGTAGCTTAAAATCACCCCAAGAAAGAGAAGAGTTGATTTTTAAAGCGAATACTCAATAGAAGAGGGACACTTTTATAAATATATTACGCAGAGTATAGCAATTATATGATTGTTCTGGTAGCTTAAGCCAAAACTTTAAGCAATGTATTATAATTCAAAATTATCTGGAAAAGTGTTAAGTCGATTACATCGTTGTCAATTTTGTTAATTTGTAGAACTGTAACAGTTGTGAGAAAGAAAAGATGTCATTGACTGAATTACAAGACTTTGAACAGGTTCTTTTTGACACCTACGACCTTTTTAACAAAGCAGACTATCATCATAATGAGTTTATGAAATTGACAGAGAAATGTAAAAGCATGCGAAACTATATAATAAGTGTACAGAAATCACATTGTTTCCATGAATAAGCATAATTTATGTATACTTCTAAAGTTTTTTTTGTCAAATCTGTTAAATTACTTAATATTTTGAAATGATAAATAAAACCATCAGCGTTAACTACATTTGTAAAAATCAACAAGATTGGCATTCAATATTTTTAATAAGTATAAGCAATGTAACGTTTATGGTTTTAAAAAGAATGAATGACTTTTTTTTTTAATCTTAATCAATTATAAATACATTAGAAAATGATGAGTCATTTATTCTTTGAAAATATACATCATATATAGATATGTAGTGATAGTATGTAAACACATGTGTCCTCATTCATACTCTTTATAAGCAATTAAAAAAATATACATCAAAGACGAACATTGTTATTTTAATTGTTAATCATATTCATCAA
Organism: Magallana ariakensis; assembly: GCA_020458035.1. Lineage (NCBI taxonomy): Eukaryota > Metazoa > Mollusca > Bivalvia > Ostreida > Ostreidae > Magallana > Magallana ariakensis. The sequence continues at coordinate 52,059,114 of CM035811.1, forward strand.
TTTTATAATGTCCATAAGAATAGCTATGTACTCCAAATGGAGCCAACCACCAACGCTTATCATCAAAAGGTGACAAAGATATTTTATTGATGGATTTTAGATACAAGACATGGTTGTCACTAGCAATGTTCTGCATCATATGTCGACATCGTTGTTGTTCAAAAAGACAATTCTTGTAATGGTAATGGTTCAATTCCTTGGT